>CM039679.1:302061969-302207823 GCA_022537955.1 Schmidtea mediterranea | reverse complement strand
ATTTTTCGGAAAAGTGGTTAACCGGTGGCAAATTGATTTGAAGACGAATAAAATACCATTAGATTGAGATGGGTATATTGAAGAGTTGTGAGCCCAAAAACAAATTAATTAAATTATTTGCCGACGAATCCATTAATCAAGGGCCGCCGAGCTGAACGTCAGCCTAATGGGGTTCCCGGAATTAATAAAATGGGCAATAAATTGTCCGAATGGGAAAAAATTGTTTTTCGAACACTTATTCAAATTAATGGTATCCCAAAATTATAAAAGGAACTAACAACAAAATAAGTTGCCAGTTGGTCGAAGAGAAAAATTCTAACGAGTTGAAAGTAATAAACAGATAAAGAAGTTAATCAGATTGCAGTGACTTATTACGTGATACCCTTAGGGTGTTTACAAAAAGCAAATCATTGTATCTTATGGAGAATATTTGTGAATAAAGATTTCTTTGTTGGGATTTTGTGTTATTGATTATTGAACACGAGGAGTCGGATCAAGAGATCTATCCATCGACGAATATTTAATATCCCAACAATATTATCTCTTCTAAATCAGTCTTGTTCATCGATTAATTCAAGGAATAGGCCTCTTGACTGAGCATACTCCAAACAGTCTCCGTTACATTCAAATCTGGAGATTTAGCTGGTTAATCAATTATGTCAATGTTTTGTTTCATAAAATATTTCAACGTCATTTTTGCAACATGTGGTCTGGCACTATCTTGGACTATTTTTACACTTTGATCATTTAATCGCATAATTGGTAACGCATATGTATCTATCAGCTTTTTATAACTTTCCGCCGAAAATCCAACAGTTACAATGTTTATTGTTATTAGGCTATTTGCCTTCACCATGCCCCAAATCATAATACTTTCACTATGCTGACGACATTTACTAACATTTTCTTTTGAATATGTCAATGTGCTCCTAAAAAATCATTAAAAATCTAAATTAATCTAAAATCTTACCTTCTATCAGGTCCATTGAAACTGAATATTTTCTCATCGTAAAGACCATTTTTGTCCAGTCAATGTTGATTTTTATCCAAAACTTAATTGCTTCAACTCTTTTACTTTTATGAAGTTGGCTTAAAATCATTTTTGGTGAATGCTTTACGTAACTTGCTTCAGTTCTTAATAAAATTTTATTATTAATAGTTCTTCTACTTATGTTATGATTTTAATTTCAAGTTATACTGCTACATGATATTTTATTTCCTTCTATTTTCCTCTCATTAATATATCTTTTAACACTCGTCTTTTCTGTATTATTGATAATACATTTTCTTCCTGTTTTCTTTTTATGGACCTTATTTTCATATTTAATTAACGAAACAACTGCATTCTTTTTAATATTCAACAACTTTGCGATTTCACCACAAAATTTACTTTCGACTTAAAATTTTCGTGCACTAGATCTAACTTCATCCGAATGAAACTATAAAATAAAATTATATTTTGTAAACTTCTTTAGATATCTAAAAATTGCTTACTGTGTAAATAGATTTTTCCATCTTTGTAAATTAATTAATTTAAAAACTTGCCTGAATAAATGGTATATGGTAATATTTAAACTAATGTTAACTTTACAATTTTAGTAAATCATAATTGATCAAATAGTATTATTCATTTCAGTTTTATTCTTTTAAAAATTGATATTCCGTATTTTTCATAGAGGTGTATATTGTTTGTTCCACCAGTATAAATTAATTGATTTATTGAACTGAATAAAGAGAACTGGAAAGATTTATTCAGGATGTGGCGCGATATCATCAGCAGTCACAACAAGCTGAGTCGTTGATCAGTGAAGTCGTCAAATGGAGGAAACCTCGATCAGGCCACCGCAGTCCAAGAAACTGATGCAGCAAAATGAACTGCTAAAGCAGCAAAATGAACTGCTAAAGCAGCAATATGAAGAAATAATAGCAAAGCTGAGATATCTGGAAAAGAAGAATATACAGCTCAAACTGCAAGAAAATATCCGAGCGGGAATAATACAGCATCCAAGTACCCCAGAAACATGTACAGAATATTTATCAGTTGATGACACAATAATCGCAACTAGTCAAGATCCAATGACTTTATCCCTACAGCCTAGTGGAAGCCACAAAAATTACGGCCAGGACAAGCTGAATGGTCTCGAAGAAGTAGATTAAATGAGGCTTGGCTGTTGGCCCAGATCCGGAAATTGTCATTAGCTTTCAACATAAATTAAATATAGAAACAATGAGTGATATAGGACTATTATTGGTGTTAATTTTATTAAAATTTTATGTAGAATTCACTGTTTTCTCGATATTGTTTCAATCAAAAATCTGATAAAAGGACCCTAAAATAAAATCCAACAATAATCTGGTGGGTTTATGGGAGTTGATAGTTTGTAACTATATGATTGTTACATAGACAACTCCATACAAATATTCTTTCACCTACCACTCGGCACCCGTTGCTAGACAACGTTGGAACTGTGTTCGAGTGGGTAGATCAACCGCAAAAAGTGAGCGCTATTGTTAATGTTATAATTGACCGGACGATCCATGGATTCAACGAGCTGCCGATAGAAGGCCTGCGCTCGATTTAGATTCTTAGGTCCCATGCTGAAGGTATCTTTCATTTGGTGATCGTTTCTGATTTTAAATTCGGGATATTCTAATTAAGTTGAGTCAGATAACACTATGAACTCCTATTTATACAGGTTTATTAAATAACACAACATAAGGTTCGCAATTAGAATCACATTCTTCCACTTTGAGCCGCACGACGTTTTGCGCGCTCAGCTCTCCCTGGTCGGTGTTTATTGGGTCTGTCCTTGGATGTAGATAGAGGTGCCGCATCTCGATAAGCTAGCTGTGCCGGGGCGAACACTAATGGATACGTCACTGCGGCCCCTTCTTGGCACGCCGACAGTGCTGTCTCCAGGCCCTTAATTTGCGTTCTCAGATTTTGAGTAAGTTGCCGTTCTCCAGCCCATCCCTTTTGTGCCGCCTCCATCTTCTGGTAAATGGTTTTCATCCGCTTCGGTTCGATCCAAGTTCCTTTGACCTGCTGGATCTCTCGAGTAATTTGTAGAAGCTGTTGCTGTAGATTTCGGTTAGTAGCATGTGCCTTGTCCAGCTCCCGTTGTAAGATGGGAAATTGACGCCATTCCATCTCTGCAAATAATAAGTTTAAATCAGAACAATTTTTACAGTTGTAGGAAATTTATTATTTCTTTGCTTATCACTAAGTCATCGTCGAGTATTTATGATTTTACCTCTGATTTATTGATAAAACTAATGGGAGGCTAATAGCAAAACTAACACAATGTGGAGAATATAGTAATCAGTTCAATGGTTTAATAACGGGATATCAGAACACGAAAGTAACAAGATTTATTTAGTTCAGGAATTTATCACAACTTATAATGTCTCTACTTCCTCTTCGTACCGTATCGATTCTTGGCGTATGGATGCTCGCGGGGAGCTTCGGCTGATCTCCCTTCACCCCGCATCTCCCTCGGCAGGATGCGTCGTGGGATCACTACGTCAATATCCGCCATACGTTCCTGGAGCTTGGGATTATCTAGCTCGTATGAAACATTAAATCGAGGGTATACCCGTCCGTGCTGGGTATCCTGCCTGCCGCGATGTCCGCATTGACTCTCTGTAGATACCGCTTGGCTTGTTTCACTTGTCTCGAGGCGCGCCAGTAAGTATTCGGCCTGACCTCTTATCTCCCTGGCCGGGTTGCGTCCAGGCTCTCTTTTGATCGCCACATCCGGGAGATAGACCTCGTCAGAATCTCTTTGCGTGCCAGTTCGGGTTTCACGCACCGGGGAGATAGAAAATCCCGCGTCCTACATCGCCTGCCTACATCTGGCAGCCGAGTGAGCGGGGAATCGGGCTACTACTCGGGATGCGTCAATCCACGAGTCTCCTAGAAAATGATAAATATATTAGTCACTAATTGATGCCTGGCTTTTTATTCATTTTGGTTATCTAGTTTCGGGTCTGAGTATGTTGACGTAACATGTGGGTTGCGGTACTTCTACGTCATGGGTCGAAAACTCTTGATCATGGGTCCTATTCAAGTAATGGTTTTCCAAAATTTTCGCAGTTCGTTGGTAGTGTCCCGGAGTTCTCATACGGAGTCATTCCATGGAGCCCTCACTGAAGTTAACTCCTCAATCGATCTCGTTTCATCTTGGGTTAACGAATTAGTAATGATCAACCTTTTATTTAATTGTACTGAATAAATTATTCTCTATCAAAAATTTACTCGAGGTGATAATATTTAATTTTCCATTTTTTAATCTTTACAAATATTTCTAATTATACTCATTTAATTTGATAATTTTTGTTTTAATATTTAGAGCTACTCTTCTATGACTCCCCAAAGATTAATATTAGGTAATTATTATTCAAATATTTCATGATAATACTCATTAAAGATCTAATTTGACTGTTTTTTCCCTTATAATTACTATTAGCTTGTGGTTATAGGATCTTATCACCTGTTCCTTCTAGTTTGAATACAATCTGACCCTCTCATGTCTGTTAGCGTTCGTATTCATAAATTATCGGCCGTGTGAGGAAAAGCGCTCACTGGCTTGGAATTCATTTGGCATAATGTAATTTATAAATATCGCTTTAACCAGTAATATTAGGAATCTTTAACAAAGGTTTGGTTCAGTCATTACGACTTTCACTATTAGACTACAACTCGATTGAATAATGGTTTGATTTAGGTGGTAATTTACTCCGCTTTCATTCCGAGTTCGATAAATCGCTAATTTACGTATGATAATAATCTGCTTCACTCTTATCTAATAGATGTCTGGTTTAATTCCAATAGTCGTTTAATAAATGTCTAAGTTAAGCCGGATAAAATAAAGATTTAATTTAATCACAATAGCCATTCAATGAAGGCCTAATTTGATCCTAATAATAAATTTAATAAAGGTCTACCTTTATCGTAATAATAATTCTAATAACGGTCTCATTTAATCATGACATTAATTTAACAAAGGTCTGATTTAATCATAATAATAACAATCTAATAAAAATTTAATTTAATCATGATAATAATTTAATAAGTCTAGTTCAAGAATGATAATAATTTACTTTACTTTTCCTTACAGTTGCGAATCGAAAGGTAAATCTCAATCCCAAAAAAAACGTATTCAATATCACCGTGGGTCTGCCTCAATCAACTCCTGGCCTCCACCAACGACTTGCCATAGTAGTTCGGGTTTCAACATTTCACATGGATTAATTAAAACTATTGTATGTCATTCGGCACTTGCTCGGTAAATCAATCTGTATCGTGTTCCCTTTTTACTATTAAATTCCTTGTAGGATACTCCAAAGGTTTTGTTTTTAAATAACACGAAACGATAGACTCAATAATTATATTTATACTGTTAATGAGAGGCTATCAGGATTCCGTGTTTATTCTCGTTAGTGGGTCTTCACTGGTGATGGCTCGTTGGTTGGGTCACGTCTGTGCTAAGGCTCGGTAATGAATTAATATTAAGATGAAGAAAATTTTAATAACTAGCCGAACATGGTGGTTCGCCAGTACTTGCTGTGTTAGGCTCTTTATATCCTTGAGGTGCTCTCGAAGTTTGTGCGTATTTTTTAGACATATCAGTAAGTGAATTTTTATGAATAACTTTCGCTCAATCCGACTTTTATAACTAGCAGGTGTTTCTACTGGTGAGAAAATTGTGTGACCCACACACACTTCCTCGACCGCAAGTAGGTGTGCGTGACCGAAGTCGATTCGGTTTACCTACTCGTCATTTACTCTGGGCGTTTGTGTGTTCATATTGTCAGTAAGCGTCTGCGATATCTGTATATTAAATTTCTTATTGATTGGCATTTATAGGGAAGGTCGTGGCCCACGCTAATTTGCTTTCCTGTAATTATCTTGTTATTCTAGTGGTCTAAATTCATTTATTCAAAAAATATTTTTGGGCGTTCGCAGCGGATACATTTTCTGGTGGCCTATTAGCAGTATTTTCCTTCGTAATTCTTAATTCTAATCTTATTTCATTGTGCTATGGTTTACTAGAAATTGTTTTATGAGAGTGGCGTCTAGACTGGGTACGATCTCAATTTGTTAATCTCTGTTCCAGGCGAAGAATTGATTACTGGCGATATAGTTCATCGGATGACTCGAATATTATCAGGACAATTTCGAAACTTATCATCTACCCACTGCTGTAAGTTGTTAATGGATTTTTGGAATTGTTTTCCTTTTTATCTTAGGGGATTTCAATGTCGATGGTAAATTCTCGTTTCGATGGGTTCAGTTTCCGTATCAGTATGGATTATACTGGCGATTTTGCGTGATTTGTTTAACTTAGTGTTTCGAGTATGCCAGATAATTTCTCAAAAGATCAATTTCTCTCCAGTCATGTGGAGACAACGACGGTGATCAATTTTTCGTGGAAAATAAGATTATGCTCAGCAAGGTATGAACGAGGATTGGTTAATGGGTTCGCAACATTTAGGTGACAGTAACCATGGAAGAATTGATGAATATGAAAAATTTTCATATCACGTCTATGATTGCCTTGTAATGCACAGAAGAGAATTTATCAATTGTCCATGAATATATGATTCCGAAACTTGTTTTTGTGTTAATGTGGGTATCTTATAATATATCTATATCTAAATGGTGTTTCACTCATCAGTTGACATATGTTAAAGGACATTTTATTGATATCAATCTTATAGAGGCAAAAGTAAGTTTATGCCACATTGATAGCCGTATTCATCAAGCGATCAGGCCTCGAGTGCGTCCTACTATTTTAGTTAGAGTGCTATAACTTATAGTTCGAATCTATCTTTAAATTTAGTACCGATTCGTAACTATTGAGAAATAATTAATTCTCCATATGATTGTGCATATTTTTGATACCTGATTAACCATTATTATGTTGAGGAATTGCTTTTCCCCCTCCAAAAAAACCTTACCGCTATATTCCGTTGCACATTTTTTCTTTTAAATTCATTAACTATGATTCGTGATTATTTACCCAATATTTATTATTGATTGCAACTTCATTACGCGGGTTCTCATTGTAGCTCATTTTGGTTTGATTTTATTTATCTAATATTGGTTAGAGGTGATCACTTTATTACGCGGAGTTTCATTTTAGCTCGTTTGGGTTTGATTTTATTTATCTAATATTTATTATTGAGGATCACTTTATTACACGGGGTTTCATTGTAGCTCGTGCTTTCCTATAGTTTTAATTCGATTTGCTTCATTTAGGACGTGATATAGAGCTCTACATTGTTTATATTTATTCTGCGGTTGATTTTCGCTAAGTTTTGTTATGACGTAATGTTAGAGTTTGATTTATAGGTATTCTATGGGTTGATTTTTCTAACTTTCTTTACGGCGTGATGTTAGAAAACATAGATTTATTTCGTACTTTTAGTTTCCCATCACCATCCCTTTAAATTGACCTTAGGCGCGTCTGTGTTTATATTATAATTAATGAGCGCCCACTGGTCTATTCGGTGTTTGAATTTTTAGCCGCGTGTGAAAACAATTTAGGTCGAGTTTATGGGAAATGAGTCCCGACGAAACAGCCAAAAGACTATTTCCCCTTCACCTTTTTCCCCTATACGAAATGATATTGACGTTTCAGCTCCTGCGTTCTCACGCCGGAGCCTTCACGGGCACGAATTATTGGCGATTATACACGCACTTACACAATTCGATAATATGTAGGATTTTAATTGCTTGTAATGTTGTTTCGGCTGTGGGCCAGAAAAATTTCGACACAAAGTAAAATTTGGTTTAAAATATAATTGGCATAACATCATATTTGGCATAATATCATAATTGGCATAACATCGTAATTGGCATAACATCATAATTGGCATAACATCATAATTGGCATAACATTCGAACCTTCCCCACGCCAACACCTCCAGCAGAGCTCTCACGAGGTTGTCTGGGTGCGACGTGGAAGAGGTTTCTAAACACTCCTTCACTCACATTGAAGATAGTAACACTGAGTCAAGTTTTCCAGAAAAACTGATTTTTGGTTAAAAACCGATTTAACGATTAAAACTGCTTAAAACTGATTAAAATCGATTAAAATTATGTGAAAATGAATCGGTATATATACCTATTATACGACCCTAACCTTGCGTGTTAATTTTGATTTAGTAAAACAAAATTTGACATTGTGATTTTCTAGTAAATTCTATTCTTAATTTTATTATTTTGTAATTTAATTTGACAATTTTTCTATTGAATTTTTTAATTGAATTGTTTCCAATTCAAATTATTTGATTTTTATTCCATTTTCATGGATTTTCGCATTTTTTGGTAAATTGTCAAATTTCGGTCAAATTGTTAGGTTTTCGTGTTATTTTTATGTTTATTTCGTGCGGATCTTGTTGCACTTTGTTATTATTTTAATTTATTTTTGTGTTTTATAATTGTTGGGCCAGCACACAAATATCCTTGAGAATTGTTTAAATGCATCAGTAATACAGCACGAAAACCCAGCACCAAGATAACTTAAAATACAATATACAACACCAACTAAACATTTTAAAATCTGAGAGAATATAAATAAATATAAAATCAAAAACATAAAAGTAAAATAAAATAAATACAAAGTGCATCAAGAACTGCACGAAATCTACATAAAAAATAACATAATAACAAGAAAATTTGACCGTAAAATGACCATTTATATAAAAGTAAAAATTAATGAATTAAATGAATAAAAATAAAATATTTTTAGCTGAATAAATTTATTTAAAAATGTTAAAAATAAATAACCGATTTAAATTAAGAAATTAATAAAAATTTAATTTAGATAACACAAATAATTTCAAGGTCGAATTTTGTTTAATCGCAATAAAATTAACACGCAAGGTTAAGGCCAAATGATAGGTATATACTGATGGGTTTTCACAAATTTTCAACTACTTTGCAGTTATTATTTCAACCAAAATTAAGTTGCACATTTTTTATCTTGTTTTACTGTGTGCTTTTCAACTACTTGGCAGCAATATTTTCAGATCATTAATCTGCAGTTATGTTTTGCAGCAATATTTTCAGATTGTTAATCTACAGTTATGTTTTGCAGCAGTATTTTCAGATCATTAATTTACAGTTATGTTATTTTGGTTTATGTGCATCGATGCACGATTTAAAAGTTGTTTATATGAATGCCAAATATACAGTTTATGCTTCGAGACTTTTGCCTAATTCATCTGGTAATTTTTTTTTTCTATTATTTTTTTTTAATGGTTGCCCACAGCCCAAACATAACGCAAGATAGAAAAATAAAACACACTATCGCAAATCGTGTAAGTGCGTGTATTATCGCCAATGATTTCGTGCCCGTGAAGGCTCCGGCGTGATGAACGAGGAGCTGAAACGTCAATATTATCCGTATATATTAGTCCTTTGGCTGCTCCTTCATCATCGTTTCCTGTAAAATTGACATAAATTTTTAACAATCGGCTCAAAATATCTAACACCGAGTAGTCCAGTGGGCACTCATTAATTATGAAATGAACATACATAGATCTTAAGGACAAAGAGAGGGAATGGGTAGTGGGGAAAATTGCAAAATCGTTGCAACAGTTAAAATGAATAGCTATCGGAAAAAGATTAATCCGAACGACCAAAATCATGAAAAATAATGTTTTAAAACAATATATAAGGATTTAATAAATTATGTTGAATTGAAACGGAAAATATGGGCAGAACGATGCGCAAATTTTTGGAAATAATTAAAACATTTATCATAAAAACTGTAAAATAAGGGCGGAACGCTGCTCAAATTTTCCGAAATGATTAAAATACTTATAGAAAATAGTCAAACAAAAGCGAATTGTCGTTCGATTGTTAGTGTAATATTCTTATAAACCGTAAAATAAGGGCGGAACGCTGCAAAAATTTTTCGAATTAACATAAATACTTTATCGAAAACCGGAAAAATACAGATGGATTACAGCTAAATTTTTATACAAGAAAAATATTTTATAAAGCGGAGGAATAATGAAGGATCCCTAGTAAAAACTTGATAATAATAATGATAATAGTAAGGATAATGGTAATTATAATAATAATAATAATAATAATAATAATAATAATAATAATAATAATAATAAGAAGAAGAAGAAGAAGAAGAAGAAGAAGAATAAGAATAATAATAATAATAATTGTTGGGCCAGAACACAAACGGCCTTGAGAAATGTTTAAATGGATCGGTAACACACACGCAAACATAACAAGCAAATTTAAAATAAACCTATGAAACATCAATTAAACCCTATCAAATATGAGGAAAAAGAGAATTAAATATAAAATAATAAACATAAAAATAAATTAAAATAATAACAAAATGCAACAAGATTCGCACGATACAAACACAAAAATAACACGAAAACCCAACAAATTCGACAAAAATTAAACTTAAATCAAAAAATTTGAATTAGTAATAATTCAATAAAAATTCTAAATGAAAAATTATTAAAATAAATTAAAAAATAATAAAATTAAAGATTAGAATACACTAGAAATTAACAAGGTCGAATTTTGTTTTACTACATCAAATTTAACACGCGAGGTTAGAGACAGAAAATAGGTATAAATACCGATTCATTTTCACATTAAAAAACCATTTTAAACACCGTTTTTCAAAACAAATACCATTTTGTTGACTAAACTTTTGTTTGAAAATCTATATTAAAACTTTCAATCTTAGGTGAGAAATAGTTTTATTTGGAGCTCTCTCTCCACGTCACATCCTCGCAACCTCGGTAGAGCTCTGCTTGGATGTCGGCGTGGGGGAGATGCATTTTTATGCTTTTATGATTTTATTGGACAAGTAATTTTGTACTTTAGTTATTTAATATGGTAATAAATATTTATAATATTCATAGTGTTTTTATGCATTTAATAAAATTAATTAATCTGTCGAAATTTTTCCGGCCCACAGCCAATACAAAACGCAAGTTAGCAAAATCTACATAGTACAGACTCGTGTAAGTGCGTGGAAAATCGCCAATGATATGTACCCGTGAAGACCCAGCGTGCGGAACGCAGGGGTCGTAACGTCAATATGATTCCGTATAGAAGAAACGAGAAATAAGGAAGGAGTCATTTGGCTACTTCCTCGTTTCTCCTTTCTGTAAAATCGACCTAAAATCATACTACACACGGCTCAAATCATCACATCGAGTAGTCCAGTGGGCACTCATTAACTATAATATAAACATAAAATGCGCCTAAGGCTTATTAAAGGGAAAGGGTACGGGAATAAATTAAAATTGAAATCGTTGATATAACCAAATTGGATTAATAATTTGAAATAAATCAATCATTGGCATACCAAATTGAATCTACATTTCGAAATAAAATAATAAAAATCATTAAATAAGTAATTCATTGATTCAATTAAATTAAATTATTGATTAAAATTAAAGTAATTATTGGGTAAAAAATAAGTAAACCGTTGATTAAATCAATACAATTCCTTGAATAAAAGTAAAGTAACTATTGATTAGAAAGAAATAATTCTTTGATAAAATAATTCACTGCTTGAATCATAGGGATTATTGATTTAAAGTCCTTGATTAAAAATAAAGTAGTTGCTGATTAAAAGTGAGTAATTTATTGATAGAGTAATTCATTGAGTGAAAAGAAAGTAATAAACTTAATCGGATTTCAAACCAGAGCGTGTCTTATTAGTTGAAATAGTAGCAGAACCTTTTCAAACTCCCGTATAAATAAAAGATAGTCATTACCAAGCTCGAATATTGATCAAATAATTTCCACTTCAAATAAATTAACTTAAATAAGTAAATGAAAAATATTGAAAATACAAAACACTGATAAAGCAAAGGAAATTTTATTAGGAACCAAATAAAAGGAGATTACCCAACTCCTCCCAAGAAACCAACATAACAATCCACCTGTCGTTGTCCGTTTTATATCACTCCGGCAGTAACTGACGACACTACAGCATAGGTTCTCCATGATTGACATCCCTTTCCCCATCAAAACCATTTAAATTTCCGATCAAAACTATTCGATGAGTTCATAGGCATTAAATGATTAACCGCTTTCGACCAGCATCACAACCACTTCCACAGTTTGCCAGAAACCTAAGACCCCAACATCTTCGTAGGATTGAACAATAAACTAATCGATATCCCATAGAGCAAACCATAAATCCATAATAACAGAACCAACTCGTAATTACCATAAGGACCCATTCGATAGGAATATAAACTGAAAAAAACCAGATCCGATGCTTGTAGATGAGAGAATACCTACGATAATTCACAAATTTCGACCTCCTGGAAACAGTTGGAAACGAATGATTTAAATCTTTAAAACAAGGGCAATGTTGAGAATTGGATTCAACGTGGGAACGCTCGCAGTGAAATTGAAAATTTAGCAATGTCACATGCGAGTCCTCCGCCGTTGGTATCCAAAAAATGAGAAAACTTACCGATTTCCAACGCCGTATCCATTTGTTATTCCGAAAATTTAAGATACAGTTGATGTATATCCATAGCTAATATCTCAATCGACGGGTACAAAGTGCGAGCGGATGTCGCAATTGTTTAGGCAAATCAATAAGTTCATAGTTCATCCGAACGTCGATTGTATTTCCTCGTTCCATCAGCGACATCATCCGGTTCACCATTAGGCGGCATGTGAGATACACAAATAACGCATAATTTTACAAAATTACCACCTCACCTTCTATTACTGAATTTCGGATAAATATTTAAAATCACCATTTTAAGAGCCGGCTAAATATTGTCGCATACCGGAAGGCAAGATTAATTTTATCATACACACTTCGCTTTATTAGTTAGGAATAAATAGCGAAACACCATTTTACAAACCAAACCAAAAATTATTACCTATGTCGTATCAACATAATGCCAACAGCGAAATGCCAACAAACCGACCAACTTTTCCCCCCGAGCATCCGGAATTTCCTTCGATGACAACAGGTAGATTTTCCTTCGAAATAATAACAATTTTTTAATGGATCAATATTCTCAATTTAATAGAAATTTGTCGTATAAGAACTTTGTCTTATTATTAAATAAACTATATGTAATTTAATCTTAATTGAATAATGTTAAACATATTAGAATTTTCATTTACGTATATTTTATATTTATTTTGATAAATCTTTGATAAATAGGAAGGCCCCTTATAATTGTCTCATATAAATCCGTCCCTAAATTAAAATTCTCAAATGCCATCGACAATAACCCATACTATCAAGTCCAAATACCAGGTTCCCCGAACGTCAAACTAACAGTTAATTTTATCTCCTATAGTTAATCAGAATGTTCCGGGATATCAAAATCAAGGGGTATGATGGTTCACCAAGATTTGTCAGCAATTTTCTTGCGCTATAAACAAGAGTTCTAGATGCTGCGTAGATCAGAGATTACCACTCGTCAGCCCTATTAGGTTTTTCCGTAAAGATTTCGATCCAAGATGGTGATGATTTCCTAAATGGCCAGCAATAATTATGCCGTTTTTACACGAGTTTTAATAGGTATTTCCCCTCATCAATGGTCAAGTGTTTTCATTATGTAAATATCAATTGGATGTAGTATAAATTTTTAAGCAATTGATGCCCCTCATATCTAGACCGTAGAGTGATGGTTAAACTTTGGTTTCCTGGCAAACACTAAGCGGCCAGCTATCAAATTTCCCTAAACGACTTAGATAACTTTAAGAACATTCACGTGAGGTGATATCCGTTTACCACCCTTTTAATACACTATAAAAGTGGTGAAAATTGTCCATCTGCAATAATTATTTGGTAATGAGCATTAAAATTTTGATGATAATACGCCCTATAAACTATTTCGAGATTGCCTTATGTTCAATCATCTGATTTTAGAAGAACCAATGCTTCCCGAATGGATATCCGCCCGTGAGGCAGATGAATGGCGTCGGGCTTGGAAGAGAGCGCGCCCGTCAATGACCCTCGAGGAGCCGCGTTCCAAAAGATCTTGCCCGACCACTTGGCAGTTACTGGGCCTGGGAAATGACCCCCGCAGGCCAATGGAGGAGCAGTATCCTGCCGAAGAAATCCGCGACCACGCGCGGAACCTCCTCGATCAGTGGGAGAAAATACAAGAGCAAGTCGACTTAAACGTGGTCAAAGCCCGGATGTACCTCGCCAATGTCGAAGAGGACATCCTCGCCGGGCGCATTGCAAAGACCTACCCAACTCGACCGGCCCGCAATACCCGACGTCCGGTAGCCATCATTCCAGGCTACTCCCCGGAGGAAGGGGTCAGGAAATTCTTTGAAGAACCTTGATTCCTCGGGCAAAGAACATAAATAACGATTTATCTTATTGATGTTATTGAAATTTAAACAATTTAAAAAGTCGTTCGTCTTAATTTTCTTTATAAATGGATTTCACTTTTGTAACTGTGTTTGTAATAATTAGAATTTTATTTAATTAAACCAATAAAGGGATTTGAATATTTTCTTTTATTATAGCGATGTCGGCCCTACAATTAATGCAAACCGAACTAGACCGCGCTAGGCGGGCAAACGCGGATCTACTAAGCCAGATAATACAGATAACTCGGGAGGCGCAGCAGATCAAGGCAACTTGGTCAGAACCGAAAAGGACGAAGGCGCTCTACCTCCGGCTCACTGCCGCTCAAAAAGGTTGGGCGGAGGAGCGTCAACTCAATCAGAGCCTTCGTACACAAATCAGGGGACTAGAAGTGGCCCTGGCAGCCTGTCGGGAAGGGGAAGCGGTAACGTATCCGCTTATCTTCGCCCCATCCCAGTTGCCGAGTCGAGATTTCCACGATAATGTCACGCCAACATCGAAGCCGACAACCATTCCATCAAGCAACCGCCGGCCGGGACGCAAGGAGCGTGCCCGACGCCGAGCCGCGCGGCCGTCAAGCCAACCGTATTAACTTATGGATACTGTGCACATTGTTTGTTTTCTTAAAAATAAATTTGTACTTACTGTTAATCTAAACCCAAGTAACCAGCTACGGTATGATTGGCATGAAATCATCTTCACGAGTACCCACACTGTATTTCCGAACCTTCGTTCTATCTCTACCGGTCAACCTAGATTTAATTTGAATTTTCTTATACAAGGGACAGAGCAAAGCGAGCGTAGGTCTTCTATCGACAGCTCGTTGAACCCGAGGATTGTCCGAGCAATTACAGTATTAGTAATGATGCTCACTTTTTGCGGACAATCCACCCACTCGAGCACATTTCCAACGTTGCCTAGCAGCGGGTGCCGGGTGGTAGCTAGAAAACATTTTGTATGGCGTTACTGGGTAACGAGAGGACATTTTAAACCAATAACGAAACCCTGTAACCCACCATAATAATAATAATAATAATAATAATAATAATAATAATAATAATAATAATAATAATAATAATAATAATAATAATAATAATAATAATAATAATAATAATAATAATAATAATAATAATAATAATAATAATAATAATAATAATAATAATAATAATAATAATAATAATAATAATAATAATAATAATAATAATAATAATGATCATAATTTGGATAATAATAATAGTAATAATGATAATAGTAGTAATATAATAAATGTAATGGTAATTATATAGTAATAAAAATAATAATAAAGGTAATAGTAGTAACAATAAATAAAGGTAATGCATATAATAGTATCAATGATAAGGCAAGCAATAATACGTAATAGGGAACATTGTGATTATAATAGGGATAAGAGTAAAAGAGATAATGTGAGGATATTTAACATAGCAAAGGGTGTACAGGCCAAAGAATAATCATCAACACGGACGACGATAAGAAGGATTATGGGAATGGACATAACAATGAATGATATAAGAGTATAGGTTAACATTTGAAAGAGATAGGAGAATAATGGGACCTAAAAATCGAAATCGAGCACAGGCCTTCTATCGGCAGCTCGTTGGACCCATGGATCGTTCGGTCAATTATAGCATTAGCAATAGCGCTCACTTTTTGCGGACAATCTACCCACTCGAACACAGTTCCAACGTTGCTTAGCAACGGGTGCCGAGTGGTAAGTGAAAGAATATTTGTATTGAGTTGTCTGGGTAACAACCATATAGTTTCAAAATATCAACACCCAGATACCCACCATAATTTTATATTTAATTGTTTTCTTTCTCATATTTTAGCAGGGTTAGTTGATGTTTTATAGGTCCGATTTTAAATCTGCATGTTGTATTTGCGTGTGTATTACCGATTCATTTAAACAATTCTCAAGGCTGTTTGTGTTCTGGCCCAACAATTCGAACACTCTTTTTTTACGAATCAATTTAAACTGCTTTATAACTGGCAGATTGCTATGAAATATTTCACGTTATTTCAATATTTTGTGACAAAGACCTTATATATATATAGCATTTGAACAATAAATTCCATCCACAATCGTCAACCTCAAACTTTAATATACATTTTTTTAATTAATTTCTTGAAATACTTTATAAATATCTAAAAAAATTTACAGTATCAAGAAATTAAAATTTTTAATCTAACAAATTTATTAAGAAATCAACATAGAGAGAATAGTTTTTTTTAATATTGAAGAAGTATGATATTTTCTGTTTTGTTTATTTATATAACTTATTTAAAATGCCAAGAAATTATATATTACATTATTCTGATCGAGCTATTAAAAAATTAACTCCTTTTGTTCAAAAATATTTTCCTTATCACAAAAGTGAAATCAAAGGTACAGGGTTTAAAGCAGCATTACACCAAGGCGCCAAAGTTCACATTCCTTATGATATTGCAGTTGGCCAAGTTTATGAATTTAAAGGTTATAAAAAAGATGATCTTGTTAGAGTTCAGATTAAAAAATTGTGTTTAAACAGATTTTTACTTAAGGTATGATGTAATTTAGTGTGAAATTATAACATATATTTAGTATTATTATCAAGATGCAATTTTCTGGGCTCATAAAAATGGGCATAATTTAAGCACTGGTGACATTGTTCTTGTTGAGAAAACTGAGAAACCTGTCGATGTAAATGTTATTTTACAAGTTAAGAAAATTATTTTTGAAGCTGGTAACTTAGTTGATCCGGTTTCTGGATTCAAATGTCACGGAAAAGACTATGATTTAGAGCAATTAAAGGCATTTACAAACGACAATCAAATTAATTTAAAATTTGAAACTTAATTTTTAATTCTTATAATGTATTAATATTTTAATTAATAAAATGCTCTCGAGTGGTTAATTGATTAAAAAATTATTTTTAATTTGTTTTTGAAGACGCAAGGTGTCATGAACTTCAGAGGCATTTTGAGTTGCTAATAAAGAAAAATTTAAATGGCACTTATGTGCCTAAAAAGAATAATTAGTAATAATCAGTTGTGACTCATGAATATTTTAAATATAGGTAAATAAAATACATAAATGGAAACTGAAATTTATTGGAGAAAATAAAGATATATTTTAAACTTAAACTTATTTATAAAATCCATTCTTTGATTTGTAGAGTAACAAAATTTTTCAATTACATTTTACTTAAAATTTTTATATATACAGGGTGGCCCAAAAAATATATACACTAGAGCTAATTTTCGAAATGTGTCGAAAAAATGTTTTAAAATAAAATTTAAACCGAAACTAGAACGCCATGATTTATTTTTGAATGCATCTGCAAATAAAATAATTTTTTATTCAGTATTTATTAGTATAAAAGTTTAGTTCTTAGTTGTTTGTATAACTTATAACGTTTAAGTGTTTCTTGATTTTTTAATAATAATTTTTTAAAATTTTAAAAAATCAATTACAATATATTACATTTCTCAAAGGTATTACATTTTGTTTATTATTTTTTGGGTTTATAATTAATTTTTTGAAATGTTTTTTATTGCCCTATTGTAGAATAGGGTTATGAATCGTAAACGATCGTCAGATGAAAATTGTAAAAAATCTACGAAAAGAAATAAAAAAGTAATATCTTTGGACGTAAAACAATATATTTTACAACGTTTCCAAGCGGGAGAAAAAGCGGTTTTCATTGGTAGAGCTCTCAGGCTAGCTCCAACAACAGTAAGAACTATCTGCAATCGTGATGCAAAACAAATCAAAACATTATATGAAGCAGTAACAGATTCCCAATTAAAAAGTACTGTTATAAATCGAAATGCATTAATAGTTAAAATGGAATCACTACTTTTAATTTGGATTGAACATCAAACTCAAAAAAGTATGTCGCTGAGCAAAATGGTTATTCAAGCCAAAGTTAAATCTATTTACGATGATCTGCAAGAAAAACTTCCAATATCGAAAAAAGCAATTTATGAACAATATGGCCAGAATGTACAGCAACTTTTACGGAAGTTGACGATGTGCCATTAGTTCGGACAGAAATGGTTAACTTAGCCCAAGAAGCTCATTTCGAAAGATTGGATGAGGCATTTTTCGATTAAATTTTAAATGTAGAAGAGGATTTTGATGTTAGCACCGCAGATTTAATTGAAATGGCTCAAAATATTTATGAGAATGACGAAAATTCCGTAAAGTACCAGAAGTGAAACAACTAACAACAAAGGGTATGGGGAAAGCAATTAAATTAATATCTGAAGCATTAAAAATATTTGTTGCAGAAGATCCAGATGCTGATCAAAGTGCAAAGGTTACTCAAGCTGTAGAGGCCTCCATCACCTGTTATAAATGTTGGGCAAAAACTGATAAAAACCCTTTTTCTTTTACTTTTGTTTAGCCAGCACGATAACGCCTGTGTGGTTTTGAGCAGAAAATTTAAAATTATGTAAAAACGGAAATTTAAGGAAAAATAAAATAAATAAAAATTTAATAAAAATTCTGAGATATAAAAATGTAAAAATTTAAATTTAAGTCAAAAAGAATAAAAATTTTATTAAATTTTAGAATATTCGAGAATTCCTTGTTTTACTGCATCAAAACACACACACCAACAATCACGATATATAAGGCGAAGCTGGCTGAACAAAACACACTCTCTCATTCACTATTATCAAATAATATTTATTGTTATTCTTACAGTTACTCTTATTTTCTCTCATAATATTTTGATCGTTATTTGGAAGAAGTAATGCTAATTTATTTTTATTTTATATTTAATATGATTTTAGTCAAGATAATTTTGTTATTTTTTTTATTTTTATTTTATTTTTATTAAAAAGCTTTCGGGAAACGTCCTTTCGTGATCGAGAGATTCGACCGTGTTGTTGAACCTCCATCATAAAAGGATTTGTTCTTGAGATGTAATAATTAACCTTTGGCGACAATAATCGATCTACAACTTAGAATTTCATGCATACAAGTCAATAAAATGAAATTATTTTTTCGTTACCCCGGATCGAACCGGTCGTTAGTGGGGGAAGCCGCGGTGCCGGTAGTAACCAGGCCTGCCCAGTATTCTCCCCTTCCTAAATCCTATCGCCCGACCCTCGAAAGAGTAGTGTCGAGGTCCTGGGAAAGGCTAAATATAAAGTTATAACACAGAAAAGGAAAGATATACCGACTAGTTTATAGAAGAGTCAGAAAGAATACATTTAAATTTTCGTGATCAACAAATATCATTCTAGCATAAACATATGACACAGCTCACTAAAATTCGCGACTAACCACATTAGGGAGTCAAATCGGCCATAACTCGCATTTTCGTATCCAATCTACATGCCAAATCGACGTTGGAATGTTACTCAAAGACTTTACGTTCAGTTAAAATTCGAATTTACGACGCCACAATCCCTAAAATAATTGTTGATGTGACTGTTATGCTGTTAAAATTTATTATTATTACAAAAAACCTCATTATTAATTTTATTAATTTTTATGAAATATTATTGTTATGATTAAAATTATTTTTACGATATTATTATTGCTATCATTATTCATATGGTAAATTTTCGTTAAGTACGTTGGTTATTATTACGAGTTGTCATTAATTCCATCCTAGTACCCCTATCGATACCACCCAACTTTATTAATATTGGCCCTAAACGATTATTAATATTATTATGATCTTTATAAATATTATTAGTGTAATACTATTATTATCATAAATTCCATATAGTATCATTAATATTATCTCTATCATAATACCGGAATTATTAATAGCAATGCTAATACTATTATTGTATTTTATCGTCAATCTTAATTATTAAAATCGTGATGAATATTTTCATAATCATTATTATTAAATATTATTATTATTATTGTTAACACATTATTATTATTATTATAATTATTATTAGTATAGCATTACTATTGCTATAACTATATAGTCCCATTAATTCCAGTACACAAATTCATAAGAACCCGACCATTATCTCTAAAAGGAATCCAACGTTATTATTAATATTAAGTTATTATTATTATTATTGTTGTTATTATTAATGCCGTTGATAATATTATTTCCACATTATGGTTGTTATTATTATTGTTAAAAATTTATTATCATTGTTATTATTATTATTAATATTATTAAACTATGTAGTACTATTATTCACAATACCCACTAACACTCCCACCATGGGTTAATACCACGACCATTGTCCCTAATATAGTATCACAATTATTATTATTATTATTATCATTATTATTATTATTATTAGTATTATTATTATTATTATTACTAATATTCGCTGTACTATTAAAGTATTACTGCGATTAGCATCACTAAATTACTAAAAATGAATATAAAATTTAAGCGATATAAAGAATAACTTTTATTCCCAAAACCAAACAGAACAGTTGCCAAATAAAATAACGGGAAAATTCTTCCGTGGATAAATTCAAATTTTCGGGTTTTCTGTCGCGGCTCATTTCTAGACGTTCTACAACCTCAATGATCAATAAAATTAGCTTGAAGTGAAGATCATACCTGAGAGAATGTCGGGGAGTTAATTTGGATCACCGCAGAGGTGTGGATCTCGATAGGGAACCTAAAATTAGTTGAAATAAAAATTAAAAATCATGTAAAAATTCTGACCTTGGAAATTTTCCGATTGTTGACTCGTTGCTATGGCAACGGGTGAAAATCTAAAAATAAAATACCTAAATGTGGAAAAACAAAAGGAAATTAAAATAAACTATTTTATATTATTAGCATTAATTTTAATTATTATTTTACAATAAAATGTTTGTAAATCATTTTAGAGTAATTCAATTTAGAAATTTCCAAATTTGAATTTAATAAATTTTTAATTTGGTAAATCAATTTTTAAATAGAAAATATAAATTTCATAATATTATTGTAATGTTGACAATATAATGATTTACCTAACTACCCTTGGTTATCGCAGGTATGGTCAACGTTATCGTTGTTAATACCTGTTATAACTAATTGATCATGAGAAAAAAGTAGAATCCGTTATAATATATAAGTAGAAAAGGGCATACCCATCTTTCCCCCATCCAGATGCCAAAAATTAGTTCTTTGTATTTATAAATGATCAGAACATATTAATACTTTGTGTACATGAAATAGAGACTAATGAAAAATAAAGTTAATAATGAATTTTGTTTAGTGGACTCTCACAAGAAAACTCTGGAACAATTCCGAAGGGATATAGCCGGTTACCACCAAACCGCAGTAACACAAACGCAGAGGGCAGAGGCCATGGTGAGGAAGTGTCGCTACATGGAGCAGACATGGCTCCGCCCCGAGAAGGCAATCAAGCTGAAAGAAGAGGTTGACGCATTGAAGAATCAATTAGTTCAGAAGGATGAAGCCCTGCGGTCGGCCGAACAGAAGGTCCAGGATCTAGAAAAACAGGTCGCAGAGTGGAAGTTGAGAGATAACATCCGGACAGGCCTCCTGCAGAGTGGTGTTCACCTATCCGAAGAACAGCAGGCGATAGTGTTAAGGAATGCCACAGGTAAAGACGCTGGCATTGGACAGATGATAACAGGTCCGTCACATACACCGGAAGGATTGCCGAAGAGGAACCGCAGAAAGAACCGACCCAACAAAAGAGAAAGGGAGCGACAGGCCAGAGTAAATCGTGCTCGCCTGTTGGGGCACATCTTGGACGCCAATGGGTTTTGATGGCGAAATTTTGTATTTAACTGAATTTAACTGAATTAAATTAGTAGATGTTAATTATTTATTACCTATGTAATCCATATATGCTAATTGTTTATCGATTATAATATAAATTGATAACTTGTTATTTAATTTGTTTGTTATTGACAGGTAGATATGACTAGAGTGGTTGAATATGGAGAAACAGAGTGATCTAATGATTAGATAAATTAGCAAATAGACAGATGAAAGGAGGACCAACTAAGTAAGAGCATGAAGTCTTCTATGACAGCTCATGGACCCGAGGGGGGTTAGGGCATTAGCAGTTCTTGAGAAGGAGCTCACCTTTTGCTAACCTTCCACCCACTAGTTCACAGTACCAACGTCATTTATGACGGGTGACTAGCGGTTCAAATTCTTATGCAGGCGCTAGGTGGGGGTGATAACCCTTAGGCAGTTCAAAACTATTTTAAGGACCCATCAGTGCCCAGCATAAAAAAAATTTACTTGGATAAAAAACAAAAGGCTGTTCAAATAACTCTGAATAATTTTATAATAAAACAAACAAAAGAGAAGCAAACGCCAAATTCTGAACCAACCTATGAATTAGAATCTGAATAAATTCTATAAATTTATGTTTTTTCATTATTTTACATTATTTTAAAATTCTATTAATGTTTGCATTAGTTTTTGGTTTAATAAAACTTATTAAATAATAGTTAATCTATTCATACCTATTTTTTATTTAAATATGTAGCAATATAACTAATTTTTTCTTTAAAAACATGGATTTCAGATTTTATCGGAACCTATTATATAAAAACAAGTACAAATGTATACAAAATTAAAATTCGAATTGCGCTGTTTCGAGATGCGTCGCGATTTATTGTAACGCATTAACGACGCAACTCGAGGCTCTAGTGCATATATAATAGATAAAAACAAATTAAAAATAAATATTATGAAAATTTATGAAAGCCTGCAACCGCTGAATGAGACACATATTTAGGACATAAAACCACCAAAACCTTGCAAAAAGGTTAAGAAAATTGTTGGGTTATTATTGAAAGTCGGTTCCCTCTGACTCCTCGTGTCCTTTTCGAATCAAATAAGCAAACCCAACACAGAATAATTTTATTTGCACTTTATCACAGTTACAACTCAATCCGATTTATTTCAACGTTTTGTAATCACAATTTCACTAATTTATTTGCACCTTTCAACCACCGTATAAATTTAATTTTCTTAGGGTAGTTTATCCAATGGAGAACCACCCTTTCTGTAGATAGCTTTGACTTTACTTGGATTTAGATTCCTCTACTGACCTAGTTACACTACTCGTTTACGTCGATCCACTGGTCATTTCGTGTTTTTCCCTTTTCCTTTTACACACCTGCTCAGACTGTTTTCCGACGATTGTCAACAACATTTGATACATTATTAAATTATTAACAATAATTACTTCCCACAGACCACCTTAGCCGACATTTGTCAACAACGTTTGCTCCATTACTAAATTACAAATTAGGAAATAATTACTTCTCCATAGATCAGTGGCGCCCATTTAATATTCTTTAGGTCAATTTACCCTTTCATATTATTCCGACTAGACATCGGGTTTTCCTCATCTCTCGGATTTTCCCCATCTCTCGGGTTTCCCATTGCCTCGGGTTTCCCATTGACCTGGGCTTCCCATTAGTAATTAATTTTTTTAATTAAATCCTTTTTTTGTTTTATATTATTTTCTAGGGACCCCTCATCAAATTTTTATTATTATTTCTGGACTCATCTCTCAATTTGGCGTTCAGCCATACTAATTTCCCCCGATCAATACTACTTTAGAATTTATGAAAATTTTTTAATTAAAGTTACACTTTTATCATTTTGGTGTTTTATTGATTTTACTGTGCTTTTTTCGTAATACCCCAAAAAATACACAGGCGCAAGTGGCGACAAAAAATAAAATATCTGACGACTCAAAAGAAAAATGGTCAAGAAAATATCAAAAATTAAGAAATTAATATCGAAAATAATGGAAAAAAGAGAAAAATAATTAAAAACCCGAAAAATGCTTAAAAATTTCCTATTGGTCGCACACACACAAAATAACTATATAAGCATCAGTTATATTCATTTTTTAAAACTTCAAAATTTTAGTTAAAATTTCTTATGCTAATTTCATTCAACGTAATTGTAAGTACTTATACTTTCCTAAAAAATTTCAAATATTTTTTCTAATTTCTGGAGAACCATAAAAGTTAGGAGGTTTTCGTTACATTTTATTTTTGTTATATTTTATTTTAAAATATGTAAAAGATTATAAAACAAAATTTTATAGGGAAATGAACTTATGAAATTTTTATGCCATACCTATGTAGACCTTTGATGGTCAAATGTTTAAAATTTTCTTTAACAACAAATTTTAGTTGAATTATTTTAGTCAAATTTTTAATAAACCTCAATTCAAAAAAATTTCCTCGTATCGACAAAGTTCCATGAAAACTTCGTCTCCATAATACTTGGCCTATACGAGATGCCTCATGCTCAACTTTCCATTATGAGTAATAAATTTGAACAAAGTTAATATTGGAATATTAATAATAATCATTCATTACATTGACTATTATTATTGTTATTATTAAATATTATCATTAATTTCATAAATTGCCAACTCTTTATTGTCTCAAAAATTTGAAAACCAAACGATGGTGCATTAGAAAGTCTATTTTATTTACTATTATTATTATTGTTATTGACCGTTGTTGTTTAATCTTTAAATTACTAATTATATGATCACATGCATACAAGTTATAAAAATGAAAAACAACCAACTAGTCTAGAACTAGTACTTCGGTGTGGGAGGTACCCGTAGTGAATGGTAGTTCGCTGGGTCAGATCTCCTCTCCAACAACCTCAACGTCAAACCCTCTAATAACATAAAAAGAACGAAGAATATGTCACTAGAATAAATCAGAGAGACGATATATATTTCTATGCAACGAATGTTGTTGCTCATTATGTTAATTCAAAGAAAAGAAACTAAATGAAGTGAGTTTTATTATCAAATACAAAAAGTATGTGTCAAGAATGCGAAGTAGTAAACAAAGAATCAATAAAATTTTATATCACCAATTGGAAGAAAAAAAGAAATAAAATGAAAAATGAAAATTTACGAAATATCTGATTTTGAAACTGTCGAGAAATTATAATAATTATTGGTTGTTGTTCACTTTAATAATGTATTGATAAATTTTATATGATTATTTTCATACCATTTTCAGGCAATTCAAATAATAAATAATCATTTCATTAAATCAAATTTACGATCTTATGAGGTAAATGACTTTAAAACTTTTCACGCTCAATTTCAGGAAATCCTCGAATAAAAATTCAACATTATGTCAATTTATAATAATTATTATGTTGGTAGATAGATGCTTTTCATGCATATTTTCAGGTGACCTTTCATGTAAAATAGTGGTGGGTTACAGGGCTTCGTTATTTGTTTAAATCGTCTTATTGTTGCCCCAGTAACGCCATACAAAAGTTTTCTAGCTACCACTCGGCACCCGTTGCTAGGCAACGTTGGAAATGTGTTCGAGTGGGTGGATTGTCCGCAAAAAGTGAGCACTATTACTAATACTGTAATTGCTCGGACAACCCTCAGGTTCAACGAGCTGTCGATGGAAGACCTATGCTCGCTTTACTCTGTCCCTTGTGTAAGAAAATTCACAATTTATGTCGACCGGTAGCGATAGAACGATGGTTCGATGACATGGGGTGAGTACTCGTGATGATAGTCTCATATAAATCATATCTTGCAACCTGTTACTTGGGATTTGCTTAACAATGAATACAGACTTATTTATTCAAACAAGTAATGCAAGAAAATGTACACAATATCAGTAAGTTAATACGATTGGCTTGGTAGACGTGCAGCTCTGCGTCGGGCACGCTCCTTGCGTCCCGGCCGGCGACTACTTGATGGTGCGGTGGATGGATTGGCTGTCTGGGTGACATTACTGAGGGGATCCCGGTACGCCAACTGAGAAGGGGCGAAGATAAGCGGATAAGTTACCGCTTCCCCTTCCCGACTGGCTGCTAAGGCGACTTCTAAGCCCCTGATTTGTGTTTGGAGACTCTGGTTGAGTTGCCGCTCCTCCGCCCAACCCTTTTGAGCGGCAGAGAGCCTGAGATAGAGAGCCTTCGTCTTCTTCGGGTCCGACCAGGTTGACTTGATCTGCTGAGATTCTCGGGTTATTTGCACTATCTGATCGAGAAGGTTCGCGTTTTCACGCCTAGCATGGTCTAGTTCGGTTTGCAATAGTTGAGTGGATGTCATTGCTACAATAGAAATTGTTTAATTTCTTTATAAATCAAAATTCTGTTTACTATAAAATATAAGCTACTAGAATGAATTTGCATTCAAGGAAAAATAAAATGAACAACATTTTCAAATTTTAAATTTTAATAAAACTAATGACACAAGTTATTGTCTATGCTTCTGTCGTCCAAGGAGTCAGGGTTCCGCGAAAAATCTCCTGACTCCTTCCTCCGGGGAGTAGCCTGGAATAATAGCTACTGGTCGTCTAGTGTTGCGGGCTGGTCGGGCTGGATGGATCTCGGCGATCTGCCCGACGGCGATGTCCTCTTCGACATTGGCTAAATACATCCTGGCCTTGACGACGTTCAGATCAACCTGCCATTGGATCCCTTCCCAATGGGCGAGAAGGTTCCGTGCGTGGTTTCGAATCTCCTCGGCAGGATATTGTTGGTTACATCGCTCCCTGGCCCAACGGGGGTAATTCTCCATGCCCAGCATCTGTAAGGTGGTCAGATGTGGTCTCTTGGCTTGAGGCTGCTCGGGGACTGTTGTCGGTCGGGTTCGCTTCCAAGCCCGACGCCATTCTTCGGCCACATGGGCGGGAATCCATTCGAGAGGCATTGGTTCCTCTAAATTATCATTGTAGTTTAGCGATTAGGCATAACGTATTTTTATATTAATCGTCACTTGGCGCGTTAATGTCAAAATAATGTTTGTCGTCGAATAATTATTGTGGATGAACAATTTACACTACTCTTATGGTGTAATGAAGGGTTGAAAACAAATATCGATTTATCTATGTCTCGCATGAATGTTTCTAAGGCTATCCAAGTCGTCTGCGGTAATTTAATAACTGGCAACTCGGGTTCACGAGGAAACAAAAGTCTAGTTATCAATCTAAGGTTTAGGTAGGAGAGACATTGATTGCTTTAAAAATTTATACTAAATCTACTTAATATTTATGTAATGAAAATAATTCCTTATTTAAAATTTGATGAGAGGAAGTACATATTGAAATTCGTGAAACCCGGAAAAATTATTACTGTTTATTCAGAAAATTATCGCAATCGCGGATCGAAATCTTTACTAAAATAACAATAAAATTTTACCCTATGATAATTAGCAACCTTTAATCTACGCGGTGTCTACAAATTTTGGCGTATAGCGCAAAACAAATGATGACAATTCTTGATAAAATAACATAATCTTTGATTTCAATATTCCTAAATATTCCTGATTGGCTATTTTGAAGATTCGTGGGGCGCAAAATTAACCATTAGTTTAACGTTGGTAGAGTCAGGTACCTGAATTCGATGATATAGGAATACTATCGATTACATTTTTTTTTAAGTAATTAATTTTAATTTATAAACGAATTTATAAAAAAAACTATAATGGCCATCCCCCTTTTATCAAAGATTTATAAATTAGAAAAAATAAATAATTTAAATGAAATTTTACAAACTACCTTGGATTGGTGAGCTTGATTCCCTGGTATTTTCCCTTCTATTGTTCGATTCATATTCCAACGATGATAATAATTTAGAAATCAATAATTGTCTAGATAGAATTCTGTTGGGCCAGAACACATATGGCCTTGAAAAATGTTTTAATGGATCGGTAACACACATGCAAATATAACATGCAAATTTAAATAAACCTATTGAAACATCAATTAAACCCTATCAAATATGAGAAAAAGAGAATTAAATATAAAATAATAAACATAAAAATAAATTAAAATAATAACAAAACGCACCAAGATCCGCACGATGCCAACACAAACATAACAAGAAAACACAACAAATTCGACGAAATTTGTTAAATTAATAAAAGTTCATGAAAATGAAACTTAAATCAAAAAATTTGAATTAGTAATAATTCAATAAAAATTCTAAATGAAAAATTATTAAAATAAAATGAAAAATAATAAAATTAAAGAATAGAATTTACTAGAAAATAACAAGGTCGAATTTTGTTTTACTGCATCAAATTTAAAACGCGAGGTTAGGGACAGAAAATAGGTATAAATACCGATTTATTTTCACATTGAAGTTAACCATAAAACCATTTTTCAAATTACCTTTGAACTTTGTTTAAAATCTTACTTTTAGGTGAGAAATGTTTTCTTTTGGAGCCCTCTCTCCACGTCACATCCTCGCAACCTCGGCAGAGCTCTGCTTAGATGTCGGCGTGGGGGAGAGGTATTTTTATTTATTTTTGCTATGCAATGTTATGAATTTTTATTTGTTTTTATGGAATGGATTGTAGGGTAATTTATGTTTATTTGTTATATGCTTAATAAATATTTATAATATTAATAAATTGTTTTTATATGTTTAATAATTAAATAAATCTGTCGAAATTTTTCCGGCCCACAGCCAACACATATTGCAAGATAGTAAAATCCACATAGTACAGATTTGTGTAAGAGCGTGGAAAATCGCCAATGATATGTACCCGTGAAGACTCAGCGTGCGGAACGCAGGGGTCGTAACGTCAATATTATCCGTATAGATGAAACGAGAAATAAGGAAGAAGTCTTTTGGCTGCTTCCTCGTTTCTCATTTCTGTAAAATCGACCTAAATTTATATTACACACGGCTCAAAATCATCACACCGAGTAGTCCAGTGGGCACTCAGTAAATATAATATAAACACAATATGCGCTTAAGGCCTATTAAAGGGAAAGGGTACGGGAATAAATTAACTGAAATCGTTGTTATAGCTATTTTGGATTAATATTTTGAAATAAATAAAATTTATTGGAAATCATTGAATTCGATTAAATTAAGATTATTGATGAAAATTAAAGTAACCATTGATTGTAAATAAAGAAAAAAGTAAAGTATTTTATGGCTTAAAATTAAAGTAAATATTGAGTAAAAGTAATTCATGATTTAAATGATCGTAATTTATTGATTAAAATTAGAGTAATGACAAATAATTTCATTAATTAAATTATCATAACTCGTTTCAATAAAATTAATCTAATCCTTGAGTAAGAGCAAGTAATGCATTGATCTAATCAAAATCAAATACCGATAAAAATGAAAGCAATTACTAATCGAATTCATCGATTTCAAATAACGAGACGTATCAATTAAAAGTAAATTAATTCATAGATTGGAAGTAAGGGGTTAAAAATGAAGTGATTGATTAAATTAATTAGCTGATCAAAGGTAAAGATATAAAGAGGAAAATAAGTATGAGTAAATTAACAATTCGCTAAAATGAATGAATACTAAAGCCCTCGCTCTAGGAACGAAGATCGTGATTATAAAGAAAATCAATACCGTTAAAGAAAAAATTGAAATCGAAGTTGCCCTGAAATTGTCGATTAATTTGCCAAAAAACGAAATAACATCGACTAAATGAATTTAATTTAACAATAACGTTAAGTTGAACACCCATTAAGGCTTAAAAATCAGATAAAATCCAAACATTGATTTAATGTAAAATCGACGAAAAATTCAAAATGACCATAAAAATTTAAGTAATAATCAAAAGTTTAGTTTACATTACGAAAAAGTCCAATTACAAAATTATATTAATGATAAAAACACAGAAAAGGCTTACCGCCGACATCAAATTTCGATAATAACTCTAAAATGATCACAAACATCCCCGACGAAACGATAAAGAAAAAACTCCAAATAATAAAAGTAGTAAAACTCCAGGGAAATGAGACGACACCGCAGTGCAGAGAAGGAGTTCCCCGAAGTCTACGGTAGCTGCTAACATTTTTCTCCTACACATGTCGATAAGAGCACCCAAATGAATGACAACATTAAATTTCCGAAATCGATTGAATAAACTTAAGCGAATACGCCGATCGCAACTTTCTACAATTAAAGTTGACATAAGTAAAATAAACAGGATATAACTTACTAACATGAAGTTGTCGGTACCAAAGTCGACCGATCCACCGGACATCCTGCCGATCATCGACGTTAATGTTGAAATATAACAATCCATTTAACGGAAACGCACCGTTACAATGGTAAACCATCATCGATTTTTTTTCGCCTTACGAGAGGAATTATTAGCGACATTAAATTCGCAGATTCGAAGTACCATTTTCGTTAGATCCCCAGCATCATGATAAATAAGGACCTCACGTAAATTAATTTGTAAATAACCCCTAGCCAATTAATCAACTATTACCTACGATAGTATCATGATTTTCAAATCCGATAGCAACGTCCCAAAACATTAAGTCAAATTGACAAGTCATTCTATTTTCTTCGATCCAACAATTAATTATGCACAATATAAATTTGATATTTTAGCCATGATAGGTCTTGTCAATCTATGACCAAAATGCTAACCTGAGATATCACGTAAATTCCAGTGTGTTGATTGCCATAAGAGAAACCTTCAATGTTGCTTGACACGGAACTTAGCCCACCATTAACAATAAGTACGCCAGTTTTTTTGAACTCCAAATAGGTAAACGTCTTACGACCAACGTGGATAAATTCTTTCCATTACAATCATATTTAATGGTTTATTCGCTATATCGTTTCAGATCATGCCACTCGATTGAACTACTACACAAGCAACTAGCGAAAAACACCCGAGAAAGGCACCACAAGCCGTAGATATCCTCGACAAACTCCGACCGCAGTGGTCACACCCCACCACTTGGCGACTGTTGGGTTTCGAAACGGACCCTTGCGGACTCGCCGGTCAACAATATCCGGCTGAAGAAACCTATGAGCATGCTCGGAACCTCCTCACCCATTGGGAAAGGGTGCAGGAGCAGGTGGATCTCAATGTGATAAAAGCCCGGATGTATCTCGCGAAAGTAGAGGAGGACATCCGCGTTGGGCGTATTGTGGAGGCATATCCACCCCGACCAGCCCGCGATACCCGACGGCCCTATCCAGTGGCGGCGCTGAAGAAAAGCCTAAAAAGACATTTTCCCGAAGAGTTCTGATCCCTCTTCAAGGAATAAAGACAATAGTTATCATGTTAATGTTGTAAATGATTTCGAATTTAATTGTCATTTGTGTTATTTCTCTCTATACTTAGATTCGTTCCCTAATTTTGTTTAAATGATTAAATTACGATTTAATTAAGTCAATAAGAAATTTAAAGATTCTCTTTTATTATAGCTATGTCTACCCTACAATTCCTACAAACCGAGCTGGATCACGCTAGGCGGTCAAATGCGGATCTGCTTACCCAAATTATCCAAATGACCCGAGAAATACAGCAAATAAAGGCAACCTGGTCAGATCCAGAAAAAACGAAAGCTACCTACCACAGGCTCACGGCGGCACAGAAAGGCTGGGCAGTAGAGCAACAGCTCAGTCAGAGCTTACGCACCCAGATCAGAGGATTGGAGGTCGCCCTAGCGGTCTGTCGAGAGGGGGAAGCGGTAACATACCCGCTCATCTTCGCCCCATCACAGATGCCGCAGAAAAGTACTCGATCAGCCGATCAGTCGGCCACTCCGTCAAATAATCGTCGACCGGGACACAAAGAGCGTGCTCGACGCCGAGCAGCACAACCTCCAAATCCACCCCATTAATTCGCGATAATTATTCATTATGTCGATTTCAATAAATTAGTTGTATTTGTAGTTAGATTATTTCCTAGATGCACTTACATACAGGTATTACGGTGAATACTCGCATGTCGTTTTCAAACCATCTCTCCACATTCGATCATAAATTTCCTTACACATTGGACAGAGCTAAGCGAGCATAGGTCTTCTATCGACAGCTCGTGAACCCGAGGGTTGTCCGAGCAATTACAGTACTAGCGATAATACTCAATTTTTGCGGACAGTCCACCACTTGAACACATTACCAACGTTGCCTAGCAACGGGTGCCAGGTGGCAGTTAGAATCATTTTGTATGGAGTTACTGGGGCAACTACCGGTTAATTCAAACAAATGACGAAACCCTGTAACCCACCAATTCCAACATATAAATTAAGGTAAGTGCGTGTGCTTCCGCTGTTATATAGCACATTCGTGGGTGAAAATTGTTAATGGTAAATCAATCTCGAAGATCAGAATAATTCATGATTTCCGGTTGGACATAGCCTTTATCGATTTTTCAGGTTGGTTTTAATTTTGATTTGTTGGTAATTAATATTTTCATTTTATTAGTATGCTACCCAACTTTACGTATTTTTCCTACATGTATGGAATGAGGTTTATTCTCTTTGTTTGCACCATCATCAGTCTATTTTAGGGAATTATGAGGTTGGGTCACATTTGGTGCATTATGGATTTATTTGTTAATTCGGGGCTTATCAATCTGAACACTATTCTGAATGTGCGATTCGATCGGGGCTCGTATCTATGCTATGGAATTTGTTATCAATTTTAGTTTTCGAGCAGGTTGGTGTTTTAATTACTTTACATGATTTTTACCGAAATGTTAGGGATGCTCTGAAGCTCTGCCAATGACTTTTGGGGAATACACTTTTACTCGATGGATTTTCGTGATTTAAGGCATCGTATTTTATTATATTTATACTATTGGATTTCAGCTATGGGTTCAATTATTAATCGGGCTGTTTGCTGAAAAATATATTTAAAATGCACTTGCTATACTTGGGGAGTGTATTCTAATCTGAAGTTTGTTCGAATTCGCTATCGTAGGGCAAATCAGTGGTAAGCCTACTATTATGTATTTAATCAATTTATGTAAAATCTTGTAATGTCAATATAAGTTTATGGTCTTTCTCTTTAATTTTTCCTCGATTTTAAATTTATAGGGCAATAGTCACGCTGAATCTCGAGTTTAGGATTAATTTCTGGATTTTATCCGTAGTTTATATGATAATGATTAACACAAAAACATCATGGGCAAGTTAAATTTGTTAAGTTAATTCGATTCATATCAACGATTTCATTTATTTATCCCCGTAACCTTTCCCTTTAATTGGCCTTAGACGCATTTTTATGTTTACATTATAGTTAATGAGTGCCCACTGGACTACTCGGTGTGATGATTTTGAGCCGTGTGTAAAATATTTTAGGTCGAATTTACAGAAAGCGAGAAGCGAGGAAGTATCCAAAAGACTTCTTCCTTATTTCTCGTTTCTTCTATACAGGATAATATTGACGTTCCAACCCCTGCGTTTTGCACGCTGGGTCTTCACGGGCACAGATCATTGGCGATATTCCACGCGCTTACACGAGTCTGAATTGTATATTGATTTTACTAACTTGCGATATGTTTTGGCTGTGGGCCGGAAAAATTTCGACAAATAGATTAATTAATTTTATGAAAACGAATTTTAACATTATAAATATTTATTAATATATATCAAAAGCAAAATACAAAATTACTTGATTATGACAATCCATTCCATAAACAAAAATTCATAAAAATACATCTCCCCCCACGCCGACATCCAAGCAGAGCTCTACCGAGGTTGCGAGGATGTGACGTGGAGAAAGAGTTCCAAAATAAAACTACTTCTCACCTAAAAATTCAAAAGAACTCGAAAATTGCTTGAAAATAGTTTTAAAATAACTAAGATTCTATTTTTCAAAATTGGTTAAATTTTATGTGAAAATGCATCGGTATTTATACCTATTTTCTGTCCCTAACCTCGCGTGTTAATTTTGATGCAGTAAAACAAAATTGGACCTTGTTATTTTCTAGTGTATTCTATTCTTTATTTTTATTATTTTTTAATTTATTTTAATAATTTTTTATTTAGAATTTTTATTGAATTATTTCTAATTCAAATTCTTTGATTTAAATTTCATTTTCATGAACTTTTATTAATTTATCAACTTTTGTCGAATTTGTTGGGTTTTCATGTTATGTTTGTGTTTGTATCGTGCGGATCTTGTTGCATTTTGTTATTATTTTGATTTATTTTTATGTTTATTATTTTATATGTAACTCTCTTTTTTCTCATATTTGGTAGGGTTTAATTGATGTTTTAATAGGTTTATTTTAAATTTGCTTGTTATGTTTGCATGTTGTGTTACCGATCCATTTAAACATTTTCCAAGGCCGTATGTGTTCTGGCCCAACACTAGGCATTCCCTAGATATCAATCGCAAAAATTCAGGGTACGAATAAATTTTGTCAGACCTCTGTGAAAATAGATCATAATCAAGTCTATTTTTTTTTCAATACACCCAGTAAGAAGAAAAGAAAATAAGGGGAACCAAATATTTATTTGGTACATTTAAATAATCAACTATACAAAAGAAAAATTATGAATTAAATTAGTCATAATCTATTTTTTGTATATTTCAATAATTAATCATAATTTTTGTTTTCTGTGATTTCACCGGAGAAGGCGATCTGAGATATAGTAGCCGATACTGCCACAAAAGAGAAGGTGTAAATTAATCCGATGAGCAAGTGGGACAATTTCGCAGATCTAGTATGAATAGTGGACAAAAAATTGTTGAACAGAATTGATTACACTCTGACCAAAACATTTTTTTTCTAAATTGAATAAAACTTTGTGTTGAATTTCCAATTGACTTTATATAAAATTGTGCTGGAATAATTCCAGATAGAGGAATTTCTTAATGTCTTCTTCTTTTTAATCATTGAATTCGGCTCTAGTGACAGCATGAGAACGTTAATAAATAAAATATTAACCTTACAGGTGGTCTACAACCCTGCCTACAAAGAGTTCCAACCACATTGAGATAAATTTTGAGACGGAATAGGAATAATCTAAAGGAAGTTTCAAAAATCTTGAGAAATCTGTGGAAAATCATGAATCTAAAAATTATAAATAAATCAATAATAAGTAACCTAAATAAATACCACCTCTCACCAAGATCGTTTAAATTAAATAATTTTTCCTTCCTAATGCCTAAAAATAGGACAAAATAAATTCTTCAATTTTAACCAAAGGAGTTTAACCGCATTTTATGATTTTAAAGGGGTTGAGTTAAGTAGTTAAAAGGTTTCTACCATATTTTTTGGGTCTACATTAATTACCAAGGACCTACCATAGTTGTCATACAATACCTAGCTTTGATTTGACCTCTAATAGAAGTGAGAATCTGAAATTAAAATCAATGAATCTTCATTATTTTCACATTATTTTCGATTCAATCTAAAATTTGCTCAATTATTTTAGTGCAACAAAATAATAGCAAAACTCTTGACGTGGAAAGATTCAGACGACATGTCGCCCATTATCACAACAAGGCCTTGAAACAGAGTCAGCGAGCTGAATCGATGATACGAAGATGTCGTCGGATGGAGGAAACCTGAACTCGACCAGAATGAGTTTTTAAAAACCAAACACACCGATATGGTAGCCAAAATAGACAAATTAAAGAAGGAAAATTATCAGTTGAAGTTAAAAGAGACGATAAGGGCAGAAATCGGACACCACCCCTGCACGTTTTTGAGCATGAATCCAAGTATCACATGGCCCATCTCAAACCCTACTCTAATCAATGCCCAAAACAGTAACGGTCCAAAACCAAAACCGAATCACAAAAAATGTCACCCCAGCAAAGCGGAGAGAGAAAGAAGTCACAGATTGAAGACCGCTCGTTTACTGGGTCAGATGAAGAAATTTGGACCCACATCTTCTGATAATCCCAGATAATCTTGTGATATTATAAATAAAATGTTCTTTCGTTAATCTTTTTACAATAACTTCAATTTTATGATAAATAGTACTTTTAAGATAAAATAAAGTGATTGAATGATCGATATTATTCCAATTAAATTAGCGACAGAAGGACCCGTAATCAAAGTGAACGTGAATACCTTCTATAGTATCTCATGAACCCAAAGGTTTTCTATGGGTATTAGCAGTCATGGTAACATGGCTCACCTTTTACTAGAAACCGCCCATTTGAATACATTTTCAACGTCATTTTTGACGGGTATCAAATGGTTATACCTCTTGTACGCGCATCTGATGGGAATCCCTTGAAAGTGGCAGCAAAAATCTTATATCTTTTACCTATCAGGTGACCAGCATTAATCTAGATAAGCTTCGAAAATTTAATCATGGAACGCGTTTTCACCATTACTGCTATCATTTTGTGGTTATCATCATCTATCGAAGAACAGAAAACTAAATTAATTTACACAAAAAAAACATTTCAAAAAAATTTACAAGTCTAAAATCAACTACAAATCGTCGACCAGTAGAGATACTGACAGTATTTATTTAAGTTATTAACAGTAATGCTTACACTAGAATATGATTCAAATCAAACGAACGACTGTCAAGCGTGTAGCATAACTACCATCACTACTACACTACAGATCATCTGTAATATAAAACAAAAATCAATAAATTTATAGCATATAAACACACCAACTCACCTTGAGGTGGTTTGTAAAATAGTCACTGAGACAAACCCTACACTATAGAAATACAAAAAGTGATAGAGAAATAAAATAATGCACATTAACACAACCTATAATAAAACATGCATGTAAACTTTTAACATGTAGCTATCAGAAGTTGAAAAAACCCTTATAATAAATAATTTATAGAAATTTTTGAGATAATTTTAGAAAGAAAAATGGAGGAAAAAATTTTTAATTTAAATTTTGAGGTTTTTGCTAGGATGTATTTTCATAAAATTTACCCTAAAAACTAAAATTAATTTAATATTTCAGATATTTCTGTCGAAAAAAAACCAAAACCTGAAATCCGAAAAACGCATAAATTTTAAATTATATTAGTAAGTTTAAAAAATAATCATAAACCCAATTATTTTGTGTACATATTCGAAAATTTTTTTCAAAAGATGTATAAAAATATAATTATTTAATGCAATTAATAATTTTTATAATTTCAAAAATAATTTAACTGACTTTTTTTGAATAATTTCCAAAAAATAAATTATCATAAAATAAAACATTTCCTGAATATTTATAATCATTATTAATAATAATATACATGAGCTTGTAGATAAAAGTTATAATTATAAGTTTGAATAATGATTTAATTTCATTATAAAATCATAATTAAACTCTTAAAACTTTATAACTTTAAAAAATATCTTACTTTGCAGCATTTTCAGAAATGGCTGAAATCCATTAAATTTTCTCAAAAAATAAATTCAAATAAGTTGATTTATGTTTCAACTTGCATTATAGCGGAATTTATATGAATTTCGCTTAGTGTATGTGTATTGTCGCTTTTATCTAACGTTGCCCTTGCATAAGCTCATTTTATTTTTCACTTGTCACTATTGGTCCGGTGCCATCTCAGAACCATCCTCACAGACTAACTCTAAACATCACATTAAAATAAATTAACTATCACCTTGAAATAAATCAACTTACATCCAGGTATGCATGAGTTTGATTACGTTTATCTATATTGATTGCGTCTAAGTATTTGTCTAAGTATGATGCGACACTTAATAGCGTCCTAACGTAATTATACATTTTCATCTTCTTGTATCATTTCTTTTTAGAATAAACATTCTGATTTGTGTAATTTATTCGCATTTGAAAGAAGACACCCATTCGTTACTTGACTTGAAACCTTTTAGAAATTCTCCTGAAATCGTCAACAAATCTGTGAAATCATTCAAGATCTCAAAGATCTACAAGCCCAGTGTGGTACCATCAGCATCTGAATCTACTAATAAAGCACTCGAGGAAGAGTACGATAGACTCAAACTGAAGGATGGACGTCTTAAAGGGACGGGGTTCCCTCATGAAAAGGTAAAATCGCTCCAACAGCGAATAAGCAGGCTTACTCGAAGCCGGAACGACCTCATCTCTGAGAGTCGGGCTCAGTGAACTACTTTTTTGGACACAATGAGAGAAAATCATGAACAATTGGAAGATCCAGTGTGGGTAAAAAAATTAGCGTTTCTTACTTATTTTATGGGCCATTACAACTTGGTTAATTTACAATTACAAGGAAAGGAAACGATATTATTGAGTTGGTCAGTACGGTAAATGTTTTTAAAGAAAAATTTAATTTTTTTGTATACAATTAAAAAGACAAAATTTTAAACATTTTACATATTTAGAAAAACATCAAACTTGCTGGTGAATGTAATATTGAAATACTTTGTTTTGAACTGGAAAATTTTAATCTAGAATTTGAGAAACGATTTGCAAATCTCAATAATCTTCAACCGATTTTTGAATTTATGTCATTTGGTTTTGGAAAAATTAATAATGAGAATATTTCATCAAATTTAACTCATACCTTTCAATTGAATTCATCGAATACAGAGTTAGAAATCGGTTTTTTCAAATATGTTTCAAAGTTTTATTTTATTATTATTATATATATATATATATATATAATTATTATTATTATTATTATTATTATTATTATTATTATTATTATTATTATTATTATTATTATTATTATTATTATTATTATTATTATTATTATTATTATTATTATTATTATTATTATTATTGTTATTATTATTATTATTATCATTTTCGCTGCTATTATTAAAATTATGAGTTTCCAGATTATAATGATTAACATTAAGATTTCTAAAAGATCATGGACTAATCTTTTGAATCGAAACTGTTCTATCAGAACGAGGTTGACATAATGGTTCAAATTAGAGCCTTTTCAGAATGAATGTGAAGCAACAGATTGATAAATGAGGAATCAATAAAGAAAGAAAACGAATAATGATACAACTTTCAAAGTAAATTAAACATTAATAAGATAAATATAAGCTAAGTATTATCAGAGATTATGAACCAAGAGAAAGGGGTGAAACAGTTTCGACTGGAATGACTTTCGATTTCTAAATCTAAAAGGACGAGATTAAATGTAACTATGATAACGAAGGGAAATATGTTGAAACAATACTGAACTTAAAGAGATTGTAAATATATAGAGTAATCATAAAATGGGAAGGCTAAAAATGATGATGATAACGATGGTAAAACATAAACGTAGCAAAATGGGATAAATATTGTAAAGTCAAAATATTCTGGAATTCAAACTTTAAAAATCTACTGTAAAGAAAACCTTTTAAAAATTAAACACCATCTTAAAAATCATTGTACATCAATAGGTATTATTGTTTTAATCAACAAGAAATTGTTAAAAATTGATGTTTATAATATTTATTATAATATTTATAATAAATTGATTTGGAATAATAATAAAATAGATTTCATGATGAAATTTTTGAAGTTTTTTGAATTAGTTTTGTATATAATAGAAGTATAAATACATATAAAATTATTGAAAGTATATCTAATCATAAATATAAATAAATAAAAATTCATTTTGTATATTTGACCATAAACCCTTTTAGAATTTTAGATGAACTCAAGTCAACAAACGATACAACAAATAAAGAAATGGGAACAAATTAAGAGAATAAAGATGAATGGTTGTTAAAATCCAAACCACATATAGAAAGAGAATATTTAATGGTGTGAATGGCATGGCAAACCTTAGATATAACAACTGAAACAATTTATTATTGTTTCCAATTAATGAAATTGAATGATACGACGTTCAATTTGCAATGTCATAATATTCGAAAACAAATTGAAATGATAGATCAAAAGCTAAAAAACGCAATTGAATCAAAAAATGCCAAAGTTTTAAATGGTGAGAAGCATAAATATAAATATTTCCATGTGGGCATTTATGTTTTTGTCAAAAATGTATAAAACCAATGGAAAATTGTAATTTCTGTTTAAGAACAATTGATGAAAAAATAGAAGTGTACTATTCATAATGAAAAACTGTATGTGGTTGTGAAAAATAAATGTTTAAGAATTCGTGTTTATTGAATAGCAAAGAAGATTTCCACATAGAACGGAAATTATCCGAATATCAATTACCAGAAATCTCTAAATTTTATAATCATTTGAGAATGAAAAAGATTTCTTGTATGCACAAGAATCTTGGAATTTGTTAGAGTGTAAGAATATGGAAGAGTATACGATCCATTATTTAAACATGGACTTATCTCATTAGCTGATGTTTTCGAGAATTTTAGAAATGTTTGTCTCGAGAACTTCAGCATTGACCAATGTTATTGCTACTCTTTATCAGAATTAACTTGGGTTAGTGGAACGAAATTCACTCAAGTTAAATTGAAACATTTCCAAAAAAACATACGATCAATTATTGTTGATTGAAGAAGGAGTTAGAGCTTGGTTCTCAGGAGTACTTGGAGATCGAATAGTAGAAGTGGATGAAAATAAAGGTAATTCATTATACTACTTCGATGCCAGCTCATTGTATTCAACCGTAATGGTTGATGAACTCCCAACAGGGGAAATGAAGTTTTGTAAGGATAATAAATATGTCAATATTGAATCATCCAATAGGATATATTTATGTTATGGATCTCAAGTACCCTGAAGAACTCCATGATTAAACCCAACATTTCCCATTCTGTCCTAGGAAAGTTAAAGTGATGGAATCATCGTTATCACAATGGCAGAAACAAAATAATCCATTGAATTACAAAACTACTGAGAAATTGATTCAGAGTCAAGATGATTTAAAGGAGTTCGTGATTGAAGGACGATGCCTAGATTGGTATTTGGAGAATGGAATTGTTTTAGAAAAGGTTCACAAAAGATCATGTACAATAAATCATATTGGCTTAAGCCGTACATTGAATTTAACATAAAAAAACAGACAGAGGCAAAAGCTCAAGGGAATAAATTTGGGGATGTATTCTATAAATTACTAAATAATGCATTTTACGGAAAGACGCTCGAAAATGTAAGAAATAGACAATCGATAGAGATTGTAAGTACAAAGGAAAAATTAAAGAGTATAGCAGCAAAAGCTAGTTACCAGGGAATGAAAATCTTCTCTGAAGAAAGTGCTGCTGTACACTTTAAAAAAATACTATAAACTTTGAAAAATTCAATTATATTGGCTTCGTAATTCTTGAATTGTCAAAACTTTATAAGTATAAATTTATATATAAGGTTTTGTATGAAACATACAAAAATAATTATCGAATTCATTTTGGGGATACTGATCCGATAATATTAGAATTGTTGAATGGTGAAATAATCGAGAAGATCCAAGCTTTTATACATGAGACAAAGCTTGGATATTTTAAAGACGAGATTGGATCGAACAAAAAGATTCTAGGTTTTTGTGGACTTAAATCTAAAATGTACTTTTTGAACATTAAGAATTTAAGTAAGGATAACTCTATATTACACAAAAGAGTTAAAGGAAACACAAAAACCGCATTGAGGAATATTGGATATGAAGAAGGGAACGAATGTTTGTTAGGATTATCAATGAATTCTATAGGATCGTGAATGATTCGATCTAAGAAACATAAAATAAATCTCGATTATTTCGAGCGGAAAGGTTTAAATACTTATGATGACAAGAAATATATATTAAGTGATGGTATAACAACCCTTCCGTAAAATAACTATCGAATTAAATATATTGAAGAAATAAAAAAGAAGCATCAAGAATATTCTGATGTAGAATTATCCAAAATGTATATAGAACTATTAAAATCATTAGTTTAGTTTTTATTTAGGTATGAAAAAATTTAGATATTTATTCAATGTATTGGTGGGTTACAAGGGTTCGAATCTTGCTTAGCTTTATGGTTGCCCCAGTAACGCCATACAAAATGATTCTAGCTGCCACTTGACACCCGTTGCTAGGCAACGTTGATAATGTGTTCAAGTGGTGGATCGTCCGCAAAAATTGAGTATTACTGCTAGTACTGTAATTGCTCGGACAATCCTCGGGTTCACGAGCTGTCGATAGAAGACCTATGCTCGCTTAGCTCTGTCCCATGTGTAGGAAAAATCCATGACCGAATGTGGAGAGATGCTTAGAAATCATGGTGTAAGTATTCTCATCAACGCCTGTACGTACGTGCATTTAGGAAATAATTTAACTACCATTAATTTATTGAAATCAACATAGTGAAGATTTAAATGTGAGTTAATGGGGTAGATTTGCTGCTCGGCGTCGAGCACGCTCTTTGCGTCCCGGCCGACGATTATTTGGTTGAGTAGTAAACTGATCTGCTGGTTGAGGATTCCTCTGCGCCATTTGAGACGGGGCGAAGACGAGCGGATAGGTGACTGCTTCCCCCTCCCGACAAACTGCTAGGGCGACTTCTAATCTTCGTATTTGAGTACGCAGACTCTGATTGAGCTGACGCTCTTCCACCCAGCCCTTTTGTGCTGCGGTTAGTCTGTGGTACAACGCTTTTACTTTTTTCGGATCCGACCAAGTCGCTTTAATCTGCTGAACCTCTTTGGTCATCTGGAGGACTTGGTGGAGGAGGTCCGCATTTGCATTTCTTACACGGTCTAGTTCTGCTTGCAGGATTTGGGTAGCGGCCATAGCTATAATGGATGAGTTCATTAAATTTTATTCTAATAATTTATATAGTTTATATTTATAATTATCATAAACATATCGATTAAGACGGTTATTCTCAGGCAACCGATCAAACGCAAAGACGGGTATCGAACATTTCTATTTCAACAAAAAAAAATCAAAGTCAGCTCATATGTATCGTTAGAGTTTTTGGGATTTCTATTTTCAGTACGGCTTATTTCGATTCTTTCTCGGAGGAACCACGGGGGTATGGGCGTCGGGTATCGCGAATTGGGCGAGGTGGGTAGGCTTCTGCAATCCGCCCGGCGAGGATGTCTTCTTCTACATTGGCAAGATACATCCTCGCCTTGACCATCTGTAAATCCACCTGCTCCTGCACCCGTTCCCATTGGGTTAGGAGATTCCGCGCATTGATATATGTCTCTGCTGCTGGGTATTGTTGTCCGGCGAGTCCACACGGGTCGCTGTGTAGGCCCAGTAACCTCCAAGTAGTGGGGTACGGCCACTGTTGTTGGATTTTCTGAAAAATTTCCGCCTTTGGGGGGTGGTTCTTTTCGAGATTGCTCATCGGTCGTTGGGGCGTCATTCCATTTGAGCGGCATATTCTTTTCTAAAAATGCGTCAAAATCAATTACTGGCGTATAAGGGAGAAAAACAGTTTATTTAAATAGTTCGTCCGCCTTTTCTGGGTACTAAACTCACTAATGACTGGGTCGTTGCTGTTGGACTTATCAAACTCAAAACTTATCGAATGTAGTTAGCGTTTAATTATTGGGGAAGTTATTTAGTTGACAGATCTTTCATCATGGCACTCCTATATTTTTCTATTTTAATGATTTTCCTAATCATAAGAAGTTAAGTGTCATTTTACGACCAAACTGTATGCCACAATCTATCCGGTGTCAACGTTTATCAAGTTAGTGATAGTGTCAAGGTGTTGTTAGGACCTATTCGGAAGTTGTTATCTGCCTAGCATCGGCTTTTATCGTCCGTAAGTGATCGTTTAGTGCCAATAATCGTTTTAAAGTTGCAATTTTTACAAGTTCAATAGGTACTAAGCGTGGTTATTCCCCTGCGGGTAGTTGAAATTCGTTAGGCCTACCATATCATTGGGTCTCGACTCAAGGTTGCGGTCTATATAAGTTTAATATTGGTTAAATGCGAAAGTTCTTGAATTTATTAATGCATCATATTAGTTAAATTGACTTCGATATTTACGGTGGTGTACTTTTGACCATAACTTGACCAGGATGTTTACTTTTTGTGAATACGTTTAGTAGGTGGGGGGATATCCATCTTTGTGGATGTTTATATTGTTAATAGTGAATTTCGTATGCAATGTCGACGAAGAGATCGCGAATTTGCATCTTCCGGTCGAATCGCCTGATATTATTAATGCATGCGAACTTCAGACTCCTATGTCGAATCCGGTTTATTTCACTTGCGGATTATCTTACTTCACAATATCACAATAATTGGATTTCATCGCCGTACAATGGATCGATTTGGGTAAGTCATTATTTCAGCTGATTTTAATACATTTATCTACTAAATTTTTAGCGTCGCATACGCACATTCGTTGTGGATTTTTGATGGATTACTTCTCAGTGCCTATTCGCTGGAGTTTATCATTTGGATATTTTATTTACGGATTTATTGGAAATCATGGTATTTTGCATCCACGTCAATCGGCCGTAAGACTTATCTATGTTTGTAAAAACTTTTCATGATTAACTTGTGGTATTATAAAGTTTTGTTCCTTGATTCTATTTGTGCATCAATTGACTTCCGATTGTTGTAATTCGTCTTAACGTATTATTTAAACTTGTTTATTACGAAAATCTTCGGAGCTGAATAATTTAATTAAAGATTACTGTGATTTTAATCGCCGAGTTAATTCGATCTACCTAATCTCACCAATAGTTACTCGTCAGTAAAATATGATATTTAATAAACCGACTTATGAGTTCCTTCCTTCTAATTGATGAATTTAATCAATAAGTTAACGAATTTGCAGATCCTTAATCAACTGCCTCCTTCAACAAGTTTAAATCATGAATTATTTTATCCAATATTTACTTTGATTTTTAGCCATAAAATATTTACAATCGATGGTTACTTTAACCTTAATTTTTAATTTTAATTGAATTAAGTTGATGAATTAAATGATTCCTATTCATTTACTTCGAAGGGTGGGATTACTTTAATAGTAGCAGTAATTTTTATCTAATTTTTATTTCGAACTAATAATTTCATTTACTTTTAAAAAATAAGTTTTATCTAATTTTATTCAAGACATTGAATTAATTTACTTGTAGAAATAAGCTTCATCTAATATATTTAAACCATGAATTCAATTTATTTCTAGCAATAAGGTTTACCTGATTTTATTACTTTAATTTACTTTTAGAAATAAGTTTTATTAATTCAATTTACTCTTAGAATTAAGTTCATCTACTATAATTAAACCATGAATTTAAGTTACTGTTAGCAATAAGTTTTATCTAATTTATCTCGAACTATTAACATGGAATTAGCTATATCAACGATTTCAACTTTCATTTTATTCCCGTACCCTTTCCCTTTAATAGACCTTAAGCGCATATTGTGTTTATATTATATTTACTGAGTGCCCACTGGACTACTCGGTGTGATGATTTTGAGCCGTGTGTAATATAAATTTAGGTCGATTTTACAGAAATGAGAAACGAGGAAGCAGCCGGAGACTTCTTCCTTATTTCTCGTTTCAGCTATAGGGATAATATTGACGTTACGACCCCTGCGTTCCGCACGCTGAGTCTTCACGGGTACATATCATTGGCGATTTTCCACGCACTTACATGAATCTGCACTATGTAGATTTTGCTTTCTTGCGTTATGTGTTGGGTGTGGGCCGGAAAAATTTCGACAAAATTTATTTTAGTTTATTTAAATAGGTAAAAGCAATGTATTAATATTAACAATATTTATTAATTATAACAAATAAATTACCATCCAATGTCAATCCATAAAAATCGCATAAAATTGCATATAATAATATAAAATAACAATACCTCTCCCCCCACGCCGACATCCAAGCAGAGCTCTACCGAGGTTGCAAGGATGTGACGTGGAGAGAGGGTTCCAAAATGAACATTTCTCACCTAAAAATAAGTCTGAAAAACGGTTTGAAAAACGATTTCACAAATAGTTTTAAGATTTGAAAATATGGTTTTATGGTTTTTTAAAACTGGTTTAAAAATGGTTAACTTTAATGTGAAAATGGATCAGTATATATACCTATTTTTATCGCATGTTAAATTTGATGCAGTAAAACAAAATTCGACCTTGTTATTTTCTAGTAAATTCTATTCTTTATTTTTATTATTTTTTGATTTATTTTAATAATTTTTCCTTTAGAATTTTTATTGAATTATTACTAATTCAAATTTTTTGATTTAAGTTTCATTTTCATGAACTTTTATTAATTTTTCAATTTTGTCGAATTTGTTGTGTTTTCTTGTTATATTTGTGTTGGTATCGTGCGAATCTTGGTGCGTTTTGTTATTATTTTAATTTATTTTTATGTTTATTAATTTATATTTAATTCCCTTTTTCTCATATTTGATATGGTTTAATTGGTGTTTCAATGGGTTTATTTAAATTGCATGTTATATTTGCGTGTGTGTTACTGATCCATTTAAACATTCCTCAAGGCCGTTTACGTTCTGGCCCAACAGTATTTAGGTACAAAACATTTGGATACGAAAAAATTTTGGGATGAAAAAAATTTAGGGATTGAAAAAAATTTAGGGATTGAAAAAAAATATTTTCCTCGATTTACTTAATTTCATCTCGAACACAATTATTTTGAGTTGTTGGAGTAGTATCTCGAGCACTAGTTTCCTCGATTTCCTCATTTTCCATCGATTCATTTAAGAATATTCAAAGTCATTTGATTCATTTTCCTCAGCTAGCATCTCGAGCACAATTACTAGTCTCGAGCACTACTTCATTCATCGAGCATAATTATTTCATCTCTAGCATTAGGATTTTTATTTTCATTTAAGAATATTCGAAATCATTTGATTCATTTTACAAGTAGTATAGGATAGGCAGACCACACGTTTCCACACCAGCCAATATATTTCCATGTGTTAAATATATTTTTATTTAATTAATTTCAACTTATTACAACTTATTTCAATTTATTTCAACTATTTTCAATTAAATTGAATTAATCAGAATTAAAGTAGGGGGCTTATATCTTCCATACAATTACTTGGACTTTAGTGGCAGATTTAAGCATTATGTGTGTGTATTATTAAATGTGTCTGTATTACTCAATGGGAGTGTATTGGGGTGTGTGTGTGTGTATTCCGGCCCCTGAAGCTTTGGTCTTCCTATCCTATACTATTGATCCGAATAAAAATTTTAATTTTATAAATTACAGAAATTATTTATTCAGATTTAAAAAAAGTATTTAAAATATTTAAAAATCGAATTTGCACTACAGAAAAATGCAAATAAATATATAAAAATTTTACTATTCTTTTATTAAATATCAATCAGAGAAGAGGAGAAAGCGAAATTCTAGTTAAATTTTGGTTATGAGTGATCAGGGCTGTTTATTCGGCGAAATATTTCATATTTTATGAATAAATATTGCGGAAAATGGTTAACCTTGTTTTATTTTTAAATTCTATTTATATAAATAATTCCGCTACCAACACAAAAAAGATTTTAAAGTTTATCAAAACAAACCTCTGCCAAGGTGAAATGTCGAAAATCCAAAATTTAATAAAAGAGGAGAAAGCGAAAGTCTAGCTAAATTTTGGTTATGAGCAATCAGGGCTGTTTATCGGCCAAAATATTTCATATTTTATGAATAAACATTGCGGAAAATGGCTTGTTATTTGTTTAAATTCTATTTAAATAATAATAGTAATAGAAAATAATAATAACCCAACACACACAGGGTATATGATTGGATACGAAATCCAATTATCACACCAAACCGATCGAATATAAGAATAAGCATCTTCTCGCATTCATCACGGGTCTCAACAAATAGAAAAGTCGTCTTAAATTCATGTAATATAATCCTTGTTCCGATTTTGTGTTGCATTTTATGACCCTTTAATATAATTAATAAATTTCGCAATATTTAAAGCGAGAACAAACTGGCTTCGTCATAACAGTGGTGGCTAATACCTCCGTAATGAATAATATAAATCTTGATAGTTTTAAGACCACTAGTAATTATGCAACGACTTTCGAGGATGAATGTTAAGAAATCGCCAACGCCACTAGTCCAGATAGTTGACAAAATTTCCGATTGAGTTGTAGTATCCATTAAACATTATAGAATGATTTTCTGTAATTTTCCAAAATAAATTGAACTTCTCTCATGTTTTAGATATGGATACCAATCACTCTATAGGAAACGAATTGTGGAACCTTTGACAGGAAAATACAGACTAGCACCAACAATTACTACAAATATGCCGCGAAATTGTAAAATCAGCCTGGGTTGAACCATCGCTTGCCAACCGCATATATCAAAGGCTGAATGAGGCTCAATGGGGCTGGAAAGGGGAGAAACAGTTGGTCAAGTCCCAACGCATTCAGATCCCAGTCTAGAGACGGCTTTGTCGGCAATCTAGGAAAATAACACAGCTACCTTTCCTCTGATATTTGCCTCTGCTCAAATAGCGTATCAAGAATCAGAAGAATCGGTGAAAATCAGAAAAGGAACCAGCCACATTCCAGACCAGGAAGAGCCGAACGGATGCGAAGACGTATCCAATCCGCGAAAGATTCCAGAAAAGTTAAATAAGTTTATAAATGAACTTGTAAATGTGTTCATATCAAATCGAATAAAATGTGTGTTATTTCATTTCACTTAGTCTCTGGATAAATCTATTAAATAAACTTGTGTTTGGCTTAAAGCCACAATTAAAACAAAAAATAAAATTATAGGTCAATTTTAACAAAAATATAAAATCTTGAAAATAGCTACTGTATACATACACATACACCACAAGCAGATATTAAAAATAAAAAACACCAAATAAAACAAAATAATATATAACAAAAATAAATAAAACAAAATTAATAAAATCCAAAGAAAGCCTACAGCAGCAGACATGAACATATTCAATACATAAAACAGCCAAAACCTTGAAAAATAAGGTTTAGAAAAAACATAAACGAAAGCAGCGCCAAGAAACTAACTTTTTAATGGTCAAAAAGAATAATTATCCAGAAATAATAATAAAAATAAAATCAGAAAAATATAAATATTATATCAAAAAATAAAGAAAAATGAGGGAAAATTATAAAAATATGAAAAATTTTAAAAAACTTAATAAAAACCCCTCAAAATGACCAAAAAGGGCCTATTGGTCCCACACACACAAATCAACTATTTATACAATAGTCAAATTCATAATTTAACCACTTTAATTTTATGCAAAATTTTGTTTGAAAATTTTCTATTTGGAATCAATTTGTAAGTAGTTTGTGTTTTTACATATTAATATATATTTGGATATGTTAAAGTTTTGTTTTTATTAATTTTAACTTTATTCTGGATGGTCGTGGCATCTATTGTTGCCACTGACAAGTCCCTCTAAAATCTTGTTTATAATAAATATTGAAATAGAATTTTAGGGGTAGACTAGCGATTCGGCAGGTGAGTTAGTTTGCACTAGTTATGACTGCTGGTCGCGCTAATCTTAATCCCTCGGCTGTCCGCGAGGAGTTCTGGTCGAAAGACGCAGGTCTCTACTGGTAGGGCGTCGTTGTAAAACTCACAACGTCTGATGGCAACATCGGCTGGAGTGGAAATTTAAAATCATAGCAGTTGCGGCTTCAGTTAAGGGGGAAAAGGTTTTGACTATTGTATGGAAAATTTAAAATCTTGTCGGAAAATTAATCGTAAAATCGAATAGAAAGGGATAGGATAGTGTATGAACATAAAGTCGAAAACATTTTTAAATAGTCGAAAGATGTAATGCGCACAGATTAACTAGGCATCACGATGAGTGTCGTGTATGTTAAAGTGATCGCAGAGAGTTGTAATCATTTACAATCATAAGAAGTGCGCCGAGAGTTAAGTAAATGTTAATCAAATGTTAAATACGAGGAAAGATAAGGGGTAAACTAGAACGAAAGTGTAGTCAAAACAATGATTAAACAAATGGAATAGGAAATTTACCCAAAAATAAGGGTAGAACGCTGCTTAAATTTTTGAAAGGTACCTTAATAAATAATGGGTAAAGATGATAAATAGATATAGGAATTGTAGAAATAGACAAGTAAGGACCAGGATATAGAAAAATAAAGACGTAAGACCTTCCATCGGCCGTCAAGAACCCTAAAGTGAAAATATCATAAGAAGTAGTTCTAGAAATGGAGCTCATCTGCTTATGAATTTTCAATCCCTAAGTAAGGTACCAACATGGTAATCACCATGGGTACATAGAAGGGACAGAATAGTAATCTTGATGGTGTTTAGGTGGTAGTCACACAGGAACTTTAGAAAAATTAATTAAAATAAACCCCATTCGCCAACACTTGTCACCTTCAGCTCGCAAGTGGGAATAGGGAAAGTGAGTAGGCAAAGTCGATATGGATCGGAAAGTCAAATACGAGCAGAGGCCTTCCAACGGCAGCTCGCTGGACCCAGGATGAGGCTGGGCTATAGCAGTCCTTGAAAATTGGCTCACCTTTGACAACGGGTAACCACTGGATATATGTGAAGGTTGTATGTTTGGGTTACAATGCTGTGGACCACTAACCTACAAAATGGTAAAATTTTCTAATGTTCGTATTTGATTGAAATCGTTTTGAAAGCGCTCGCATTTGTAATTTTCTTACCCATCAGGTACCCAGCATCATTTTACTTTATTGCCTTGTTATTTAGTTTTTTTTCTGGATTTTTGAAAGTTTAGCTGTTGTTCTGAATTTGGTTTATAGACATCTTAGTTCCTGTTTCTGTGTTGAATTGTCGATACATTAAAACAAACCTAAAGCACTGCTTAAGCCCAACACTAGACATATGAAAGTTTTTGGAAAATAGACATTTTTTACCGAACAGTGTATACTAAAACAACAGTAATTTTTTTTCAAAATTCAATCATTATAATATAAATTTTAATTTAGATCTATTATTATATTTTTAATGTCATATATTGTTTTAAAGTTCTAATAAATACTTTTCATTTGAATAGTGATTGATTTTATTAAAATTTGCTGAAATATATTATCCGCAAATATTTTTACTTTAGTTTTTCACTCTATAGTATAGTTTCTTGTAATCAAAATGATAATCTTTTAAATAGTAAATTATTTTTAGTAAATGGTTAAAGAAACAAAATATTACGACATTTTAGAAGTTAAGCCAAATGCTACTGAGCAGGATCTTAAAAAAGCCTATAGAAAATTAGCACTAAAATATCACCCAGATAAAAATCCAAGTGGAGGAGAGAAAGTATAGTTTTCACGCTGTTGTTTAGATTATTAGAATTTAGTTCAAAGAAATTTCTCAAGCCTTTGAAGTTTTATCAGATTCTAAGAAACGTAAAATTTATGATGAAGCTGGTGAAGAAGCTCTTAAAGAAGGAGCTGGGGGAAATTTTCATAATCCGATGGATATTTTTGATATGTTTTTTGGTGGTTTTGGAGGTTTAAATCGTCAACGTGGACCAAAAAGAGGAAAAGATAATATCAAGCCCATGCCAGTAACTCTTGAAGAGTTATATAATGGTGCAACGAAAAATTTAGCAGTCAGCAAAAAAATTATTTGTGATAAATGTGAAGGTAATTTTGAATGATAATTTTGTGATTAAATTGTAATTATTATATCATTATGCAATATTAATGTATTTGGTTTTAATATTAGTTTGAAATATATATTTTTGAAAAATATATTAGTGATCTTTAAGTTCCAATTTAGATAATAAAGTTAATTATTCTTGTTAAAATATCTGCTTTAATATATTAATAATTCATTTTAAAATTTCGATTTTTAAGCTTTTTGAAAGATATTTTTGATATATTATGAATCATTTAGGTGAAAAGTTTATCATTAACCTATTAAGATAAAATATTTTCAATTTAATTGTGCATTTAATATAAAATGCAGTTAATTAAAATTCTTTGTTGGATGGTCAAATGGCGCCCCATAAAAAAGCATACGATTCTTGGCATAGTACTATTACTTGTGCATATTTATTCTCGCACTTTAACGCTAATCAAACTTTTGAGATTTTTTGAGCGTGAAATTTTTATTTAGTTTTATTTTCATATTTGTTTCAATTTAGATACTTTAAAATCTAATTTTTCATTTAAAATAATTAAAATTTATAATTATCTGCTCTTTTGTTTTTTCTTGCTATCCCCAAATTAATAAAAATAAATGATTGCGGCCCGTTTATTAAACATAAAATCTGAATGCGGCTCATGTGACAGAAAAGATTGCTGACCCCTTGGATAAGCGGTAACAATAAGAGGTTCGATAATTCATAAAATCTATTATTTTTTTATGAAATATGGAACTAGATACATGCAAGCAATAGACACAGAATGCCTACTTATTCTGAGTAATGTTGACAATAGACAGAATGTTTAGAGGATAGAAAAATAAATTTCAACACACTACACCAAGCGAAGTTGAAATAAATCACCTATAATATAAAACAAAAATCAATAAATTTGTAGCATATAAACTCACCTTGAGGTTGCTTGTAAAATAGTCACTGAGACAAACCCTACACTATAGAAACACAAAAAGTGAGAGAAATAAAATAATGCACATTAACACAACACATAATAAAACTTTTAACACGCAGCCATCAGAAGTTGAAAAAACACCTACACCAAGCGAAGTTGAGATAAATTCTGCTATAATGCAAGTTAAAACATAAATCAAGTTATTGGAATTTATTTTTTGTGAAAATTTAAGGATGCAAAGTAAAGTTATAAAGTTTTAAGAGTTGAATTATGATTTTACAAGGAAATTAAATCATTATTCAAGGTTATAATTATAATTTTTGACCTACAAGCTCATGTATATTATTATTAATAATGATTATTAATAATGATTATAAATATTCAGGAAATGATTTATTTTATGATAACTTATTTTTCGGATATTATTCAAAAAAAGTGAGTTAAATTATTTTTGAAGTTATAAAAACTATTAATTGCATTAAATAATTATATTTTTTCTGCATCTTTTGAATAAATTCTTCGAATATGTACACAAAATAATAATTGGGTTTATGATTATTTTTTAAAACTTACCAATATAATTTACAATTTATGCTTTATTCGGATTTCAGGTTTTGGTTTTTTTCGACAGAAATATCTGAAATATTAAATTAATTGTAGTTTTAAGGGTAAATCATATGGAGATACATCCTCATTTACTCGAAATTTCCTAGCACAAACCGCAAAATTTAAATTAAAAATTTTTTCCTCCATTTTTCTTTCTAAAATTATCTCAAAAATATCTATAAATTAATTTATTATAGGGGTTTTTCAACTTCTGATGGCTGCGTGTTAAAAGTTTTATTATGGGTTGTGTTAATGTGCATTATTTTATTTCTCTATCACTTTTTGTGTTTCTATAGTGTAGGGTTTGTCTCAGTGACTATTTTACAAGCAATCTCAAGGTGAGTTGGTGAGTTTATATGCTATAAATTTATTGATTTCTGTTTTATATTATAGGTGATTTGTCTCAACTCTGAATGCATGCAGTTAGTGCAATTGGTTAACGCATTCCCAGACATAGTTTTAACCATAAACTACGCAGGAATATAATGGTGTTTATTTATGAACACATGTATAATTGTTATATATATATATATTGTAATGCATTAGTTGTCGGGAGTTTCCGTCTTGTCCTAATAGCTGATTTGTTAAATGTCGGTATATCCCGCGGAATAGAACAGTTTCTGTGGGTAAATGCCGTCTTGTCCGGGAATGCGTTAAATTTTAATGCTGGAAATTTTTTAATTAAGGATTTTTTAAAATTTAATTCTGACAGTGAATATCAGGGGTGTGGAGCTGGAGCCTGGAGTTGGTCTTTTTTGATAAGTCGGAGCCTTGGAGTAATATTCCCGCTCCTCGGAATATTACTCTCCACTCACGACATAAAGTGAAATAACATTTTAAAACGACGTATGTATTTTTAAGAACTTTTTATTTCTTAAATTGGTGTTTCTTAAGCCTAATTTACCAGACAATAACAAAAACAATTGCAATTTACTAAAAGAATTTAGTAGTAGTGAGTGTAAATTAATATAGGTGAATGTAAAATATTTTTACAAATAAAATTAACCAAATAAAATGGATTTTTAAAAAACCAAAAAGAATATCGTTTTAAACGGAGAATATCAAAAATCAAATATAACTTACATTTTGTTTGGTTAAACGTTAACCGTTAAAGTAGTAATTTTTTTAAAAAATTTGTATTGTTTAATTTTATAAGAGTAAATTATAATTCACGTGTAAAATTGTAATCATTATTGGTATGATATTATTTTGTTGATAACTTTTTATGTAATGTTTTAGTTTAATTTAATAAAATAAATAATACCCAAACGGACAATATAAATAAAAAGTCTGATGTTTATTATTATTTGGAAAAATCTGAAAATGAAAATGTTTGGATTTTTAAAATAAAAAAGATTAGATTATATGCAATTTGAAATTAGCCGATAAAACATGTAATTTGAAGTGCCATTTACAAAGGTGTCATATTAATATATTTGATTCTGTCAATGAAGAATACGAAATAAATATTGTAAATAAGCCCGCAAAAAACTTTAAATAAGAATATATTATATTTACTTGCTATGAAAACCCGAAAAGGGAGAATCCATTAAAGACGTCCTGCCAAAAATAAGCAATTTTTGACACAGCCTCCCACGTGTCCCTTTCTGTCCTTTCCATTGTCCCTTTTGCGAAGACTTTAATTGATGCTTCCCAATAAAAATAATGACTTTAATTTTAGAATTATTTATCAGGTATATATTTAATTCACACTACTTTATTAGTTTTATAAGATTGTTTTAAAAAATAAGTTACTGTAAGTTGGTATAAATATTAGACACAAAAAAACAACCAGCACGACCATATAATAAAGAACTGCAATCTTCAACTAGAATAATATTTAAAAATTTTCTACAGCGAATCAGTTACCATAGAAACGAGTATGAATAAATTTCGTCTCCAACTAGATTAGAAATTATTTTCTATGCTATAGATTGTTATACACATATAAAATTGTGCAATAAGACAATATGCAGGTAATGTTAGAAATTTTACAACTACAACTGGTAAATAAGTCAAAATCTCCTGAGAAAAGAAGAAAGATTTTTGTTTGATGAGAAGAATAACCGATATGTTGGTATATATGTCCGACTGTCAATCATTTGAAATATAATTAATTAATTATTTTGGTGCGTCCAATAAGTGAGCCTCAGTGGGTTTTAACCAGCGAAATAAATACTTATTTATATTGCATGGGTTTCTATTTTAAAATGATAATAATTGATATTCTGTACATTCGAGATTCGTTAAACTTCTGATTTTATTACGTGTCTTCTCTTGTTTTAAATTCTGTTTTGAAAAATTACATTTAAAGTATGTCGCATTCGGTATAATAATCAAAATTATAATCTGTTTAACAGAGGTAACAGATAATTGTCAAACTCAAAGACTGTATCTGTGGCAAGGAAATAGACTCAATTTTTAGTTTGGACTAATTATTAGTTTATGGCCTCTCAGTTCATATAATAGTTAATAATTAAATTCGTGCTAATTTCAAAAATTAACAAATTGACATAAAAGAAAACTTTATATTTTATTAAATTAATTATTCCTCATTATCATTTGATCCGTTTTGTCAATGTCCACGTTTGATGTCGAGCCTTCATTTGTGTCCATTGTTTCGACATCATTTTCAACTGTTTCAACATTATCTTCAAGAGACATTCGAGTGGCATATGCAATCTGTTCTTCTTCAGCCATTGATTCAAAATTTACCTCACCGGAAATATTATTTGAAACAACAATGGCTTCTTTTAACAAGTCTTCTTCTAAAATGCCACACGGAATTGTTGATCCTACTGTAACACCTTCATTCGTGACTCTGGATGTTGTCTGTTACATTGACAGTCTAAGTGCATACATTAGATCAGGATCATCAATGTCGTCCATTCCAAATCCAACGGCACCAACATTCACAATTTCTTCATTCATTAGAATAAGGCTTGTTCTCAGTGATTCCTGTATGCTTGATCCAGCTGGAATCGTTACTAAATGACAGCTGCTTTCCTCTTGTCCATTAATTGTATCAATAAACACTGAGAGTTTCTGTTGATTTGCTTATATTTCACCGAAACTTATAACATCAACATTCACTTTCTCTTTCTTCAAATTTTTAGCCAATTTACTAGATCAGACTCGTCTTCAAAGATCGGACTTCCTAGGAAAATGATAATTTTTGGCTTTTGATTTCTGTTTTGTCGATGTCTCAATGCTAAAAGAGAAACACGGACAGTTGTAGAATAATTGATATTTTCAGATAGATTGACTGAAGTAATTTTACTATGGAGTTTTGACATATCAGTTGTTAAAGTAGAAACAATTTGATGGTCGGAAAGGGTTACTAATCGACAAGTATTTTCTACATTCATTCTCTTCTTTGCATTAGTAAAAGAGTTAAATGCTTCTACTTGTGCTTGGAAACGACTAGGACCGTAATCGCCATTTCTTATGAAATCACTGTTATCAACTGCAATCATTATAGCTTCTTGGGACATTTTAGATGAGATATTAAATATAAATATATAAACATTTATTAATAATCAAATTAATAATATTATTAAAATTTTCAGTTTGTCGGCAAATAACTTTGAAATTAAATTAAATAAAAGTAAATGATATTTATTTTTAAATATTTTTTAAAATTTAATTAATTTACATGATTTAAAATTAAATTGACTTTAATTTTATGATAGAATTTTCAATGAAAATAAAATAGTTTACTAAATGTTAAATTATCAAAATTTCATTTGAATTTATTAAATATTTATTAAAATAATTATTTAATGGAAAAATATTTATTAAGGGATTTAAAATAAATAATTAAAATTAGATGAATGAGAAATTTATTAAAGTATTAATAATTTCATTTATTACTTGAAAATGTTTTATTCAATCTTATTCCGTCATTGATTCAAAACTCAGCTCACCAGAAATATTATTCTTTATCCAAACAAAATTCTGAAGTTATTGCATGAATATTTGTTTGCAATTTTCACTGATTTCAACTGAATGGCTGCTCTTGTAACAATATAATCAGAACTTGCCTTATTCGTTATCGAATCAAATATGAATGCTTCCAATTCTGGTCAGTGGCAGGTTTTAACCCTGTCCCACATTTTGCTATTGTCATTTTCCTTAATTTATCTTCAACAATGCTGCAGTCTCGTACAAATATCTTATTTACATCAACTTATCTTGTTGCTTCTCTGTTTCCGTATAATGAAGTATTATTCACAATTTTTACTTAAAATCCATTCTCGTATTTTCTTCTTGACATATTACCACTAGTTATTAGATGAGAACGTTAAATTTGATAGATATTGAAAATCAAAAGTTTTTTCTGCTAGTAGAAATTAATTACCATAACTGTCCAGTAGGCACATGCACCTTCATTTTTTAAACATACATTATATAGACAAAAAACTCGTAGCTAACTGCTGCGATATCATTTAAAAAGTTCGCAAATACAAAAGTTTGGGTATGATTTATACACGGTGTATAAAATTATCACAACTTTTCAGGATATAATATTTACGTAATGATTACATAATAGAAACTTGTTAACTTTGTATTTTAATTTTGTCGAATAAATTTTTTTAAAAAATTTATTAAAAAATTTTTAAAAAAATTTTTTTTAAATATTTTTTAAAATTTAATTAATTTACGTGATTTAAAATTAAATTGACTCTCATTTTATGATAGAATTTTCAATGAAAATAAAATAGTTTACTAAATGTTAAATTATCAAAATTTCATTTGAATTTATTAGCGCTCACTATTTAAAAGTAAAATGTCTATAAATAATCTTTTAGTTTTAATCAATAAACATCTTATTGTTGATTATTTAGTGTTAGAACAATGACTTGTTTCATTTTGAATGAATGCATCGATAATAATTAGAATAGTGACTCTATTTATGTGTTATAAAATCCAGTTTTGTCTAAAAATTAAACCGTTTTGAATTTCTGCTGTCAATCGGGTTATTTTGTTGCAGAGTTTATTTCGTTTATTCTCCACTTGTAAAATTAAAAGTGACGTATTTTCTTTTGTATACCGAAAACCCTTTATTCCATAAGTATATGAATAGATAAATAATAACTAAGTATTTATCTTGACATTTTAATATAATGTTCCGGACCTGTACGGTATCGCCCGCTTTTTTGAGGGATGGTCTAAATTATATGCTGGCTTTTATTACATAAACATGCTAAATTATAAAAAAATATTTGATAAAATGGTATTTTTGCATATATTTTAGTTGGATTATTTTTTTTCATTGCTTGTGCTTCTATTAGTAATGATCATTATAAAATATTCCGATTAATTTTTTATATTACTTATAAAACCCAACCAATGGTCTATAGCCCCCATAGATAAGGTGACCAACTATTTTCTGTTCAAAAAGAGTACACTTTGCAAGTATTTCATAGGTGAAAAAGAAAAAACGATAAAAACGTGTTTTTCTTCGGAGTGGATTTTTTTTGCTAAATGAGGATGTTCGTCTAATAATGTAGCCACATACGAACAACTTTCATTTTGCAAAATTACAAAATTGTTGGTTTTCTCTAAGCTGAAATTAATTAAACAGAAAGGGAATTCCCATAAAACTGTGCCGTACATACTGCACATCAAAGATCAACCTGTGGATATTACGTACACAAATATTGGAGAGATAGATGTATTCATCTCTTTTCACAAATGTAATTTTGACGCTGTTAGAAAAAGAGGTCTGTAGTATCTATCTATCTCTCCAGGTACATAATACGGCTTTTCAATTGTGCCAGAAACGGCAAGCAATACGCGCGCTTGAAATTCAAATCACTGTCAAACTCGTGTCTGGTGTTTGCCCTGTCCTCTGACGTGCCGGAAAAGGCAATCAATATGCGCGCGTGAAATTCAAATCACTGTCAAAATAATTTTAAATATTTAATTAATAAAATTGAAAATAAAATAATCTAAAAAAAATGTTTTAGAAATACAAATGAGTATAAAATTATACAAATGAGAGTTTCAGAGTACAGGATTTGAAAAGAGTATAGTTTGAGTATATAAATGAGTATAGTTTGTCACCTTACCATAGAGCACGTGGGGGATTTATTCAAAGTAGAGTATAGCGCTGAGTTTTTTAATAGACCCGGTGACTGAGTGTTATAAAATCATTTCCTCTAAGAATGAGGGCATTGTATTCGAACCATATTGAAGACCAATTAATATATTTTGCTTTATATAAATTATAAAAATATAGAGAGGTACGTGAAATATCAAATTGTTACCAATTGGTTTGAATACCGTAAAAGGTTGAAGACTCCTGGTTAAATTTAAATTTTTATAATTATTTATTGGTTAAATAATTTATCTTTAATCGATAATGACAGAAAAAGGTAATGAATGTGATGAATATATAAAATTCCACATTAAGGTCGAGGAGGCAAAGAAGGAGCAGTTGAGAGCTGTGCTACCTGTAAAGGTAAAGGAATAGAAATACATATTAGACAAATAGGTCCGGGAATGGTTCAGCAAATGCAAACCACCTGCAGTAAATGTCAAGGTAAAGGAGAAACAATTAAAGATAAGGATAAATGCAAGAAATGTTCCGGAAATAAAGTCGTTCACGTGACAAAAAATTATGATATTCACATTGAAAAGGGAATGATGGTGAGAGGAACGATTAAAGTTTTATTTAATATATCGCTATCGGGTAATTAGGATGGACAATCTATTAGAATGAGTGGAGAAGGGGATCAAGAATCTGGTGTTGAAACAGGCGATCTTGTCGTCCTTCTGCAAGAGAAACCTCACGAAGTTTACAAGCGTATGAAGAATGATCTCTTGACCACAGTGAAATTAGATCTCGTCGATTCTTTGTGTGGATTTAAACGAGTTATGAAAACACTTGATAATCGGCATATTATCGTTCAATCTTCTCCTGGTATTCATATAAATTCCTTGTGAACTTTAGATAAATATAAATATTTTTTTTTGATATTTTAAGGCGAGATAATTAAGACTAATGATTTTCGGAAGATCGAATCAGAAGGAATGCCGCGCTATAAAAGTCCGTTTGAGAAAGGTTCTCTCATCATAAACTTCGACGTCGTATTTCCTGACAATAATTTCATCAATCAAGACAAATTGACAGCGTTGAAAGAAATTCTACCGAAATCTACGTATAGAATTGGTGCGATCCCACCTGACGCGGAAGAATGTTCAATGAAACCATTTATTCCAGAAAAAACCAAGCAGAGTCAGTCACACGATAGTCGGGGTGCATTTCGAGATGTATTTCCAGATTTTGATGAGGAAATGGACGGCCATGAAGGTACTCAGCGTGTCGAATGTGGAAATCAGTAACAAAATGAATTTGATACATAGTTTTGATATTTGATTCTACACTGATAGTGAAAGTGTCATTGATGTTATTGTATCGAGTGCATTAAATAAATAATCGATTTTCTTTTGTGATTATTATATTTAAATGGTGAATTTAAAGTTAAATTTCTTTTTATACTTAAACACTTGAATTTGTCTTCACTTATTTTCAGTCAAATACTTGTTGGTTAATAATTTGTGTTTTCAATAAATCAATGAAACAGTGATTTAACTGTTTATGTATTCAAAGGACCATAATTTATTTAGTTATTAATTTAAAATAAATAATAATGAAACAGAATGCAATTATAGTAAGACCACGCTTAGTGCTGGTTCGGTTTTATTGGATTAGGGGATACCCCGAAAATTCCACGTAGCGTTGGGCATATTCGAAATCTTAAGTAATTTATCAGAATTTTTCCCGTGGTGTTACACAAACGTATTATTGTTTCAACCATTTGTTGCTGCTTAACGCTCTAATTTGATGGAAAGTTTACTATTTTGCTATATCGAGACGCATACTAATCAGAAGATTGAGTGGAAATTATCAAATTGTGCCAAAGGATTTTTCAAATAGAAGGCAGTCGTCACAAATGGTAATAATAATCGATGATGAGCATAGGGGAAATTTTGAAAGATAAGGGAAAATATTCGTTTAGATACAGAGAACAATGCAGAACTGTAGGTTTCAAAGGAGACTGAACAACTGTTAATAGAATAGAAGAGAAATAGCCTCTATTGAAAATTTAGATCAAAGATCACTAACATCAATTTAATGATGAATGACCAAAAGAATAAGCTCCGTCAAAAGAGAAGGTGATATGAGTTATATGTACAAGTTGTTGGGCCAGAACACAAACGGCCTTGAAAATTGTTTAAATATATCAGTAATATAGCACGAAAACCCAGCATCAAGATAACTTAAAATACAACATCAGCTAAGATTTGAGAGGACAGGACATAAATAAATATAAAATCAAAAAACACAAAAGTAAAATAAAATAAATACAAAATTTATCAAGAACCGCACGAAATTTACATAAAAAATAACATAATAAAAAGAAAATTTGACCAAAAAACGACAATTTATATAAAAGTAGAAAATTAATGAATTAAAATAAAATATTTTTGGTTGAAGAAATTCAATTAAAAAAATTAGAAATAAATTGTCAATTTAAATTAAAAAATAATAAAAATTAGATTTAGAAAGCACAAATAATTTCAAGGTCAAATTTTGTTTTATCGCAATAAAAATAACAGGCAAGGTAAGGGTCAAATTGTAGGTTTTGATGTGTTTTGACAAATTTTCAGTCTTTATTTTCAGAAAAACTTTCTGTCTGAATTTTTAGTTGGTGTGTGTAACAAGCTGAGAGCCGTGCATTTTGTCTGTACACGACAACTCTCAGTTAGTGTGCGAGAATTGACTTATGATTTAAAATGACTGTGTACCTGCTATATGAATGACTTCACTATGAATTTATTGATCGATAATGATTAAATGATTTGTGATGATGCGAATTGACAGTTTTTATGTCGTGGGGTTAGTGGTTTATGTACACTTAACACACAAATGTCATCTCCTTCCAATGGTTACCCGTTGCTAGGCAACGTTGGAACTGTAATCATCGGTTATGAGACCGCCAAAGGTGAGCTCTGTTTCCAGAACTGCTAAGGCCATGCCTCATAGAGGGTCCAACAAGCTGTCGATAGAAGACATGTGCTCGATTTCCGTACTGTTTCTGTCTAGGTAAAGCTAATTATAAGACTGGTCATTGGCGTCTTGATCCTTGAATCTAACATCTGTACCTTATACTAAGAGAACTCAATGAATTATTTGTTAATCCGAAAATACAAAAAATAATAACAACAAGGTTTAGTTACAATTACATGGTTTAATACAATTTCTAATAAGAGTCTAGACCTCCCTTCAGTTAGTTTTTTGGTTCGACTCGCTGCAATCGCAAGTGAGCCAGTTCGACCTTTCCCGGCTTATGTCTCTTTTGGATGGGCGTTTTCTCATTCCTCGCTGTTGCACGTTCTCGATAGGCTAACTGAGCCGGAGCGAACACCAGGGGGCAGGTAACGGTGTTCTCCTCCTGATTGGCTGTTAAGGCAAGCTCCAAGGCTTGGATTTAGGTTCTTAAGGCCTGATTTATCTGGTTAGCCTCTTTCAGAGCGGTCAGTCTGGCATCCAATTCTTGATACATTTTCTTGACTCGTTTTGTCTCAAACCATGTAGATTTGAGTCTCTGCAATTCCTGGGTGCCTGTGCCAAGCGTCGAGCAAGGCGAGTCTCTAGTCCAGTGGAATATCCTGGGTCCTTTTGGTTGGATTTCGACACTAAATCCAAAAGAAAATTAAAAAATGAAATCTGACACTTGTTCAAATGGACGTCGATTATTACTGCTAAAAATTATACCATGTATAAAAAATATTAAAAGAAAATATTAGAAATTTCTGATTGCTAAGAAAATTTACATTGTCCATGATTAAAATACTACCGATAAAATATGAGATTTAAAAGTAACCATTTGTTTAAATTATTAGCTATGATAATGTAAGTAAGGTTTAACTCTAACGCTGGATTTAGTCATTTTCATTTTAATTATTCAAATCCTTGCTTATGATACGCTGAACAAACCTTTCATCGAAATCGTTACCAGTACCTGTTGAATAATTCAGTTGATTGTATTCCTTACGTATATCTAATTCCATTTTTTAGGAACAGCGTTCTATGAAATTTAACTAGATTACTATTATCAAAATTTTCGATTTCATATAAATAAATCAATTTTACAAACACAGAAAAAAATAACGTCTTTAGCTACAACTTTTATTAAATTCACAAAATTGCTAAATTTGGTTTTTCAGTTATGAGTTGATGAAACGAGATCTTGCCCCGCGGAAATTTCTACCATGCGATTTTCTTCCTTCTTGTAGTGGTTCTAGCCGTTACAGCATACCTGGATGGATCAGCTCTTCTGGAATCATCACTCGGGTTGGGGCGTTTAAGGTCCTCAGAGTAGGATCACTGAGATCAAATGAGGCCTCATATTCTGGAGTGTAGCAAATATGAACCCGGAATTTTTCCTGTTGTTGGGTAAAAACTAATTAAGCCCATATTTGTTTAACCAGCACGATAATGCCTGTGTGTTTTTGAGCAGAAAATCTACATGTAACAGGAAAAAATGTAAAATTGAAAGAAAAATTAAATAATTAAAAATTAAATAAAATTTTTATACGATAAAATGTAAAAATTTAATGATAAATCAAAAGGAATTAAAAAATTATATTTTAAGGATATTCTCGAAAATTCCTTGTTTCACCGCATCAAAACACACACACGAAAAATCGTGGTATATAAGGCATTGCTGGATAGACAAAGTTCATTCTGTCAGTATTATTCTTTTAGTGCATTTCTAGTAGTACAATGCATTTTTCTTTTAATTTATTTTTATTACTTACTATTATCTCTCAAGCTCTAAAAATTGATATTTTTTTGTAAAATTTTGTGCAATTAACGAAGTATCAAAAGTAAAATTTGTTATTTTATTATTTTTTATTTTATGTTATCATTATGATATTGTCATACAATTAAATTTATAGTAATTTTATTTAATTGTTTTTTTATCATTTTTGACGTGATTTTAGCATTGATGAATTTGGATTTCATTTCAGCTCGAACATCCATCACGAGGAATAAATTTCGAAAATTTTAATTAATTTTATTTTTACATACCATTACTCACATGCATAGAAGTCATTAAAATGAATTCTTGTTACCCCGGATCGAACCGATGGTTAGCGGGAACCCGTGGTGATGGTGTCGCTGGAACCGCTCAGTATTCTCCTTTTCTAAATCCTATCGCGCAACCCTTGAAAGAGCAGTGTTGAGGTCCTGGGAAAGGTCTAAATATAAAGGACAACAAATGACAATACGAAAAATACATAGAGGAGTTGACGAATACGAATGACACACTAAAAGGAAACCGAAAATTGAATTTAGGATAGATGTGAACACGACTGAAACTACTATTTACACAAATTACGGGTAAAGAGATCCAAAGTAATCTCGATATTTTGAAAATATCACGAATTATTACTTTAAAATCGATTATAAATAACAAAACTTAATAGAAAATTGTCTCAAAGTAAGCTCTAGGCGTATAAGTTCGTCAATTAGTACATTCAGACTTTTATATTATTATTATTATTATTATTATTATTATTATTATTATTATTATTATTATGATTATTATTATTATTATTATTATTATTATTATTATTATTATTATTATTATTGGTGGGTTACAGGGTTTCAAATTTTGCTTATCTTCCCGGTGACCCTAATAACGCCATACAAAATGATGCTGATCGCCACTTGGCACCCGTTGCTAAGCAACGTTGGTAATGTGTTCAAGTGGGGGGTTGCCCGCAAAAATTGAGTACCATTAGCTAGTACTATAGTTGCTCGGACAACCTTCGGGTTCACGAGCTGTCGATAGAAGACCTATGCTCGCTTTGTTCGGTCCCTCATAACTATTCAGGATTAGGTTCTTATTAGACTATGGAACGAATTGGCAGAGTGATGAAAATGTTTAGGACAAGGTTGGCATAATGTTAAAGTAACAATTCAACTAAGGTTAAAACTATTTTATTCAATCTAAACACATGTATATCATTTGCTACTGGACGTTTTGGAGTTCGGTTGCGCGACGTCGGGCACGTTCCTTACGTCCCGGTCGACGATGGTTGGTTGGAGTGATGGGTTGTTCTGCTGGCTTGGTGGTTGTCTGCGGCATTTGGGTTGGGGCGAAGATGAGCGGATAATTTACCGCTTCACCTTCCCGGCATACCGCTAGGGCGACTTCGAGTCCCCGAATCTGCGAGCGCAGGCTCTGGTTGAGCTGCCGCTCCTCTGTCCAGCCTTTCTGTGCTGCTGTCAGGCGGTGGTATAATGTCTTTACCTTCCCCGGCTCCTTCCAGGTTGCTTTAATTTGTTGGATTTCGCGGTTCAACTGAATAACTTGGGCCAGTAATTCCTCATTTGCTTGCCTTGCGCGGTCCAATTCGATCTGTAGGATCCTTAGAGAGGACATCACTGTAATTAAATGGGTTATTGCAACTTCAATTTATGATTAGTCAAGTTGAGTAATCTTTAATTTTGTTAAACAAATTAAGAGTTAATTCCAGTTATATGAAAGAAAAACACACAAATTTCTAACTATTATTAATCAATTACTACATTAATTTGTCTCTATTATTTCAGTTGTCTGGGCAGTACCGCTCTAGGCTTCTCTTGAGGGCTTCTACAGTGTAGGGTCGCCTGGTGTCTCGAATTGGGCGGTGTGGATAGGCGACTGCGATTCGCCCGGCAAGGATGTCCTCCATCACGTTTGCAAGATACATCCTTGCCTTGACTACTTGCAAATCCACCCGCTCCTGCACCCGCTCCCACTGGGTGAGGAGGTCCTGTGCGTTGGAGAAGATCTCGGCAGCTGGGTACTGTTGTCTTTCGGGTTCACAAGGGATGTTATTCCGGTTCAGTGCCTTCCGAGGAATAGGGTAAGGCCATTGTGATCGGAATTCGGCCATGACACCTACAGCCTGTGGTGTCTTCCTCGAGTACTTTGCGTTAGTTACTTGAGTGGTAGTTTGATCGCGTGACATGACCTGCAACGATATTAAGGATAAATCATTTGGTACGTAAAGTTTGAAATGAACTTTATTCAACCGGGCTACATGGGTTGATGGTCGTTAATTATAGAAGCACCATGGCGGAATAGTTATTAACGTCTATCGGGATTCGTGATGGTTATAGGTCGTTCCGAAAAATTGTTTACGTCTGCGAAGTGGACTCGTTATCAGCGGTCATAGAAATCTTACTTACGACGATCAATATTCGATACTCTACGGTTATTTTAGGTTGACTTCTAGTTCATAGCCTAAATAATATTCCTCGCGGTTAAGTTATTGAATGTATCCTGTATCTGAGTAACCAGTGATCAGTACAGCTTTGGGGGGTCGGACTATGTCGGTGTCTAGGAGTTATTCGATGTAAAAGCATTCCGACATCCATTCGAGTTTATGTCAGTAACATTTAGAAGTACTAGGGGATAACTTATTTCTCGGACCCTCAAGTACTCACGGGTGTTCTTGCTTGGAAGATTCGAGAGGGCGGAGAAATTTGTAGTTTGGGAATCAATATCTGAGTTGGGAATACTATTAAGAGGGGTGGTTACAGTTGGGTAAATGTTTAGATCTTTATTGGAACTGAATTATGAGGGTTATTATTCATTACGGATTTATAACACTATACTCGAAATTATTTATTTACTGAAAAGGATGTTTCAGATCGATAGTGGCGTGTTTCCGTTGGTTAACTTTGTACGTGGTTAGTCATGATTGACCGGATGTCCGGTCAGATGGAAACGCGGGTGGCCGTCGGTGGCTTTAGATTGGGTATAAACTTAGTCCGGATGTTTACTAATTAACGTTGTTGGTAGATTGGTGTAATTTCCGTCCTAATTTCAGTATTCGGCATATTTCCGCTGTTTGGTCGATTGGATACACTGCTAGATCACGGCATTTTTAATAGTTCTGAACGAGTTTGAATCATGGTTGCATTTACTCGATTTATGTTCTAACTTTTTAGAATGTTTTACTATTTCACTCTATCGGAATTTTTTACTTTATCGACATGTTGGTGGTACGTCTATTAGCGCCATTGGATTTTACTAATGCTTAACATTATCACTCCGATGTTATCAATTTTTCAAGGCTTTCATGTTATGGAAGATAAGCTGATTTCGGTATGATTTTTATTCGATTTTTATATTACATTTTTAACCGTTAGGATTAAACAAATATTATCGTGAAAATGATTTGGTTCTTTCTCACCGCGATTTAAGCTATTCCTATCAATGTCGATTGAATTTAATGATGCTTCAAAGTTTAGTAACTCCTTTAGCCGTAATTTTGTGTCAATAAACTGCTGTTCAATTTTTTTGTTACAGATTTGTTTAAATTTTTCTCAAAGATTTTTAGTTTATGAATTACCCATTTTTATCCTATGATCCTCGTATTTCAAATTCGAATGACTTAAGTTAAAAAATTACCTTAACAAATTATCTAAAAGGAAATGTTCAACTCGAGGATTATTTAATGTTCATTAGCAAATACACTACTTCTAAGCGATGAGTTATTTTGGTTTCAATTAACTAGACCTGTGGTTCGAAGTGACGAATTGCTTTTACTTTGATGGACGAATTACCCTAGGTTAGCCACTGAATTTATCCACGAGTGAATTTACTATTAATATATTTTATTTACCCTAATTTTTCTCCATGAATTTATATTAAATTACCGAAAACTTTGTTTACGAATCAGTACATTTTACTACTTTTAACGATTTATATTAATTACAATCCCTCGAATTAAGTATTTTAAATGATAGTCTAATTCATCTTTTAAATTGTTTCAGTAATTTTAACTAAAGCTATGTTTACTCTTACTCGAAGATTTATATGGTTATTTTTATTACTTTAATTTTTCCAATCAATTAACTTAATTTTCAACTAAAGCAATGCTTATTTTTACTCCGTAATCATTATTTAATTGAATCAATAACTACTTTTTAAGAGATTTTTCTATTTTTGATTATTTTAGCATACCGATATCAAGTTACTTCTAATTTATTTATATCAACGACTTCGATTTAATTTATTCCCGTACCCTTTCCCTTTAATAGACCTTAAGCGCAATTTGTGTTTACATTATATTTACTGAGTGCCCACTGGACTACTCGGTGTGATGATTTTAAGCCGTATGTAATATGAATTTAGGTCGATTTTTCTAAATTGAGAAACGAGGAAGCAGTCAGAGATTTCTTCCTTATTTCTCGCTTCAGCTATAGGGATCAATATTGACGTTACGACCGCTGCGTTGCGCACGCTGAGTCTTCACGGGTACATATCATTGGCGATTTTCCACGCACTTACATGCATCTGTACTATGTAGATTTTATTTTCTTGCGTTATGTATCGGCTGTGGGCCGGAAAAATTTCGACATTTTAATTTATAATAGCATATAAAACAATTTATGTAAATAATATTTATTGATTATAAATGACAATAACAAATTACCCCTTTTCACCATTCCAAAATTCATAAAAAATCATCATAAAAAAATCATAAATACCACTCTCCCCACGCCGACGCCGAGCAGAGCTCCATTGAGATGCAAGGAACGTGACATGGAAAGAGGGTTCCACCATAAATAATTCTCACCTAAAAAATTTCGTAGTAGATTTTTAATCAAAACTCGAAAGTAAATTTCAGTTTTAAAAATGGTTTTATGGTTTTAAACAATTTTCAAAATGGTTTTTTGGTTAACTTTAATGTGAAAATGGATCAGTATATAATTACCAGCAGGGATTCAATTTCCCGGGAAATCCTAATATAGGGGGGAAATTAAAATAAAAGAAGCTAAAAAATATACCTAATTTTCTGGTGTGTGAAATTTGATGTAGTAAAACAAAATTCGACCTTGTTATTTTCTAGCAAATTCTATTATTTATTTTTATTATTTTTTGATTTATTTTTATAATTTTTTATTTATAATTTTTATTGAATTATTGCTAATTCAATTTTTTCGATTTAAATTTCACTTTAATGAACTTTAATTGATTTTTCCAATTTCGTCGAATTTGTTGTGTTTTCTTGTTGTATTTGTGTAGGTATCGTGCGGATCTTGGTGCATTTTGTTATTATTTTGATTTATTTTTATGTTTATTATTTTATATTTAATTTTCTTATTTCTCAGATTTTATATGGGTTAATTGGTGTTTCCAGGTTTATTTAAATTGCGTGTTGTATTTGCGTGTATGTTTCTGATCCATTTAAACATTTTTCAAGGCCGTTTACGTTCTGGCCCAACATTATTATTATTATTATTATTATTATTTTAATACTATTATTTATTTTCATTGTCAAAAATTTTTATATTCATTTTGATTTTTATTAATAATATTATTATGATCGGAATTATAAAGCTACTCGTGTAAAAATAAATCTTATTTTATTTTATTCTATCCTTATAAAACTTTATATAATTTTATCTTATTTTACTTATTTTACTTGAGTAAATCATTAAGAACTAGGGAAATTTGCAAGTTAAAGTTAAAGAAACCTGATACAAATTAATAAAGATACCTTGTTATGAGGGCCAGCAGTTACAGTTATTACCAGCAGGGATTCAATTTCCCGGGAAATCCTAATATAGGGGGGAAATTAAAATAAAAGAAGCTAAAAAATCGATACTTACTTTTATTATATAAAATTGAAATCCTATAATAAGTTGCCAAGGTAATAAGTAGCAAGGGAAAGAGGTGGAAAATTAGGTTATAATTAAAATGTTAATAAAATATATAGTATTTTATTAAATTATCTTTTAGATTTTTGACTTTAAAGGGTTATGATGAAAACCGGTAATATAAAATAGGAAATTATTGCATATACTGGTATTAATTATATTATATAAATCAATTTGCTTATTCCTTACTATATAGTTAATAAAAGTCGATTAATACTATTTTAGATACTAATGAAACCACTATTTTAGGAATTATAGAGTGATCATTTAGTTTAAATATGAAAGTAACGGGGTCACATTTATAAATTCTTTGGAATCATGATTCTAAATATTATTATTATTGTACCTATAATTATTATTCTATAATTATTATTGGTGGGTTTCTGGGTTTTGATATTTTGAAACTATATGGTTGCTACCCAGACAACCCCATACAAATATTTCCTTTGCTTACCACTCGGCACCCGTTGCTAATTAACGTTGGAACTGTGTTCGAGTGAGTAGATCGTCCGCAAAAAGTGAGCGCTATTGCTAATGCTATAATTGACCGAACGACCCATGGGTCCAACGAGCTGCCGATAGAAGGCCTGTGCTCGATTTCGATTTTTAGGTCCCATTATTCTCCTATCTCTTTCAAATGTTAACCTATACTCTCATATCTTCTATCTTTATGTCCATTTGCTTAGTCCTTCTTATTATTGTCCATGTTGATGATTTTTTATGGTCTGTAAACCCTTGGTTATGTTAAATACACCCACATTATATCTTTCACCCTTATCCCTATTATAACTACAATGTTTCCCATTATTATCATTACTAGCATTATCATTGTTACTATTATATATATTACCTTTATTATTATTTTTATTACTATAACTGCCATTATATTTATTGTTATTACTACTATGATTATTACTACTATTATTATTATCATAATTATTATCATCATTACTACTAATACCATGATTATTATTATTATTACCATTATTATTATTATTATTATTATTATTATTATTATTATTATTATTATTATTATTATTATTATTATTATTATTATTATTATTATTATTATTATTATTATTATTATTATTATTATTATTATTATTATTATTATTATTGTTATTATTATAATTACCATTATCCTTATTTTACGGTTTTATATTTTCATCGATTCGGAAAATTTGAGCAGCGTTCCGCCCTTATTTTGCGCGTTCCACTTTTACTTTACTATTTTCAATATGTATTTTCATCAATTCGGAAAATTTGGGCAGCGATCCGCCCTTATTTTACAGTTTCATTTTTACTTTACTATTTTTGTTAAGTATTTGAGTTAATTCGGAAAATTTGAGCAGCATTCTGCCCTTATTTTTCAGTTTCATGATAATCTTATACCAACCGTTGAGTCGCATTTCACTTTTATTTTTCTATTTTTTATAAGTATTTTAGTTGATTCGGAAAATTTGAGCAGCGTTCCGCCCTTATTTTACAGTTTTTTATGATAAGTGTTTTAACTATTTCCAAAAATTTGCGCAGCGTTCTGCCCATATTTTCCGTTTCAATTTAACATAATTTATTTAATTCTTATTTAAAAACATTATTTTCATGATTTTGGTCGTTCGGATTAATCTTTTTCCGATGGCTATTCATTTTAACTGTTGCAACGATTTCGCAATTTTTCCCGCTACCCATTCCCTCTTTTTGTCCTTAAGATCTATGTATGTTCATTTCATAGTTAATGAGTGCCCACTGGACTACTCGGTGTTAGAGATTTTGAGCCGATTGTTGTTAAAAATTTATGTCAATTTTACAGGAAACGGATGATGAAGGAGCAGCCAAAGGGCTACTCATTTACCCTCCAATTTCCCCTATCTACGGATAATATTGAAGTTCCGATCCCTGCGTTCCGCACGCCGGGTCTTCACGGGCACAGATCATTGGCGGTATTCCACGCACTTACACGAATCTGAATACTGTATATGATTTTATTAACTTGTGATGTGTCTTTGGCTGTGGGCCGGAAAAATTTCGACAATTTGAAAAAAAAAATTAATTTATGCATTATGATAATTTATTAAAACCAAAATTAAATTACCAGATACATCCATCAAATAAAATTCATAAATATATCTTCGTAATAATCCATAAAACATCGACCAATGAATCCATTATTCACAGATAAATATATTAATCCAAAGTAAAAATCCATCAAATTAAAATTCATAAATATATCTTCGTAATAATCCATAAAACATCGATCAATGAATCCATTATTCACAGGTAAATATATTAATCTAAAGTAAAACTGTTGAAATCAAGTGTCAAAGTACGACGGAAAATCAATACTGAAAATTAAGATTAGATATTTGTCAAATCATATCAGTATATATACCTATAATTTGGCCTTAACCTTGCGGGTTAGTTTTAGTGCGATTAAACAAAATTCGACTTTGAAATTATTTGTGTTATCTAAATTAAATTTTTATTTATTTCTTAATTTAAATTGGTAATTTATTTTTAACATTTTTAATTAAATTTATTCATCCAAAAATATTTTATTTTTATTCATTTAATTCATTAATTTTATATAAATGGTCATTTTACGGTCGAATTTTCTTGTTATTATGTTATTTTTTATGTAAATTTCGTGCGGTTCTTGATGCATTTTGTATTTATTTTATTTTACTTTTTATGTTTTTGATTTTATATTTATTTATATTCTCTCAGATTTTAAAATGTTTAATTGGTGTTGTATATTATATTTTAAGTTATCTTGGTGCTAGGTTTTCGTGTTGTATTACTGATACATTTAAACAATTCTCAAGGCTATTTGTGTCCTGGCCCAACATTATTATTATTATTATTATTATTATTATTATTATTATTATTATTATTATTACAATTATTATTACTAGTATAATTAATTTGATAATTATTTGCATTATTATTATTATTGTTGATTTTATAATTATTATTATTTTATAATAATTATTCTTATTGTTATTAGTAATATAGTTATTTGTCTTCATTGATATTCTTGATCATTAACAACATTATAACTCCGATTTTATTCATTATCATGGTGGTTATTATAATTAATACTATTATCGTTGTTGTTATTATTGTTTTGTCATTAGAATGATTAGTTTTAAATATGAGGAAACCTAGGGTATCCCCAACAGTGTTTCTACTGCATTGGCCATGTGTCATGTATACGAGCACTGTTGTTGAGACCTTCCCAAAAAATATAAAGCGGGAAAAAATATAGACGTCCTGATCCCTTCCCTCATCCAGACGGTATAATAAGATCCCTAAAAAGAATTTTTTAATAATATTTCAGAAAAAAACTTAGGAAATGTATCTTGATTAAATTAAATTGTATTCAGGCGTTATTCATTATTTATTTCAGTGGAATAAAACAAACAAATGATTGAATGATTTCGAAAGGACATCGCCCAGTATCATTAAGAAGCGATGGCCCAAAATCAAAGAGCCGAAGCTCTAGTACGCAGATGTAGGCGCATCGAGCAAACGTGGCTGCGGCACGAAGAATTAACAAAATTGAGAGCCGAGATTGAATCTCTAAAAACAAAATTGTCACAAAAGGAAGAGGCGTTAACACAAGCCAGACGAAAAATACAAACAAAAAACAGGGAAATCATAGAACTCAAACTAAAAGACGAGATCCGAGCTGGAGAAGATCCATACTTCTGATCAAGTCTAATTGATCCGGGCACATGGCAGTTTCCAGTGTTGAGACAGTATATCCGTAGTCCCACAGGATATGGCAACCCTGTGCTGCTGCCATTTTGTTGAATTGAATCATCTGTCGTCCCTGCATCGGTCTTCCTGAAGAAGGTGGTCCTGCAAATTCTTGTAGATTAGGATGTTTAGGATAATTCAATAGCTTTTTATATGTACTAAAAATTAATTTTAGATTCCCTCACTTTTATTGACGGGTGATCGGGTAATTAATTCGGGCATCATCGGATTTGGCTCTCGCAATTCATTCTTCTGGGTCATTCGGGTGGTTTGGCCACGAAATCTCTTCTCCGGTCTCCGACTTGGGTGTTGAGCGTTTGTTTGAGTAAACATAATGATGTAACAGTACTTCTTAGTGCAGTTTATATATTGTCTTTTGCCACGTCATTTTGATTGTTAAACTTTGGTTGAAAGGTTGTCTATGCATGTTTTTGTTGTCATTCATGGCTTGTTATTATGTATTTCTGGTAAGTCATGTTTAGTAATCATAATTTTTTCTTGTTCCAGTCACTATGGTATGTCCTGAACCTTGCTATTTTATCGATAACATTGTTCTCATTGTTATCGGTATTATTATTACCGTGACTATTACGATGATCATTTTCGTTAAATCTCGTTCATCATTTTAGCACTATTGATTGATATTGCTTCAAATTAAACCACCGTCCCACATCACTTAAGCCACACCATCGTGCGGCTACGATTCAATAGTCGCTTGTCAGGACATGTTACTATTTTCATTTTTTACAAATTTCAATTTATTGATTTCTTATAGATGGTTTTATGTGTTCGCATCATGCATCCATATTTGCTTACCTGGATATATATAGGTATGTGTTTATCCAAATTACGATTATTAAGTATAATAAAATGGATGTTACTATCGTTTAATACACTTGTGGAAGGATTGAAAGATGCTGTACTTATGGATACCTGCTCACAAATTCAAAAAATATCTTATTTTTGACATAAGGCTTTTCAGTGGTCGGGATTCGACAAGTAAGTATGTTTAATTAGTTCTTAAAATCATTTTTAATTTCTATATTCAATTAATTAATCTTATGAAAATCTTTTATATGATTTGAATATCCTCTCCCAATTTTTGGCCGGAATTACCAATTGGAACGTCAGATTTGGGATTCAACAGAATTTCTATTCAATGACTGGTGTACCTTCGTTATGGTGAATTTTTCTGTGATTATTAATAGTATTTTCTTTTTAATAAAATATATTCGTTTGATTATTTTTATTTTCTATTTGGAGATTGGTGGTTAAGTATTTTGATTTAGTTTTGGTTAAATCATCTAGCGGCTGAGGGTACACATTCAATTTAAAATGTTTTCTCCTAGCTTAATCTAAGTTTCATAAAATCTAAATCAACTTTAACCTATTGTCTTTACAGTTTAACACGTTTAATTCATACACGTCATTTGCGTTAATTACCTTCTTTGTTATGCAAAAACTAACGTCAACTCTAATTGATTATATCTATTCATTCCTGTTTGATTTTAGTTCATAAATTCGAAAGTTTTTAAATCTTAAAATTTCTAATTCGTTTACCAAAACCTATTTTAATCAAATTCCCTTTACTACTCCACGTTTTTAGTCGTAATCTTATTTTAATTTATGTTGGAAACTTCAGTTCTAATCCCTCAACTTATTATTATTCGATTTTAATTAAATTTAGGTTTAATTTATTAGTAGATAAAAAGTTTCGTTACAGCAATTTGAGTTATTCCCCACTTTTCATACCTTCATTTCGACCTTAAGGCATTGATTGTGTTTATATTATATTTTAGAGTGCCCACTGCACTACTCGGTGTTCAGAATTTTAGCCATCTGTATAATTCATTTTATGTTGAATTTTCTGGCGTTGGGTGAAAGAAGGACGAGCCAAAAGACCCATTCTTCGATCTCCCTTCACCGCTATAAGTTGTCATTTTACGTTCAGATTCGCCGTTTACCACTGGCTAACTCTCACGGTCACAGTTCCGTTGCAGATGAACTGTGCTAACACGGAGCCGTTGATTGAGTATAGTTTCTTTCTTGTGAGATGTGTTGGCTGTGGGCCGGAAAACTTTTGACATGATTTTTGGATATGATATAATAAAACAGTAAACCTGTCCGAATGCATATAATTCATTATTCATAAAATGTTACATTCATAGGCATATTTGGCAATAATTACGTTTATAAGCACATTCATAGGCATATTCGGGAATCTTTACATTCATAAGTACATTTATAGACATGTTCATCAAAGATTCCTCACTTCGTCTAATAGGAATCCTCGTATAGAATCAGTTCTGAAACGGTAATTTCTCTCACACACTTCTGTTCAAGGATATTTTTGCTAGTGAAAAACGGTAAGAGCTTTTCACCAGGAAAAAGTGATTGAAATTATGTGAAAATGAATCGGTATATAAACCTATTCTCTAACCTTAACCTTGCGTATTAATTTTATTGCGATAAATCAAAATTTGACCTTGAAATTATTTGTGTTATCTAAATTTAATTTTTATTATTTTCTTCATTTTAATTGACAACTTATTTCTTAAATTTTTAATTGAATTTTTCCACCCAAAAATATTTTATTTTTAATTCAGTTTTATTCATTGATTTTTGCTTTTATATAAATTGTCGTTTTTCGGCCAAACTTTCTTGTTATTGGTGGGTTACTTGGTGTTGATGTTTAAAACTATATAGTGGTTACCCAGACAACCCCATATAAATGTGTTTCGCTTACCACTCGGCACCCGTTGCTAAGCAACGTCAGAACTGTGTTCAAGTGGGTAGATCGTCCGCAAAAAGTGAGCGCTATTGCTAATGCTATAATTGACCGAACGATCTCTGGGTCCAATGAGCTGTCGATAGAAGACCTGTGCTTGATTTCGACTTTTAGGTCCCCTCATACCGTTAATTTCCTCATTCATATCCATGATTCTCGTGTAAACTTCTTATTCACACATTTCAATGCCATCATACCACCTTCTGCGATTTAACACTTATCAAATTCTCTAAATAACATTTAAGCAACAACAATTATATTTCATAAAAGAAGCGACACATTTCGATATGTCAATTACGTGCTATTAGATACTCGAACGGCTCGGCGCTTAGCTCGTTCTTTACGCCCGGGCCTGTAGCCGCTGGACTTCGGCGTGATCTTCGGGCCTGCTGTTGCCTCTCTGTACGCTAGTTGAGCAGGAGCGAAGACGAGGGGATATGTCACTGCCGCTCCCTCTTGGCAGGCTGACACTGCTACCTCAAGCCCCTTTATCTGAGTCCTCAGGTTTTGATTTAATTGTCTTTCTTCTGTCCAGCCCTTTTGCGCGGCCGTGAGTCTTTGATAGAGCGACTTTAGCTTCTTCGGCTCTATCCATGTGGCTTTTATTTTCTGGACTTCTTCTGATAACTGGATGATTTGTTCGTAGAAGTTCTTATTAATTTTACGCGAGTGCTCCAATTCCTGCTGCAGAACTCTCAGTGATTCCATATCTATAAAAGGTGACATTAACTCTTGTCTACTAATCTTAATTCAATTAATTAAATCATACAAGTATTATTGTTAATAAACTACTTCTAGAAAAAGAGAAATCGAATACCAACAAATTATTTATTCCAAAATAATTTCACTAAGTATTATTGTTAATTTATATAGTTCGCAGATGGATCACAAGCGGAAATGATGGGTTCGGTGATACCTATCAACGCTTTCTTCCGGGGCTGGCTGTGCGTAAGGGTGCTCACGATATTCGTAGACTGGTCGTTTTGTTGGTCTCGTATGGCTGGGAAAGGTCTTCGGGGGATCGGCAACATAGATGTTCGTGGAACTAACGTTCGACCGTTTGTCAGCCCGGTTGAAAGAGGAGCTGTGCGGTGGTGTGTAGTCGTCGGTGCACGCAATTCTGCCGGCAGCGATATCTTCTTCTACATTTGCAAGATATAGCCTGGCCCTGGCTACTTGGAGATCGGTCTGGCGCTGATGCTCCTCGAGACGAGAGAGGAGGAATTCAGCCTGTTCGCGAATTTCCCTGGCCGGATTGCGGTCTGGTTCCGGTTTTATTGCTACGAAGGGTAGCTCGATATCTTCCGTTTGTCGTAGAGTACCGGATCAGAACTCTCTCGCTTGGGATACGGTAAAGCCCACATCCACATGGCCTGTCGCCAACGATCAGCGGCCTGTGCGGGAAATCGGACGGTGACTCTTGATTCACCTAAATAAAAATCTAATCAAAAAATTTATCACCTAAATTTTCTGGCCGTCGGGAGGTTCAGTGGTTGCTTAGGTGCGCGTCATTAAGAATTTTATGGGTTTCGTGGAATTGTTCCAAGAATTCTTTTACTTTAATTATCTGTGGAGCGGGGTGAAGGGTCGATACGCGAAATTCATAGGCTGATGTGGCGTCTTAAAGAGTACGCCGATCCATCCGAGTGAATTTAGACTGTTGCAATTTTGTAGCGAGTAGTATTTTAGATTAAGTGCAAAATTTTTCAATACAATCAAACCTGTATGAGCACGTATATCGACTAGAGCCGGGTCGTCAGAAGCTGTCCGAACTAATCATTTATTTCCCCTAACTTGAGTTCCAAAATTATTCGAACTGTCATGCCGTGCTGTATTTATGAAATTAAGAAAATTATTTATTTCGCTAACCCATTTAACTGAATTTACGGTGGAATCCAAAACTTTCAAAAAAATTCAGCCATTGCTCACGATTTATGAGGGCGTGCCTTAATTTCTAATTCATTTTAATGGCTCCCTACTCCATCATGATTTGTTAATCAATAATACATTACTTTACTGCTAAATGAATAATCTCGTTTAATTTTTTGTGGCGATCGTCAACCCTCAACCAAAATCTAATTATATTCTACTCATTAAGTGAGTCTTTATTAAAACAACAAAAATTACGATCCTATTCGTTAAATAATTTATGATTGACGCGGAAATTATAACCCTATTTGTCGAATATTTATTATTAAAGAAAAATTTCAACTCGTCATTATTAATTATCGGAAAAATACAATACTCTATTCTACTAAATTTTATTTACTTTCAATGAAAAAATTCTCAAAATTGAGCCTTATTAATATCACTACTGAATTACGGGTTTAGTTTATCATAAAACAAAAATAAAAACGATACTAATTAATTACCAGAATTTGACCCATTCCCCATAAAATATAACTACGGTTCAGGCATGACACTTGGAATAACGTTGATCTTAACTCAAGAAATTCCTTCCCCGCCGCCTAGATAAGCGGTTGTTCGTCGTGACAAAACATAAATCACATTGGCATTTGTAGTCTCCTTTCGTCGCATAGAGCGAAGTTGGGTCGATGCTAGCAACGGTCATTTAATACTCCTCGTAATCATTTAATGTTGGGGTAAGTCGCCGATTGTATTTACCCTACTTTTGTTATAAACCGAAGAGAAAATCGATGAGAAGTTTATTGTAATTAAAAACTTTTCTAAGATTAAATGGCACTAGTTCGTTATGATTTCACTTAAATCAATGCTTCCCTCTAAGACTTTTACATGAGAAGAAAAATTTATAAAGAAGAAACATAATTTACTTTGGACGCCCGAGCTGAAGTCCAACGAGGTAACTCCCTTTGGGGATCTTGTTGAAGTACTTCTATCCGATTTATTTGAACGGTGTTGCATTTGAAAATTTTTCGAGATGAACTATTGATCTCGCCCTAGCGCTGTCTATTTATTGGTCAGGGCGTCAAGCGAGAATGCATGCAGCTACCGGTGTGGACTTATGCAGTCTTGTCTGGCGTCATTCGTTGGTATCTCTAGACAGTGAGAGAAATTTAGGTATTTTCGCACGATCAATGTTTCTAAAGGTCAATGTCTTTCCGTGAGTGAATTTGTGAGAATTTATTTTCGCTTTTCTAATTATTCATGAAATTCCGGCACGCCGATTTCTTGTTGGTGCATTCGACAACTGTTCTGGAATCAAATAAAATTGGCGATATCTACAAATGATCACAATTTTCAATGTGGCACTACTGAGATGGTTATTTTAGACTTCAAGGACGGTAGGTTTAATGTTGTAATTATTTTATTTCAATCTTCCTTTCTTTTACTTAGGTGGCAAACAATTCTAGTGGAACTCGTTATGATCGTAAGTGTTATTCATGGTTAGATTTTTCGAGTTTTGAATCTTTATTATTTCAGGACTTTAATCTCAAGTGAAGAAATATCGACGAAGAAGAATTTGTTTCCTTTTGATTTCAAGTTCACTCGCCTTGGTTAACAGATTGCCTTCGCTGGAAAAATGGTAATCGCTGGCATGGATATGATGATGTATTAAGATATTATTTGGATTTCTCTGTAGGTGTTGTTTCCTAATAATTTATGAAAATCCGATGGAGATTCTTTCCAGCGTGATCGCAGCGGGATTCGGTTCATTCTCTTTCTAGCCACCCTCTCTAGGTCTATCCTAGACAACAGCATTTATTCTCGGTAGAATTGTCGATTGGCGATTTATTTTATTTCATTTAGCTAAATAAAATTTTGATTTACTATTAGATTTGGGTGGTGATGTATTTGTGGCTGTTATGAACACGGGTTGAGTTTATTGGTTACCTCATGCTATAGTAAGAATTTTTCGATCCTAATATTCATTTAGAAGATTTTAAAATGATAATAAAATAAATGCATACGTTACCTCGGAGAGTTTAAGAGTTCACTTTAGTCATTCATTATCGTTACAAAATTTTATGGATTTTATAGCATTTAGGGAAGCTGTCGTATTTACATCAATCAATCCTCCTCGCAAATAATTTTGTCGAATCTAAATCATATTATTCTTACTACAGTTTGTCGTAACACACTATTGAGAGTCCGTAGAAATTAACTTCCCTTTACCTTTTCTTCCTAAAATTTTATTTTTGAAGTCGCAATAACTACCGTATTTGATTCAAGAATGGTTTATTAGCTTCAACACATTGTACTATAATATCTGTACGATTTTATATTGTCCTCTCAAGTGATTTTTACTGACTCTCAACACGGTATCCGACATTTAGAATAATCGCATTAATTTACGTTTATTGGATAACATTATTGACTCTCAACATAATATTAAAGATTTATAACTACGAGGGTTTATAACAATTGCTTATTGGGTTTGGTGTGAAACAACCTCTTTAGATTTAACCTATATTTCATTTAAATTTTTTGTTACAATACATATTTTAAGCTCATAACAACGATTTCATTTTTTCTATTTCCCCGTTACCTTCCCTTGAATTGACTATAGGCGCAGTGTGTTCATATTATAATTAATGAGTGCCCACTGGACTACTCGTGTGATGATTTTGAGTCGTATGTGAATATAATTTAGGTCGAGTTTATGGAAATTGGGAGGCGAAGAAACAGCCAAAAGACTATTTCCCTTTCCCCTTCTTCCCCTATACGGAATGATATTGACGTTCCAGCTCCTGCGTTCCTCACGCCGGAGCCTTCACGGGCACGAATCATTGGCGATATTCCACGCACTTACACGATTACGAATTGTATGTCGGATTTTAATATCTTGTAGTGTGTTTTCGGCTATGGGCCGGAAAAATTTCGACAATATAGAACAAAGTTTTTATGCAATTTAAATATTTTATTAAAATATAATTTACCCGATACATTCATCATAAATATCATCATAACACACCACTCTCCCCAAGCCGACACCCAAGCAGAGCTCAATCGAGGTTGCGAGGATGCGACGTGGAGAGAGTTTCGAACAATACTCTCACTTACATCGAAATTTAAAACTGGTTTCAACAAAGGTTCAAAATAACTTTCAAGTTTTGGAAAAACTGATTTAAATTGTGTAAAAATGAATCGGTATATATACCTATTGTACGACCCTAACCTTGTGTGTTCTTTTTGATTTAGTAAAACAAAATTTGACCTTGGAATTTTCTGGTATATTCTAATCTTTAATTTTATTATTTTGAGATTTTATTTGACAATTTTTCTTTCTGAATTTTCAATTTAATTATTTCTAATTCGAATTATTTGATTTTTATTTCATTTTCATGAAATTTCGTATTTTTGATAAATTGTCAACTTTCGGTCAAATTGTGGGTTTTCGTGTTATGCTTGTATTTATTTCGTGCGGATCTTGTTGCACTTTGTTATTATTTTAATTTATTTTTTGTGTTTTATAATTTTATATTTGATTGTTTTCTTTCTCGCATTTTGATAGGGTTAGTTGGTGTTTTAATAGGTTTGAGTTTAAATCTGCATGTTATGTTTGCATGTGTGTTACCGATTCATTTAAACATTTACAAGGCCGTTTGTGTTCTGGCCCAACATTATTATGTTATTTTTTATGTAAATTTCGTGCTGATATTGATGCATCTTTGTTATTATTTTAATTTACTTTTATGTTTTTTGATATTATATTAACTTACATTTTCCTCATAGTTTAGGGTTGTTTATTTGGTGTGATTTTAAATCTGTGTGCTATTTCCAATTCATTTAAACAAATCCCTGTATTGGCCCAACAATGTGAACTTATGAATTTCCGACAATTATGTGAGATGTAACATGCCGAATAAATGTTTACGACTGAAATTTTATATCGAAGCTTTTACCTGAATAAAACTTGGATTCGCTTAAAATGCTATCATTTATTTATTTTCTTTTTCGGCCCACAGCCAATACATCTTACAAAAAGAGTAAATATACACAATTAAAATGATAGATTATAATGGTGGAGGGAGATCGAGGAGCGGGTCTTTAAGCTCGTTTTTCTTTCCCCCAATGCCAGAAAAACCTACGTAAATGAATTACTTGTACAGCTAAAATACTCAACACCAAGTAGTCCAGTGGGCACTCATTAAATACAATATGAACACAAATCGATCATAAGGACAAAGAAAGAGAAAAGGTAGCGAGGAAAATTGCGAAATCGTTGCAACAGTTAAAATAGAAAGCCGTCTGAAAAAGATTAATCTGAACGACTAAAATCATAAAAAATGAGTAATTTAAATAATATTTAAGAATTCTATTGAGCTGAGATGGAAAATATGGGCGTAAGGTGCACAAATTTTCCGAAATAATTAAAATTGTTGGGTTTTAATATATAGAAAGTCGGTGCTTAGGTCTGACTCCTTGGTGCTGTTCTTTAATCGATTTAATTAACCCAACACAATAAGATTTATTTCCAATTTATATATCATAACTTTATTCACAACTTTCACAAAAATCGATTCAGTTCACAATACTCCACAGAATTACTCACAATTAGCCTTTTTAATTATTATTTCAAATATCATTGCTTTTCCATTTTTTTACTTTTGTGCATTTTGTTAACCCCAACAAAATACTTTATCGAAAATAGTAATAGCAGTAACAATTGATTAGAACAATACATATAATAGTAACGATGATAATACTAGGAACATAGAAGTTATAATAAGGATAATGGTGAGAGAGATACTGTGAGAATATTTAACCTAACGAAGGGGGTACATGCCATAGTAAAAACAATAATACGAACAACGACAAGGAGGACTAAGGGAATGGATATAATGATAGCACAGTATAGATTAACATTCGGTTGAGATAAGAGAAGAATGTGACCTAAAAATCGAGCACAGGCTTTCTATCGGCAGCTCGTTTTGTCAATTATAGCATTAGTAATAGCGCTCACTTTTTAGGACTGGTGGGTTACAGGGTTTCGTCCTTTGTTTTTTTTTTTAAATCATTCCATAGTTGCCCCGTAACGCCATACAAAAATGCTAACTGCCACTTGGCACCCGTTGCTAGGCAACGTTGGTAATGTGTTCAAGTGGTGGACAGCCCGCAAAAATTGAGTATCATTAGCTAATACTATAGTTGCTCGGACAATCCTCGGGTTCACGAGCTGTCGATAGAAGACCTATGCTCGCTTTTAATTATTTGGTCCCCTTGTGTTTAAATTTCCATCGTCTATCCGGCCGTTTTATTGGCGTTAGTTTGAGAAGACAAAAATAATTGGTAGTTTTATTTAGTCCCTCACAATGTTATTTTATTTGTTTTAATAAACCTTACTAGCACGTAAATGTAATGAGAGATATACTGAAAACAATATAGTTGACAAGAGTTTATTTATCTAAGAAATGCATTGATTGGAGAGTCGAGCGGCTCGGCGCTTGGCCCGTTCCTTGCGACCAGGTCGTCGACTAGATGTCGAGGGAATTGTTGGAGTGGGGGTTTCGACAGGGGTTGGCATTGCGGATGGGGTCGGGTTTGCTTCACGGTATGCTAATTGAGCCGGGGCGAAAACTAGAGGGTAGGTCACCGCTGCCCCCTCTTGACTGGCGGATAACGCTACCTCTAGCCCCCTGATCTGAGTCTTCAGGCTCGTCACCAATTGCCTTTCTTCGGCCCACCCCTTCTGGGCCGCGGCTAACTTCTGATACAGTGGTTTGACCCTCGTGGGGTTTACCCACGTCGCCTTGAGTTGTTGCATTTCTCGGACCATGTGTATGAGTTGATCATGAAGATCCTTGTTTGTCTGTCGTGCTCGGGTTAATTCGTTTTGCAATGACTTTACGGGATCCATTTCTAAAATAGTAAGGGTGAATTGGATGACGACTAATCCAAATGTGAGCAGTTTTACTTAAACAATTTTTTGAAAATGAAAGCTATGGTAATAATAAAAGACGAGACAGAAAAACTTTGTTTTTAAAATCAATCGCGATGTCACTAGCAACAATAGATGCTCAGATCAATAGAGTTTACTCCTCCGCGAAGAATCGTTTGATCCCCTCTTCCGGAGCGTATCCCGGGATCACGAATACCGGCCGTTTAAGGTTTCGGATCGGTCTTGGAGAGGGTGGATATCTGCTGGCTAACCGTCCCGCCATCAGATCATCTTGGACGTTGGCCAGGTGTGCGGCGGCCCTTGCCACATCTGCTTCGACTTGACGTTGGAGTTGGAGGAGGTCCTCCAGGAGCTCCTGGGCCTGAGTTAAAATATCTTGAGAGGGATTAGGCTCGTCGAACGGCTTCCGGAACTGCCGCATGAACTCCTCTGGGTTTATATCTTCCGGTTGGTCGTTTTCAGGCATGGAAGGGTATCGTTCTTGATACACCCGATTCCATGCCAGCCTCCACTGTTCTACTACGTGGGCCGGGAGTTCGATCATGGCTCCGGTTTCTCCTAAATGGAAATGACATAGTGAGGTTGGTAGTTTTCATTCAAGATTTCTTTTGATGATTTATAGTGAGATGACTACCTTGTGGTTCACAAATTATACAAAATTTCTGGTCGTTTGAAGAAGAAACTGGGTCAATTCAAACCCACGTACGTTAAATCTTAAGGGACTCGAAGTTGAACGCGTGTTAGTGTCCGGTCTGATGATGCAGTTGGAATCTAGAAGAAAACGATACTTCAAGTTACCGTGTCATGCGTCCGCCTGCTGTACGGCCATCCGAGAAATGCTTAACGTTGAAAGACGACAACATGAAGTCGTCGATCAGCTTAACTTAAATGGATTTATCTATTGCCGACCGTTCGAGTTTGTATACCTTTGAATGATTCAATTAGGTAGGTGTAAATTCAACTATCAATATGGGTTAAAAGAAAATCAACTAAATAGGTTTCAAGGAAGCGTTTCAAAACATTTTTGAACATTCATCCTTCTCTGGATAGAACGGACATGAAGTGGTCTATTTTTAGGGAATATTAGCTAGATGATTCAACCTTTATGTATAGTTAAACAATTAAGCATTTATGTAGGGTTAACTAATCAAACATTTATATATGGTTAGATAATTAAGCATTTATATATAGTCAAATGATCAAATATTTATGTATGGGTAACTAATTAAGCAGTTATATATAGTTAAACAATTAGACGTTTACATAGGGCTAGATTTTGAACTAGAGTATTTTTAATAATCACCGTTTACTTTGTTTGACAATTAAAACAATTTTAATAGTTACAAAATCTGCACTTAGTGTTTAATTCTAAATTGAATGGCAGGAAGTGAAAGTCAGTCACTATTCGATCATAGTGAATTGTTTATGTCGACGGAAATGATAGTAATCAAATGTTATTTATTTTATTACTGGTAATTTTCGAATTCATCTTATTCTAGACAGGTGCACTTTCAAGATCATATATTCATGGAATGGTGAGCTATATGTTTTGGCTAAGTTGCATATTTTTGATTTAACATTCTTAAGGAAAATTCGTCGTGGTCCTCGAGCGGGCGTCATCTCTTGCACATTGGAATTTATATGGGGAACTTTTAAAATGAAAATCATGTGGTAAGCCTTCAGGAGTTAATCATTTCAAATAACATTAACATAGTCTGATCGTTAAACTTTTGATCTGTTGGATTGGTAAATTTGATTTTTCATAATTTATGTTATTTTGTTTTATCTAATAAATTATCTTATGCTGTTATTTTATTCTCGTTCAGGAATTTATGTTACTTAATAAATCCCGCTACTCTTACCTGAAAGTTATTTTATTCAACTCGAAGGGTCGCTTTAATATTAACCTTGATTAAATTTCCATCATTCGCGTTACCTATTTCTTTTCATAATTTGTCAAATTTCCAATTTCTTCAACTTAATAAATTATCACTTTTGTATTTTTATCGATAATCAAATTTTTTTTCCTTAAAGGTCTACGAGAATGAATTTAGTTTATTCAAGTTCTTTTAAATTAATGAATCGCTTGGTTTAACCAACAATTTTTATCAAATTAATCAACGGGTCGATTTTATTAAACAAGGATTTTTGTATTTTTTCGCATTAATTTCCGAATTGCCTTAAGAAAATTTTGTTGGTTAAACCATGGCTACTCTAATTTGTTTTAGCAATTTAATCAATATGGTACTTATTTTTCTTTCCTGACCGGTTCACTTTTAATCGATAGCAATTTAATTTACCTATTTTTGTTCAATACTTTTACATTATAATGTTTTATCAATTACTTTAGCCCTTACTCTGGTTTGATTAATTCAACGAATTACTTATCCAATAATTTCTATTGCTTTGTTTCCAAAACGTAGCTTCGATTTAATTATACCCATGACTCTCAACTAATATCAATCAACGGTTTCAATTTTTGGTTCAATAATTACCCTAATTAATGATTTAACGCATTACTTTGATTTTCATTAATTTTTAATCTATAATTACTTTACTTTATCAATAACTTAATTGAATTAACAAGTTACTTATTTAATGGTTTCTACCCAATTACTTTAAAATTAAATTCATTCTCATTATACCAATAATTTTATCAAGTTTATTTCAAAATAATAATTCAACGACTTCAATTTAGTTTATTCCCCGTGCCCTTTCCCTTTAATAAGCCTTAGGCGCACATTATGTTCATATTGTATTTACTGAGTGCCCACTGGACTACTCGGTGTGGATGATTTTGAGCCGTGTGTGACGTGATTTTTGGTCGAGTTTATAGAACGGAGAAACGAGGAAGCAGCCAGAGACTTCTTCCTTATTCCTCAGCTCATCTATAGGGACAATATTGACGTTCCAACCCTGCGTTCCGCACGCCGGGCCTTCACGGGCACAGATCATTGGCGATATTCCACGCACTTACACGAATCTGAGTTGTGTGTAGATTTTATTTGCTTGCATTAGGTTTCGGCTGTGGGCCGGAAAAATTTCGACATCTTTTAAAACATATAAAATAAGTTATATATATATATGAAACAATTTATGCATAATAATGTTTATTAATTATAAAAAAAAAACAAGTTACCATCCCATTCATAAAAATAGCATAAATTCATACAATAAACCCAATGCCTCTCTTCCCACGCCAACGTCCGAGCAGAGCTCTACAGAGATGCAAGGCACGGGGCGTGGAAAGAGGGTTTCAAAATCAATGGTCCTCACCTAAAATTCTGAAAATTCAAGAATACTGATCTCAAATAGATTTAAAATATTTAAACAAGATTCAAATAATTTGAAATGTTCAAAAATGGTTTTTGGTTTCCTTTTGGTTTTTTGGTTAACTTTAATGTGAAAATGGATCAGTATATATACCTAAATTTTTGGTGTGTAAAATTTGATGTAGTAAAACAAAATTCGACCTTGTTCTTTTCTAGCAAATTCTATTATTTATTTTTATTATTTTTCGATTTATTTTTATAATTTTTTATTTAGAATTTTTATTGAATTATTGCTAATTCAAATTTTTCGATTTAAATCTTGCTTTAATGAACTTTAATTGATTTTTCCATTTTCGTCGAATTTGTCGTGTTTTCTTGTTGTATTTGTGTAGGTATCGTGCGGATCTTGGTGCATTTTGTTATTATTTTAATTTATTTTTATGTTTCTTAATTTATATTTAATTCTTGTATTTCTCAGATTTTATATGGTTTAATTGGTATTTTGGGGTTTATTTAAATTGCGTGTTGTGTTTGCGTGTGTGTTTCTGATCCATTTAAACATTTTGAAGGCCGTTTACGTTCTGGCCCAACAGGACGATCCACCCAACGTTGCTTAGCAACGGGTGCTATTGGTAAGCGAAAAATAGTTATATGGGGTTGTCTGGGTAACAACCATAGTGGTAAAAATTTCAACACTAAGAAACCACCAAGATGATAAAAACAGTATGACTCAAGGGTTTAGCAAACCACAGATAATATAGAAACAAATATAAACTTTATTAACATGATAAAGTAGTAATTTTTTATCTTGCAGTCAATCACAACATTAAAGCAGCAATCTAAATCATCATATCACAGGCAAACAATGCGTCGCATTCTTTCAATTCGGTTACGCCACGTCAGCCGACAGAAAAACCAGCGAAACATTTTGACTAATTTTACATATTTCTCAGTTTTGACAACTCTTTCAACACCCTGGCAGCGTTGTGTTTGCGTTCTTATAGTTGCGTCCACGAGTGAGGAGAGTCCAAACGGGTTTTGTATCGAGGATAACGAGGGAGACCTTGCCGAATCAGATGGCGATATCCCTCAAATAACCCGACGACAATCTTGTTCCATTCGTCTTCATCGTCACCTTCTTCTTGTTTCTCCAGGATTTCCAGCAACAATAGAACAAGAAATTTGACAGCGCCACACACGTAATACTTGCTTGATTTGTTCCTGGCATTGCTGTAATCCATCTTTCCTGGGATTCCGACAATTCTAATTCTTCCTCACATACCGTTGACCAAAATTCTATTCCTTGTAGCACCATGGCATCTACATTGCCTCCACAGTGATGGGAAACAGCGCCCGTTGCATATACAGCTCCATATGCATGTAATAATGTCTCATTATATTCACCAGGCACTGCAAAGCTACCACATCGATGCCAGTTTCTGGACACTGGGTGCACTCGCAAACAACCTGCATTATAAAGTTTTAATGAAGCCTGGCAGCAGCCAATTTCACTCTATTGCTAGGCTCGTCTTTCTTCATTGCAAAGACGATTCCAGTAAGAATTTGGTGCAATTGGACAGTAAGGTAATTTGGGTCCTGAAATAAATTGTTTAAATTTCATCCGATCTAAAGCATTCAAATTATAATTACTATAATTTTGCAAATATGTACAATTGTTTCCAACGTAGCTTGCTTTAACGTTTCTGTGCTGCTTGGGGTAGTGATATTTTGCAATATTAATTGCATTACGCCTAGCCATTGAGTAGCAGAATGGTCTTTGCTCTTTACACTAAATAATTAATAAAAATTCAAAAACATTAAAATAAAATCATACATTTATTTTAATTTGAGCAGTAATTTCAGTGGAAAATTACAGCACTCTTTCCATTTAAAATGGTTAATTATCAAAATAAATGCATTATGTATCCAGTGAAATGCGTGCCGATAAAAATTGGCCAATAACTCGATATATATATATATATATATAGATTATTGGGAAAATGTATATTATTAGTAATATACTCAGTAACTTATCCTCTAATATATATTGATTAGTGAAAAATTACAGCACTCTTTCCATTTAAAATGGAAAATTATTAAAAATAAATGCATATATCCAGTGAAATCTGTGTGCCAATAAAAATGGCCATTAGGACAATTTATATTATTAGTAATATACGAATAGTATATTTATTCTCTTATATATATATTGAAATAGAAAAAACTTAAATAAAAATTTAAAAATACAGAGTCTCTTAAGATCAAAGAACTATTCACGTGTGATGTGTAAAAATTGCCTTAATCGTACAATTTAAGATAAAATATTAGCTTAAAAAATATCTGCTTAGGGAAATTAAAATAAAATTAAATCCAAAATTTTATTTAAAATTTTTTATTCTTGATTCTCAGCTCTCAACTTAGCAAGATAAGTCTCTTTAACTTGTCTAATTCTGTCACGTTTTTGAAGCAAGTTCATCTTTTTCTTCAAAACAATTTTAGGGCCAGTATATGGTGTTTTTTCTGATTTTGCTGGTGATGGATCTTCTCTGATAGCTTCATGAACTGAGGCAATAGTTTCTTCAATATTTTCAGCAGTTATTCCAGCTTCAACATATTTACTAAATTGTTTCTGGAACATAGCTTCATTTTCTTCTAAAACACCCATGTATTCACCAACATGTTTACCGAAAATTCTATCTTTATGAACTTCGGCATTGTATTTGTCACCTTCTTTACTGTATCCTGGAAATCTTTTTTCACTGTGTGGAATATTCAAACCTCCATCAACAGCACCTTTAATTGCTCCAAAAATATTGGCTCCGGTTGAAGTTCTTTTTAATCCAATATCAGCATTGGCGGTAAATGGTCGTCTGTCTTCATCTATTTCAAGATCAACAGCTTTACCGTCAATGTCTGTAGCTCCCAAGTATTTTTCATCCATACCAAGTTTCTGTAATGTACGTCTTGCAAGAAGAAGACCAGTCGCATAAGCAGCAGCGTAGTTAGTCAAACCAACTTTCAATCCGTATTTTGGTAATTCATGAGAATATGCGTATGAAAAGACTTTGTCTCCATCAATTCTTGCATATACAATTTGGCATATAATGTCTTTGTTAGTAAATCTTACAACCATTCGATATTTTGGGGTATTATATTTGTTCTTATCTTGCCAAATCAATCTCTTACGAGCATAGTAATCAGTTTTACCCTCTAAAAAAATTAAATAAATCATACAATAAATATAAAAATTGAACCTCTGCGCCTTTTAAATCTAACTTGGAACCTTTTGAAATAAGGTCCATTTTTGATTAACTTAACTAACGGCATCTTCTAATTCGTAATTTATATTTTGAAAACTATTTAAGAATTAAAACAAACTTTTTGAAACATTAATATTAATTATAATATTTTTATTTTAATGTTTAAAAACCAAAATTTATAAATAAAAATATAATGTACTTTTCAAATAGCATGATTTGACAAATAATTATTTTTAATGGCTTATTTTTATTCGCTTACATATAACAATACATATGAACTAATAAAATATGGAAATTCATGAATATTTTGAAGAATCAAAATAATCTTTAAAAGCATAATTTCTAGTTTAATAATTTACACATTGGACAAAAAATAATTAAAGTAAACTTATTTGATTAAAAATTTACATTACTGAAGTTTTAGTCAACTTTAAAATCAGCACTTTAACATTTGGTTTAAAATGTTCGCTTTTAGTATTAATATCAACCAGCAAACAGAATTTTAACACTTTGGTAGGTTTTTGGGTGTTGCTAACCTGACCTTCACGTTGTTACCAGCACAACCCACCATAAAACATTCATTAAAACCATTTGATGCCCGTTACTAGACAATATTGAAACTGTTTGATTTTTATTTATAACCCATGGTAAAAATTTAAATAAAAAGATTAAGGTCCATACCGTACTGTCTACTATACATCTAAAGATAAAAATGCAATAATCACAGTTGAAATTTTTTCTTTTCATTTTTTCTCAGTGATATTTCTGTTGATCTATTCTAATATCTGTTTTCAAGTTATTTAAATTTCTTCCAATTTTAACTCTCTGGAATTTCATGACTCAAACGTTGTTATAGCATATGCTGGGTACCTGGTGAGAAATAAAAAATAAAATTGTGACCATTTTTAAGCGGATTCTCACCAGATACCATTTTTAAGCTTTTTCTTAAAATCAAAAAAATTCTTCATTCCAAAAAGTAGTTTAATAACCAATTGTATAGCTGAACAACACTAAGCAGAGACATATTAGCTGCTTGTAATTTTTTATTTACACTGTAATAACGTTCTAAAATAGTTTACCAAATTGTGAAGAGTAGTGCTATTTCCATTTTTACATGTTTCTTTATAATCCTACATCATCAGTACGAGTCAATACTTTTTCAAGTTGTCACCCTCAATTTCTTTCAGTAAATGAATTATTTTCACGTTTATGAAGTTTTTTCAGAACTACAGTTTCCATACTTTATTATGTGCTCTTTCCAAAAAGAATCATATTCTGCTATCATTTCTAGTGACATCATAACATTTTCATAGTGTTTGTCATAAAATCTATCACTGTGTCATTTTAACTATCACTGTGGCCATTTTTTAAATATTTTTTTTCATGATGTTTGTTTTTTTATGATTTTTCAAGAATCTTTATCACAAATTTACAAAAATATTTTCAAATAAAAATTTATTAATTCGCAAAATAAAAATTTAAAATTTGAAAATTTGCAAAATTGGAAATTTATTTTTTGAGTAGTGTAGATATATAGATACTCAACTCTAAATCCACATGCTGGAAATAAAAAATTGAGGAATAAACGTAAGTGAATGATGACAATTTTTTTTATTGGCGGGTTGCAGGTTGTTCTGAGGTTGACCTGAGTATCTATATAACTACACTACTTCTGTCTATCTAATTTCTAATGACTTCTTGTATTGCAAATGCCTTTTCGATTTCTACAATACCTACTCCATTCAGTTGATAGACGCCGATCTTTTTTCCTTAGTAATAATAGTTTGAGTGACTTTCGACCAATCTCTGCGAATAGCAAGAACTCAAGTAACTCGATAGGATTCAAAACCTGTTGAGGCAGTATAAATCGACGAGCTTTCAACAAAATCGACAGTTGTTTGATTATATCACCATAATATATTGCTGCTTCATCCATACATATGATTTGCCTGTCATAGTAGTTGCTGAATTGGGTATTTTCAAGAAATTGTTAGTAATTTAAAGTTCTATTAATAACTTCTTCATAGTTATCTTTAATAGTGAGGTAGAGTGACGGAGTTATAATTCAAAATAGCTCATAAAATTTGATAACCAATGATTACCAGATTGGAAGCCAAGAGTCGTCGCAAACTCCTTGATATCTTTGTGCTTCACAATAAATCCAAAACTTCTTCTATTGATGATCATTTCTTCCACCACCGATCTTTCTCAGCAGGCCTTTCGATTTAATTTATAATTTCGCAGCTTAACATTTAATTTTCTGAACAATGAACATTTATTTCCAAGCCCTATAAAAATGATGTGGAATGCGCGGACAATTATGAATGTGTGCTAATAAATTCATGTAAAGCGATTGCGTTAGTTTAAAGCTTTTCCTATTGAACGATTAGTAAAATTCAAACAAACATTCATCCAATGAAATACATTTATAAATATATATATTTTTATTTCATATTTTAACAATTCAATGAATATATCTGCATCCATCTATTATATGAATCTTATAGGGTTTTGTTTGATTGGTATGGGCGAATTAATTTTGAATGCAATTATGCTTTTGGTAATTTTAAAAAAATCCAAGTGGAATATCAATAATATCCTATTAGCAATGCTATTTATTGCCGACTTTTTGATGGGAATTATTCATTTATTTGAATTTCTCTGTCGGCTATTACTGGGAACAAGAACAATATCCCTTTCAAATCTATCTTGGTATCAATGCTGGCCAAAAGAAGTCATGAGGTATTTCTTCATGATCACTGATTACGGAATTCTCAATTTCATTTCAATCAACAGTTGCGCCATGATTCTTAACAGACCGATGCAAGAGAAATTCTTCGAAAGTTTTAGGGCAAAAACCATTATTCCACCGTCACTATTGCTGCTTTCTTTCACAGTCGCGGTTTTTCATTTGAATATTTCTCAGTCAGATATTAAATTGAATAAACCCCTTTTTCAGTGTATTATTATAAGAAAAATCAAAGTTTACCTTTTAATTGGCTATTTGTTCAACTTTATTTGCATGGGAACAAGTTATTTGTTAATATTTATATATGTTCGGAGACACAGAAGGAAAGTTTCCAATTTAACGTAAGCCTTATTTTTTGATAAATGTTTAAGGTTTTCCTTGTAGCCTTCCAGAATCAAACAATATCAGCTCAAATTTAAAACTTCTAAAGCCATTTGTGATAATGGTCGCTGTTTATGTTGGACTATTTTTGCCTCATGTTGTCAGGGAAATGCTAGGAATTTATGATATAAATATCTTTATAATAACTTTAATTTTAGCAAGTTTACCATTTGCTTTGAATCCGGCTACATATTTATTGAAAAAAGAAAATCATAAATTCATTGGATCCATAAGCCGCCACAACATTGTTCAAGAATAAGCTTCAAAGGAAAACATTTTTATATAAATAAAGCTACCTTTAAAAGACATAATATTTGTTAATATATAATTTTTTTAAGTTTTCATTTTATTTACAAGAAATTGGTAAGCGGACTGTTGATAATGGGACCATTGATCATAGGACTGATGATCATAAGATGTTTAAGAGCTTCATACTTTGAGAGTCAACATAGTTAAAGTGAACAAATGTGTGTTAACTCACTTTGATGTCTTTTTGCAGTCTTGAGCAGTCATTATAATTGTTTGTCATAAGTTGTTTGGTAACATGATGCAGTCTACAGTCAACATAATTAATATTCAGCACAAGCAACTCAATATGAACCCATTATCAGAGGATTATTACACTTTGGATTTGCAAGAATTTGTTCAAAAACTTAAATTTCAATTTTTTTTTGTAATTTAAATATTTCATTAAAAGTATGATAAGGAAAGTCCAAACATGGTAAAGAAACTTTAATATACCGCGGGTTTGAACTCTGGCAATAACACGTGAAGGCTGACGATCATGTATTAATAGTTGAGGGTTCCAATAAATATCTAGTATTCAAATTTAAACCAGATAAAATCTGATTTCCACTGAAATATTTAGAAACCCAAAACTTATAATCTAATTGCTGTTAGTAACATATTTAATGCAACAATTGTAATATGTTCACATATTTTTTCATCAGGGTCTGCCCCGAAAATGGAAAAAAACATAAAAATAAAACTTGTATTTCCGACTTTCCCTTATCCGACTCCGTATGGATTTTTTTTATTTAAAAAATAAATACGTCTTGACAGCATCATTAGTTGTTATTAGAAAGAGAAAATATTAATTAAATAAATAAATCAGATTAATATTAAAAAAATTTATTAAAAATATTTAACGATCAATCGGAAATAAAAAATGTCAGACAAACGTGCTTATCTAAGTGTAGCTCTCAAATGTAAGCGAAAAGTTGAAAAGAAAGAAAAAAAATAGTTAACAGTCAGAATATGAATTTGTTTAAATTGAGATTTACAACTAACACTGTTAACTATCAGTCGGAATCGGTATGAACATCATAGAAACTGATGTGCTTTGTTCAGATTCTCAAAAGCTAAGTGTAGCTTCCGAAGATGAAATGTTATTTCACTCTGAAGGAATTCATGAAAAAGACAATAGTGGTGAAATTCATATTAATTCATCCTCAAGTAGTCAAGTAGCTGAAGCGACTGAAGTCGAAAATCAAAACACATTATTGAATATTGAAGAATCTTCACAGGATGCTTGTGGCTTTACAAAGGTTGAATTTAGTAATGATGACGATTTTGAAGGTTCGGAGAGAATTTATCTCGATAGTTGAAAGCGAAAATTTTAACGATATCATTTATATAGAAAACATGTATCCGGTGAAAAATTTTACGTTAGTGGCTGCTTTATTCACTGTCAACTGGAAGTATAATTTGATTTGATTGTCGACTATTCAAGTCAAATTCAAATTCTGAATTTGATTCTGACAATGGATTTAGCGAATGGAATCATTCGACAGCATGCATTCCTCAGCATGAAAATAGTTAATGTCATAGAGATGCCATGTTAACTTTGGCTACTAGACAACAATATGCTGATACAATAAACGGTCAAATGGAATTAGAATTTACAAAAGAAAGGAATTGTTGGCGTAATATTCTAAAAATAATTGTTGCAGCCATAAAGGTTTTGACAGAACAGGACTGGCGTTTCGTGGAAATGATGAGTTGATAAATTCTTCCCAAAATGGTAATTATTTATGAGTTCTTCAGCTATTAAGTCAGTTTGATCCATTATTAAGTAACCGCATTGATAAATGCGGCAAACAGGGAAAAGACAGAAGAATTTATCAAGCTTATGGGTGATAAATTGTTAAAAATTATTGCAAAAGAAATTAAGGAGCAAAAATATTATTATTTTTTTGTTGGTTCTACTCCATATCTTAGTCACGTCAATCAACTGACTGATATCTTACGCTACGTTGAAAAGTCATCCTATCAAGCTAAGGAGAGATTTTTGAAGTTTCTGCCTTTGGAAAGACATACTGGAGAAACACTAACAAATACATTGTAGATATATCAAATTGTCGTGAACAGTCGTCATACGACAACGCAGCAAATATATCGGGGAGATACAATGGGATGCAGCTAAAATTAGGGAAAACAATCCATTACCACACATCATACTATGTGCTGCTCATTCCCCTAATTTAGTTGAAATTCAGCTGTCGAATGTTGTGTCGACACTGTTAATTTTTTTGGCTTTTTACAGAAATTATTAAATTTCTTTAGTGCATATACTAGACTATACGTACCAGATTCGAGTTGTTTGTCCCTCACTGAAAACTGTCCGGAAAGTATCCCACATTAGACATGTCACACTTTTAACATTTTCACAAATTTTCTATTTCCTCTACTTCATACTAGATAGTGCTTTCCTATTAAGCAGCAACAAATGTGGAATAAATTCATGTATAATACAAAAAATATTTTGTTTATTTAATTTACTAAAAATAAATTTAATTTTCAATTTTTATAGTAAAATATGCATTATATAAACACATGAATAAATAATCTAAGAAAATTCTGTTCATTAATCCATTTTTTAAATTTTGATTTAAACATGTCCCTCGTTCGAATAACAAATATCTGGTTACTTTAATAGATATTTATATAATCACCTGAAATTTGTTATCAAATAAATATATTAGAATTTATTTAAAAGACTATTATTAGAAATAGTGAAAGAATATTAATTTTACTCATTGTTTAAGTTATTCTGAGCAACCAGCTTCTCAAAGTGGAATTTCTTGCGGCTCGGAAAAAATAAATATTTTATTTCTTTAACTATAAATATTTGAATCTGTGTATTTACGAAAATGCAATGTTTTTTTGTATTATACTTAAATATTTTTTATAAAAACAATTAATTGTTTAACGGTTCACTAAATTTTTAAAATTTTGAAATTAGCTCCAGTGCAGTTTTGTGTTTGTTTATTTTATGCGATAATAATATTGTGATATATTTATTAATTAACCAGGAGCTAGAATTACTGTAATTGACAAATGAAATAAAATATCATACGTTAGTAGTTATAATACATACATTACCCATTTATTAACGAAACAATAATCAGTATAATATCAATCAATTTTAATTTCCTCGCAATCGGATGATAAATTGTTCCTTTCTTGATCTCCCATCTTACAATTGACTTTCTGCCCCTCACTGTTGCTATTGTTGGTATTTACTGAGAACCCTAGAAATTCAAATTGCGTTGTTTCTCTTTTACTGTTTTATTTTGAGGCATTTTAGATGTCGTTAATTTAGCATTTCTACGAGGAACTAACAAACAAGGACTTGAAGAATCGCTTTTTTTATCTGATGATTCCTCCTCTTCATCATCATCGTCCTCATCACTATCACCAGTCACACTACTGCCACTAGTACTAAACATATCAAGATCGTCTGAATCAGATTCTTTCTCATTTTTCATTATAGTCTAATGTTAAAATTAAATTTTAACTATCAAGTAAAAAAAATAATGGGATAAATACAATCGTAGATTTAGATTTTTAGGAAAAAAGAGAGAGATTGAAAGAATGTTAGGGACCATCCCAAAATGATTTATAAGTTGAGTAAACGTTAATTATTTATCAAAACAATTGCTCAGCAAACATAACTAGCTAATTTGTTCTCAACAGCATACAAATAATATTCACAATAGTTAGTAAATAACTATTTACCACTCAGTTCATCTGAGTCAAAGGTATAACCAGATTTCAATCACTACGGTACGTCGCAGATTTCTAGAAAGATAGAAAAATAGTAGGCAATTGAAAACACACAAGCACTGCATATCTACGTAACGCACATCCTTTATTAAAAAAATGTATGCAAAAAAAAACATTTATGCAAATGAATGAAGGTATTTTAAATCATTAGGTTATATTTAAAAATAACTAAAAAAAATTCAAAATGGCGGAATAAAACCTTAGATGCATCGGCATTATCCATTAAAGAAAATTATTATTTAAAAAATCGTAAAATTTTTAATTATTTTTTAAAATTTCTCTTTTAGGACATGATATCTATTCAACCATGGTAAATGAAGAAACTTTGACATATATACTAACAGCAACGACCGACCATTGATTTCGAAGAATTCATTCCCCACTACAAAAGGAATTCTCAACATTTCTATTCTTATCATGCTTGGATTTACATATTTTAAGTCTCAAATCTTTTTTAATGACTGAACAATATCCTTAATTTGTGTCATAAAAATCTCCCACTTACAACCGATATGTAAATCTCTTGAAATACTCTTAAAAATCCTTCACTAGGATCATTTTTTGTACCATATTTAACCTAGATATTCATCACCATAAAATAATCATGAAAATCAAAAATTTCTCAAAATACGTCTATTTTATTTAAATGCTTATAAAAATGATACTGATAACTAACAGTTTTCCTTTAAAATCCATACAATTTGATTCTAGCAGTTAAAACTAAACGTAGTAAAACCCTACAAAAATGATAAAAATTCAAAATAAAATCCATGCGTTCTACAAAAATCATTAAATTTCACTAAATTATAAATCACAAAAATAGAAATCAAATTTTCTCATTGTTAGTTTGGTCAAATAAACAAAATAGTTCTAAAACCAAATGAAATCTATTAAAATTTATCAAAGACAACAAAAAATCCTTCTAAAATCCTCCAAAAGTTCCAATTTTTTTAAATAACCCAATGATTTTCATAAAAATATAACGATATAACCCGGTAAAATTAACAATAAAATTTTAACTAAATTATTCTTCTTAAAAATTTCTCCTGAAAAATGCCAATAAATTATCATAATTTACTGTAAAATACACGTTTAACAGACATTAAATAAACCTTTGAAAATGATATAGTTTTTTATACATATTTTCAACGAAAAAATCATATCAAAATACAACTTTTACTAAAATAAATTTCAATTTTTAAATAAAACATAAAATTATCAATTAAAGATTATTAAACTAGTAAAATTTGAGCCAAATTAGCAAATAATTATAATAAAATAGATGTTTCATAAACATTCTAACTCCTTAATTATCATGAAATCAATAGGTATTTAATATAAATCTAAATTAATGGAAATACTAATAAGCAACCTACTTTATCAATTCAAGAAACTTATTCTGTTGAATATTGATATTTAAAAAGGGTAAATATTATCTAAGTGTAGGATTTTTATTAAAAAATAAAGAATATAGCTAATCGAATATCAATCTTATTAAAAATACTAACAAATAAAATCAACAACTTATCAAATTCTTTCAACAATCGAACAAATTAGTTAGTTTAATTAATTTTTATTCACCAAGTACAATTTCATTAAATGTTAAAACTTTTTCTAGTACTATGAAACTAATATATTTTATTTTAAATTTTAACAAATTGATTAATTATTTGAAGAATAATCCATATTGTTAAATTTATTTTCATCGTTTGAAGTATTTTTTTGAAGTGAAAATAAGACAACATTTATTTCTTCAGTGTAATTATCAAAAATCTATAGCAATAAATTTAATTAATTTGATAAAAATGATAACAATTAAATACATTCATATTTGAATTGATAACCATAATTAGGACAATTTTGTCAGATTTAGAAAAATGTCATTTATGGAGTATAAATTTAATAAAAGGGTAGACATTCATCTTTGAAATGTAGTAAAACTTGTAAGTTTTCAATGAAATAATATTTAATGGAAGAAGAATTATTCAAAAGAAGTTGCAATGACACTTACAAATAATACAAGAACAAACGAAAAGAATAAAAGATTTCAAAGTTTTAAGAAAAATATTGATATTTAAAAAAGTAATTCAAAATTCAAATAAAACACGTAAAAATTAAATAAAAAATTAAGAAAAATACTTTAATTTGATATGCAAATTCGAAGTATATTCTACACAATTTCACCATAAGAGAAAGTACCTTGGATATTACTACGAAATAGAAGTTCTAGTGTTGTAAATTACGGAGCTGCAACCTGGACCAATCATTTGCTAAATAATTTGAAGAAAATAGTTTTTTTCGGATCTTCATTCAAAAAAAATGCTATAAATTTGATTTCGATGTGTGATATTTTGAAATCATCTTTAAGCAGGACATGGCACCCTATAGCAGTAATTCCTTATCTATCTATTGCTGCGATCCATTAATAACTTTAGATAAGTTGTCATTAATTCCAACGATAAAATCAATTTTGGTTAAAATCATAGATATAAATTTTGTAAATTTCTGAAAGTTTCAAACTTCCCCTATACAAATAGTCAATTGACTTCCATTGTTGTCGTTACCCATAGGTTGAGGATTACTTGTTTAGAAAAGGATAACCCAACTCCTGATCACACAGTATACAATAATTGCCAAGACAAATACAATATCATTAAAATATCTAACTTTCAACTCCACATCCACCAGATCCAGATTGCTCATCTCACTTTTCAAACTGAAAAGAAGATTTTTTAATAGAAAAACTATAAATTTGATTCTTAGCTTTACAAAAATTTATTTTTGAATAACTTTATAAATAAAAGAAATTTCAGTTCATTCAAATTTTAATCACAAAATATAATCTGATATAATCGTATTATTCTTGAATCCATTCCATTTTTTATTATATTTAGCCCAGTAGTTCTAAATCTTTTCTCTGTGACGTCAAATTTTAAAATATATTTCCTTTTGATATCCCCAATAAAGAGCTTAAAGAAAACCAAGAACAAATGTTGATGACCATATTTCTCTAACGTTATTCCTTTTTAAAATTACAGAAATGGGCTTCACTCTAATATTAAGTTCCCAGTGGAAGAAGTTAATTCATTTCTTACATTTTTAGATTTATATTAGTCAAAAGAACACATATGGGTTTTGAAACAGAAATATATTGAAAGCCAACAGATACAGCCCTATACAATACTTCGAATAGCTTTTGCGACTTGAAATATAATAGAAATGTGATCCAGAGTTTATTTTTAGATCTTGCTCATTATCTTCTACGTTTCTAATTTGAATAAAAATTGATATTCGGGTTTGTAGAAATACTGACTAAGAAAACCATTGATCGTCTTTTGATTGCGTCTGATGAAAACAATTGCAATTATAGTCAATTTAATGATGATGAACCATAAAATCTCATGTTTTAGTAATTCCATATTCAAAAAGTTTTAAAAGTTTTAAACTGTTTGTCACAAAATCATTAGGCAATATAAATTTACTTAAAATAGTATCAAAATCGCTAAAATCATTAAATATGTTTAGTTATAAATCTCAAACTCCAATAGGTTTAATTTCTGATCTAGTGTAAGAAAATTCCATGTAATAGGTGCAATACCACATACATTAGAAAGACTTCCCGTCATCTTCGTTCACGAGTTCAGGAACATAGCCGATTAAGAAGCGTGAGTAATATTATTGAGCATAGAAAAATGTGCATTGAAACAACTGATTTAAAAATTTCATATAAAAACTTCAATAATAAGTGGGAAAGAATTTTATGTGAAGCTTTGATAATTAAATCACAATCTTCTAAAATAAACGTTCAATCAGCAACAAATTTATTGAGATTATTTAATTAAATCATTAAATCGTAACTATGACATCATTATTCTTTCCGTATATAACATTTGACAAAGATTATGATGGTAGACTGATTTTGGGGATAATTTGCTCAAAATATATTTCTTTTATTTAATTTTCTCGTATTTTTATTAATAATGGACCATAATTTTTTCGATATTTAGAATCAATAATTGAGTCTAGTTTAATAAAATGACTAGATGTATTAGGTTGAAATTCGGGACGCTGGTTGAAGATAAAAAGGTAGATCTGACATTTTTTGTTTATTTACTCATCATGCATTTATAATATATAAAACGTTTAAAAAATATTTAAAAGTATTTAAAGGAAAAATTTTAATTAAAAAATAAAAAAAACTTTCAAAGCAAAAAATGCAGAAATATCAAAAAAATATAGAAGCATAAAAAGCAAACCTTCATAAAAAATAATAGTCTCATTGCAAAATTAAGTGCAATTACCAATTATAATAACAAAAATAACTATCAATATGAATATAAATATTTAACTGCGTATAATTTTCAATTTTTCATACACTATTTTCCGTGGAATGAATACATTTTTTACAATCACTCAAGTTTTTCTGCGAGCGCAAGTAAACTTTGGTTCGAATAATGTACGAGTAAGTTTGATGTAAAAACTACCGAGTGACATGTTTGATCATGCATTGTGGTATGATACGCAAAGACTGTATTTTTCTTTTCATCCGAATTCAGCTTTACGAAAATAATTACTTAATATTACTGAAGAATTTTCAGCAAATGATACTCGTTTATGTGCGCATCAATTGAAGTATACCGGTTAATGCCGTTTTAACCCTTCGAATTTATGTAGAATTCGCTATTGCAAATATTACTTCATTCGATTTTGGTTCTTATAAAAATCTTTTTTTAATTCATCAGTATACATATAAACTCTTCGTCGTGCTATCGAAAAAATAATTTAGTAAGATTTTTCATGAAATTCAATCAATTTAACATTTTTACAGCATTTCAGATATCGAAACTCTAGCCTTTTGTGGAGATGAAGAAATAAAAACCTAAGTTTTCTGTTAACTTAAGTTCAAAAATAATATTTTTATAGGATTTGAAAAGTTGACAAAATCCAAATTATCAATGCCATTGAAAATGTCGAAGATTTTTATAAGTTTGGGATATTCCATAGCCTCAATAATTTATAAATATCGAAAATCTGGATTTCTGTCAAAAGGAAAGAGGAGGCAACTAAAATGAACAGAGAAATAATTTATTGGACTATAGGAAATTTTTGGTAATAAACGAATTTTTTTTAATAAATTTTAGTTTTAAATCTATCTAACTTACGCTTAATCCGAAAATTAATCCAATAATTGACATAATTTAACTAAAAATCAAGAAACCTAAAGAAAATTAATTACAAATAAATTTCGAAAAAAAGTATTATTTAAGAGCTTGAATAACGATCTCATAACTTTACGAGATCACAAACCAAGCCTTAAAATTTACTCTTTTTAAAAATTTACTTACCAGTAATTTTAAAAATGGCTAATTCATAAACTGTATAAAAACTGCAGTTAGATGTTCATTCAAACTTCTATTATAGAAGTTGTTAATGAACTGGAACAGGTGTATACAAAAGTAAGTATGAAAAAACAAAACTTGGTGCTTTTTTGAATATGTTAAAAAGGTGATACATATAAATGCTGGATACCTTGTGGTACGGTGTTCAATGTAGTACAAACACCTCAAATTCGGGACGTCTGGTTACATGAGTTTAGTTTATAGCTTACCAATACAGTTGATTTTATATAAATGATGCTAAGTTTGTAAATATAATTTATTACTATAAGTTGCGTTTATGAAGCACTTGCTGTAGTAATGAAATAGCAAATCAATTACTCCTTTTGATAATTATAGAAAATATCAAATATCAAATTTTAATTATTTAAATATTTTTTTATTTATAATTAATTAATGTAAAATAACTATTTACACAGATTAGAATCGGAAATAAATTCGTTCTAGTTTACAGTTTGGTTTTTCAAATTTTTTCAGTTTAATTTTAAATTTTATATGGCGAATTATTCTCATTTTTGAACTTGAATTTACAATTTCTTTGAGACATCTTTGTGTCAAATTTTCAACTTCTAGCTAAAATGTTTCTTGAGTTATTAAACAGACAAGAATAGAAATGTTTTTAAATGTAGATTTTAGAGCTCTTATAGTTTCTACTTTACCTTGGGCATTCATTGCATTTTACGGATTTAATTGTATAAAAAATGTGGAATTCTGCAAGAAATAATAATCTGATCAAGTTTTTAACAATGACTTTTTCAAAAATTTAAGGATTTATAAAATAGAGAAAAATATTCTAAGTACTTTGTCCATAAGATAATTGTAAAAGATTTGATATTAACATGTTCAAAACTCTTTGAAATGCTGAAAGAACGAAATAGAAGCAAAAAATACCTAAATCGCTCCACATTACAGTTTTGTTAAAAATTATGGTAATTGCGGGTTTCATTTCAGTTCCGATTCCAATCTCTGATTTGCAAATGGAAATAAAAATTACTTTTCTTTTTTTTTATTATCATCTATTTGCTTTAACTTAGCAAGTAGCTCAGACTTTTGAGCATCCTCTTTGTTTGAATTATTGTTGGTATCTACTTTTATTTCTGTTTGCATGTTTCTTTTTACAGTTTCAAAAATATCTGAGAATCTAATCATGCATATTCCACATCAACATTTGCCTTCATATAAACTTTCCTTACTTCGTATCAGATTTTTCTTCTATTTCTGATATTTCTGAAGGTGTGTCTCCATAAAACAAAACTCTTGTGGGTTTTTTATTGTCTTCGGATTCTAAAATAAATAATTGATTTACAGAAAATGCTTTAAAGTCACTTTTCTCATTTTCTAATTCATGTTGTATGGCAGTATGTGAGAGATTTTCAATTTTCTTCACTGAAACTTGATATTTTTTTTTCTGTTAACACAATTTTAAACAAAAAATCTTTTTCAGCAACTCTAACTAAGTTAATTTTTATTTGAGATGCTTCTTCATGTTCACTATTATGCCTTTCCTCTTTTCTTAGAGAAGATTTCAAAGGAGGCACTGTTGATATTTTTGATACTGGAAAATTAGAATCTTCTAATGTGACATTTTTTCCCTTTTTGCCAGATAACCTATGAGGTGCTCTAACAACTCGTTTGCTATAAATATTCTGCATTTCTAACAGTTTGTTTTTTTCCTGAAAATTTACATGAATATATTTCAGATTTTTACTCATAGCATACAAAAATAGAAAAAAATTACATCTCATTTTATAAAACACAAAAAAAATTTCAAAGCTTCAGAACAGAAGTTGTTGGGCGGAAACATAAAAAATACATTTTTAGAAAATATTTTTATTTTTTTAATAAAAATTTAGTTCTTTGTAGTTGAGTCACTTATCGTCTTACAGCATTTCTCACATAAAAAGTCTATTTTATCAGATATAAAAGCTATGCTATCAAATAAAAAGACTATGTTATCAAATAAAAAAACTATGTTATCAAATAAACTGTCACTTTTGTATAAAAATTGTTAGCTAATGCCAAATCAAAGATTTATTAAGTTATAACAAGAAACTTATAACAGAATGCTTGAAGACTTATACTGTAAGTCTCATGATACATTCTTCACGAGGTGAATTACGAAATTAAAGTACATTTACATACAAGTAGAAATTAAAAAAACTATTATACATTTAGAACCTTCAAACATTTTTTAAAAATTCTCTCTTCTTAATGCTTTAACAGTCCATCTTGTCATATCAAGAAAAACCGGGAGCAATCCGCTTAAGTAAAAGAATCGCACCCTGCCAATATCGCAGCTTCCGATTCGACCGCCGTATTAGAATTTAACATAACTTTCTTCAATTGGATTTAGTTGCGGGCTGTAAGGAGGGAGAAACAACAAACAATTTCCACTGTTTTCAAACAACGCACACACACCTTGCACTTTATGAAAAGGCACATTATCCATGATGATTGTAAAATTGCAAAGTGCAAATTCATCAAATTTATTAAGACACGTTAAAAATTCGATGAATAGTGTCCCGTTATATGCTATATTTTTTGGTTCATGGTAAGTTATTCCATTTTTCACAATTGTCGCACACATTGAAACGTTTTTTGATTGGATCGTACGTATTGTTTTCCTAACTGGTGTGCTTATAGAGCTTCTAAAATAAGCTATCTGCATAGAACAGTTCACCCCGAACTCATCAACAAAAATACATCGTTCTTCAAATAATCGTTTGCATATCTAAACCGCTTTTCGATATTCACCTTACTGTTTCTCGCAACTGAAACCAATACAACTCGTTTTAAAAAGTAATTAAAACTCTCAATTGTTCTTTCTATTGTAGAAACTGATACCACTAATCCTTTTTCCAATGAAAAGCATCGTTGCAATGACTTCAATGGATACAGCCTCGTCGAGTTTTGTTTATATAAACCTACCAATATCATCAGATATTTTTTTGATTTTAGGTAGTCGGTTTGTAGTAGCATAAATTCTTCCAGTCTTGATGAACGTTTTTATTACACTCCGCACGGCTTCATATTTCAATTCCAACTCATCTGTTATAATTGCACATGACTTTCCTGGTTCGTATTTAGAAATATTTTTCCGACGCGTATCATTTGGAAGTTGCTTCTTCCTGTTGATCTGATTTCCATGTATTTAAAAATTATATTTATATTATATGTGTTAAAACTAACAAGATTGTTTTGAAAACAGTGATATACCTAGCAATTTATAATTTTAATGGCAAAAAAATCATTTTTATTTCATAACATAGTTTATTTATTTGATAACAGTTTTTTTGTTTGATAAAATAGATTTATGTGAGAAACGCAGTTGGGTTTTATTTTATGCTATGATTGTTAAACATTGTTATAAATATTACGATTGTCATGTTTTATACATATACAGGTTTCCCTTTTATAACACGATAGTTAGGTTCCTTGAAAAAATCATATTATGTAAAACCATATTTAACAAGACTAGATTTCAGTATAATTAGTAGGGTTACGTTTCTAAAAATTATTAAAATTAAAAGAAAATTTAACTTCATTGGATTTTTGTCGCAACAAATTTTAATTGATAACATAAAATATAAAAAATAAAACTAAGATTGAATAACTTCCTTCGTCGGATCTGCTTACGATTCAGGTATGTATTACTTTGTGAACTGACGATGATCGTATCTTTTCCAAAATGCATTCAATAGTGATATTTGTAATTCTTTTAAAGATAGGGATATAATTTTGTTACAGAATTTAATTGAAAATTATCCTTAAGCTTTCTGTACATCAATTGATTTCAAATAAGTAAAGTCACAAAACCCATTATAAATATTTTCTAATTTAGTAAGCATTGAAGAGTAGTAAAATGTGGAATTTTATCAGAGCTCGAAATCCCATGATGATCCTAACATTTATGATGGAGTTCATGGTTATGATTTTATCATTGGTTTTTTAATTCATAAACGATGAATTTTATTAATGATGATTTATTTCAAATGATTATTAGCTACAGTAGCTTTGGTATTGATAACATCCATTTTCAACACTGTAAAAATAATTTATTTCCCGAAAATTCAAAACTGATCTTTTTCAATATATTTTCGAGGAGTTTTTCTTAACTGTAAAATAATGATATTTTCAAAAGGACAAATTTCATTCCTCATACATTACATTCACATTACCATATAATACATTTATTATTTTAAATTTATAAATCATTCAACATTTTACATCATACATTTAATGCTTTTAAGGGACACAACAATAACATCAAAAATATATTCCAAATAAATCCAATAAGCTAGTTTGATCAGTTGAACTTTGTATTGGTTTGTTGGCCAATTGGTCACGAAGCATTCGATATTAAGTTTTGCGTTTCTTCAAGTCTCATAGTGTTGCTAGTAGAATCGAGTTGAGAAATGACAACGTGAGGAATTTTTTTAAGAGAAAACAATAATTTGTTATCTGAATAGGCCCCATCAGTTTGGATTTTGAAATGAGTTTGTTTAGTTTTGAACAGACTTGAATATGTGTAAACAAGCATTAAACAAAACAGTAATTTCACCGATTGAGAAATCATCGATGAATGGCTGAAGATCTTCGTGGGTTGTTTGTAAAGTTTTAAATTAAATAATGTGGCGATCATATTAAAAGTGTCAATATTCAAACAAAAAATTAAGTATATGTTATTTTTAATAACGCAATTGCAATTTTATTAAAATTTAATAAAATTTAACAAAAATTAAATGTTACAGACCCTACAGCAAATATTATTTTAATAATATTTTACATAATTAATATTTACAGTTATATATATGTTTTTGAGAATATAAAAATTTGTGTCATATCCGAAATTTATATTAGGTGTAACCTGGGACAAAAGATAATTTTACCCTTCCCCCCAAGTATATAAATAACAAAATGCAATCTAGGAACTAATTAATTACTTATTAAAATATATTTTTACTTTTTATTATTTTACATTTTTGTTTGAAGCAAATTTTATTTAATTTTGTTTTTAGAGCACTTTAATTATCTTTATTGCTTGTCAATATTTTAATGTTACTCAAGTTTCTAAGGAAAAAACCATTAATAATAACAAATATAATGATAATAATAATAACAATAATAATAATATTATAAGAACATATTTTGATTTTCACCTCTGATTTCTTTTAATTTTTCAATGACACTAAATTTTTTTGACAATGAATCACTAAAACAACACAAATTGAAAAAGAATTTTTAATGTCATTGAACAATAATAAGGATAATAATAATAACAAATTAATAACAAATAATTATAAATTTGGAAACGACTTAATTAAAAGAAAACACCAATAAATGACTCTTCGTACGATATATTTCGACAGCATAACTATAATCTCCAGGCACAAAAAAACAGCTAAAACTATTATGAATTAACTTATATTTTAAACAAATTATTTTTTTATATTATTTAATTTAATATTTTAATAAATAAACACTTAAAAAATATTTAAATACTTTTAACTAATTTAAAATTTTTTTTTAAATATTATAAATATTTATCTATATTATAATTTTAAAATAAAAATGAAATCTTTTATAAATTAAATCTAGGTGTCACCTTCCCTCTGATACGTCAACGGCATACATCCATGCGAAAGCTAAGAATGGAGGACTTGGAATTCCATCTATAAGAGCCGAAATTCAATTTGGGAAATTGCAAAGATTCGAGAAGTTACCCGATGTCAATGATGAACGGTCTAAAGTGCTGGCAGAGTGTGCTCACATCAAGAAGATGATAGGGAAAATGGAGGTAGGAATACCAGTTAAGGGGATGCGTTGTAGGAACAAAATCGAGTTCTACAACAAGATACGAGAAGAGCTGATTAAGTCATATGATGGCATTGGCTTAAAAGAAGCATCTTCGGTTCCCTCTGCAAAAACTTGGCTAAAACTGAGTCGCACATTTGTAGGGTGTCTTAAAATACGGGGAAACCTTATGGCTACCGTAACCAGAATGAGCAGAGGAGGTCAGAATCCAGGGATAGAGTTGAACTGTAAAAAGGGATGCTAATATCAGGGTAGTCTGAACCATATAGTCTAAAGGTGCCAGGCAGTGAAGGGGCTGAGGATAAAACAACATGATGAAGTCGTGGGATATGTACAAGAGGTCACAAAAAGGCTGGATGGAAAACAATAATGGAACCAATAATTACATTCGAGGGATCACACCGAAAACCGGATTTAGTTCTGGTCTGGGCGATCAGGGGAAAGTTGTTGACGTTCAAATAGTCTCGGACCACTGTGTAATGGATACTAAGAATAGTATCAAGATCGGTAAGTATGATAATGATGTATTACAAACTATGTGAGGGGGCTAGGAACACAGAGAGTGGAGGTAGCGGCACTAATCCTCAATTGGAGAGGCGTATGGAGCAGAGATTCCTTCAATCTCATCAAGAGGTTAGGAATGACAGAAATGGATGCGAAAATCATTTCTATGCGAGTGCTGGCTAGCACTGCGCAGATGTTTAAGATTGGAAAAAGTGCTAGAGAGATACCCGTTTGCAGAACCAACACCGCTGATTGTAAGAATGGGGTTACGGAACGGAGGACACCCCCGCCTGACCGAATCATGAGCTTAACTCGAGAGAGTCCGGGAATGTGAGGCCGCGCGCGTCGTCTTTATTTGATCACTAGCGGAACAACCTCCGATCCCACGCGGCTGTGGGAGTGATGACAGGTTGGCCAGAGGTGGCTAGAAACCACCAAATTATTTATAGAAGTTATACTTCATTTATTTCAGTATACCCACTAAATACGGATGAAATCTCCTTAGAAAATGAAGTACTATCGCTCGTCGGGTACTTCATCAAGACCGGTGCTGGTAAAGACGGGCCGGTGGGTCAGTCTACATACAAGTGCACCTTGGTAACTGGTAAAAATGTTGATTGTCGTAGTTTTCGAGTGAGGGTCTGGAAATTTACTTTGTGTAATTTCAATATGAAATGTGTGAGTAATAATTCTCATCCGGAAGGGAGTAAACTCACAAGGCTGCAGACCGCAGTAGTTTCTGACGGAAAACCAATGAGGGTTTGGAAGAGAGGCTCTCGTTGTATACATCTCTTTGGGTGGGTTTATTCCATAGGTACATGCTGCACTAAGTTGCTGGTAGATGGCCTCGAATAAACTGTGTGTTAGAGTTACTGTTTGAGAGTTTATTAGTAAGTTCAAGCTGTGCCAAGAGTGGTGGTGGGCCAACGTAAACTTAATGAGAACAGTAAATAGGGAAAATATATTCCATAGGTACATGCTGCACTAAGTTGCTGGTAGATGGCCTCGAATAAATATTCCTGTTGAAGGAAGCAGGTCATGAGAGGATGTGCGCAACTACAGAAACTCACGAGCCAGAAGAAGCACACCTACAACCCCCTAGAGTCTGAAGCCACAGAGGTTTTTATGCAGTTACTGACCGGAGTTAACTATTAGTTAACATCTCCATGTAATCGTATATAACAACGAACATCAGGTTTCAGCCTATATACTGAAAGTATTTTTTGATACGATGGTATATAAGCAACTAGGTAGAGAGGTAGTAATTGTATCTATGCATTTTCTGGTACTCTATAGACTGGCAGAGTACCCTAGGTATATTGTCTTAATAAGCCTAATGAGACTAGTTAATGAAAATGAAACGATTTGTGGCACCGAGTAAGATAACCGCTTCGCGAGGGATGACTCCTGACGACCGATCGGCAAAGCTTATCAGTACCAGTGACAGTTAAGCCATTTTTGCGAGGGGTGACACCTGCTGACCGACTATGGACTAACTTCTCAGGTTAGCACAGAACATGAGTGCGACTTGAGAAGGAGGGGTTGAGTGTTAATACATTTTGTACGGATCTGATTGAAATTGACGGGATTTACAGCCTCAGCTGTAATGTTTTTGGGGCCTATCAACGGATGAAAGGAATATATTGTTTTATACATTGACGTATTTCTGATTCCAACCAGGTCATATGGAGGGCTGCCCTTTGATAAGGCAGATTTTACCCAATTCTTCATATGAGAGGCCTATTCCAGGCTTCCCGTAGTACTGTGAGCTTTCCCAGCTCGACGGAACATTTCGCAGGGTCAAAAAGTACATCGGCTATATAGCGATATTTATTTCAAAAATTTATTTCTCAAATATTTTATAAGTTAAATTATTTTAATAATATTAAAAATTAAAATATTTTTTACAAACAATACACAAGCATCAATTTATGATTAAACATACTCAAGCTATTTAAAAACATTCAAAACCTTCGTAGTCAAAGCACTTTGCACATTAATCTTTGGATCCAATAACCTTATCATCAAAGCTTCACATATCACACGTGCCCAATAATACGTTCGGAAGGTTTCACAAATTATAAGAGGAAGTTAAGTAAACAGATGGGAAATTTAGAGTATAAGATCTTCTCTAATTCGTGTAAGATACGCAATATGTTTATTAATAAGTCAAAAACTCCGATTGAATTGTGTTCTGATTCGTTTATCAATTTACATGTGATGGGTATAATGCCACATACATTGCAGAGACTTCCCGTCATCTCTGTACTCGAGTTCTAGAGCATTGTCGATTGAAGGGTTTGACCAATATTAGTGAGCACAATAGAGGGTGTTAAAAGTAAAATAGGAATATCTGATTTTAGAATTTTGTTGAAAAGTTTTAATAATTATTGGGAACGCGTGATATGTGAAGCATTGCTGATAAGGTCATTGGATCCAAAGTTTAATGTGCAAAGGTGCTTTGACTACGAATGTTTTGAATGTTTTTAAATAGCTTGAGTATGTTTAATCATAAATTGATGCTTGTTATTGTTTTTTAAAAATATTTTAATTTTTAATATTATTAAAATAATTTAATTTAATTTATAAAAGATTTCATTTTTATTTTAAAATTATAATATAGATAAATATTTATAATATTTATAATATCAAAATTTTTTTAAAAATTAGTTAAAGTATTTAAATATTTTTTTAAGTGTTTATTTATTAAAATATTAAATTAAGATAATATAAAAAAAATAATATGTTTAAAATATAAGTTAATTCATAATATTTTTAGTTGGTTTTTTGTGCCTGAAGATCACAGTTATGCTATCGAAATATATCGTACGAAGAGTCTTTTATTGGCGTTTTCTTTTAAATTAAGAACAATAACTTTTTTAGTTAATGTTAAATAAATGTTACATATACGATAATAATAATAATAATAATAATAATAATAATAATAATAATAATAATAATAATAATAATAATAATAATAATAATAAGCGGTATTTTTAAATAGTATAAATATTAAGATAGTAATAATAAATTGAATAATAATGTATTAATTTAAACAAAAAATTAATAAATATCATTAAGATAATTTCACATACAAATAGATGATCCTAAAACGATGAATGCCTACAGATATCAAAATACAACAAAACCTTACATCTCTAATCTCGGGGTGCTGTAAATCATGATAACCCTAAAACTAGCAATAATTATTTTGTACTTTTATAAAGAGAAATTTGTTTATGAAAAACAGATTATTATTGTCAATGGAGGATACCTATCACTTAAAATCAAGAGCAGCAAAATTTTAGTAACTAAACCAACGTTTTACACAGTCAAACCACCTATTAAATCATATTCTCTGAAGAATTGTAAATTCAGTAATTGATATTACAACATAAATTCGATCATACCTATAAAATATCGAAGCTCAAAAGATTACATTCGATCACATACACGTTTATATTAATATATACATCTTATATAATTATTTATACAAGGTAATTATTAAATTCTGTATAAATCTGTGTTATAAAAAATAAAATTTTCTTAAAGGTCTTTGTGTTTTTATTTATATATAAAACATCAACTTAAGATTCTGGGAACCTCAACAATATTAATAGCACATATATAATGAGTAGTCAGTCTATTTAATTATTTAGTTTTATTTATTTATTTTTATTATTTTATTATTTATTTTATTATTTATTCAATTACTTAGTTAATTATTTATTGTTATTACTATTTTTATTTATTAATTTTTAATTTTTTAAATATTCATAGCATATACATTATAGGTAGTCAGTTTATATACCAAATTCTTATTAACAATAAAAAACAAATATATATATATATAATATATATATATATATTTATTAATTAGAAGAAACAGTGGCAGTCACAAGTTTTTCAATCATTTGATGATAAGATCGATAAACATTTTAATGATTGGTTTTGATGAGCAGTTTGAAGATTTTTCTGAAAATTTAGTGCTGGAGTAGCAGTCAACGTGTTAATTGAAGTTGGAAGTAGTCTATATTTCTCGCTAATTTTAAACTATATTCAACCAGGGTTTGCATTAAACACTTATTCCCTGTGAGAAAATATAGGTCAGAAACTATAAATTATAGGATTCAATACTGGAATCCTGAGATTGCATGGACATTTTTTGGTACTGAAATTCCGAAATCAAGATTATCTAAATATTGGGTTTTCAGTGCTAAAACTTTTGTAATTTCATATGAACATCATATGTGATCAAATGCATAACGACAGCCGGTTCTCCTGTGATAACGAGTTTTTTTCTTATAACAACTATGTTTTGCCTATACTATACATCATGCAGTTGAGAATATCCTCTACAAAATGTCCAACTCGACACAAATTGAAGAAGTTTGTGATGAAGAAGTCGAGAAATATTTAGCTGATGAAAATCTTGATGATGGATTTCGAATTTTTGTCTCCTGTGATGAGGCAAAATTGGTTGATGCGTTTCATACATTTATCAGTAAAGTTAGAAAAGTTGTCAATCTTTTTCATTGATAACCGACAAACGACGGAATTCTCCAGAAATGATCAAAGAAGAGTTTGGAAAATCATTTCAGTTGTTGACATGACAGAATGCTTGAAGCAGTGAAGATAGGTATGATTTCCTTTATGATTAACAATTTGGGCAACATTATTCTGGCTGTTAATCAAAGAAGCATTTTAATCTCGAATGAATAAACGTCAAACTAATAGCTAATCAAAGAAAACCTCAATTGAATTTAATTGATATTAGGTTATTTCATATAAAATGTCGTTTATTTTATTTTTAAATCAAAATACTCAATTCATAACAAAACATAATTTATTTAATCAAAATAGCTTCCATCAAATTCATACACTTTGTTCCAACGAGAAACTAATAAATCTATGCCATGTTTATAAAAACTTCTTCTTTTGAGCCAAAGAATTATTCAACTTGTTGAGAATTTTGTTAGTATGTTCCCTTAGCCCCAATGTAGTTTAGTAATTTGGAGAATGGATTCAAAATTTGAGTATTTTTCCAAGTAACAACAATAATTAAAAATAAGAAAATGAGAGAATAAAAAAATGAAATAAGAAACGTTAGAATTATAAAACTTTTGAAAAAAGAAAAATTAATTATTTATTAAAAAAGACTTAAAACTGTTGTCTTGCTATGTAAATTTAGAAATTTGAAAATATAAATCTTTGAAATTGTCACTTTGAAATTTTAATTATTGTAGAATTAGTTAATCTTTTAGATTTTATTTTAATTATGCAAAGTTTATTTATGAGAATTACGACAAATCATTTTCGTTGCATGGCAGTCATCAGAATATTGAAACTAATGATCTTGCTTACAGTAACAGAATATCCCAAGATCAGTGGACCAATAATAATAGAATATCGATCTCACGGAAGACTCCATGTATCCATAAGCCATGCTCAAATATCAATTAATAACAAAAATGGGTTACTCGTTATCTAAAAGAAAACCTGTATTACAATTGCGAACTCACCAGAATTTTGTAAAAATCTTCAAGAAAAGAATCAGAACTGTGATTTGGATCAGAAAGACATCGAATTTATTGAGGAAACGAGAAATATATTTAAATTTCCATACGATTATCGCGAATGGATCAAGGAAAACATCGAGAACTGGCTTCATTGTATTGGCCATAAATTACGATTCAAATTTCCAAAACTATCCAAGGATATAATCGACATTCTCACTCGACGAATTATAGTTGGTGCACAAACTGAAGAACAAGATTATCTTCTCAAAGCATCAGTGACTGTAACAAATGAATATAAATGCTTCGAATACAGACATTATGATGATGAGAAAGATGAATTTGGAGGATTTGGTTTAGTCACTGCTCATACAGATATTAATGTATATTTGTTTGATTATACGAGACATCCCAGCAACCCAGATCAAAGTGGCAAATGTAAGCCAGATCTCGTTCTTCAAGGACATTCTCAGGAAGTTTTTGGATTTTCTTGGAATATCAAAAACGCTGGTGTATTTATTTAGTTCTGCAGTGAATGGAACAATTCAATTGTGGGATATTAATTGTACTCCAGAAAATAAAATGGAATTCTTCACAACATTGTCTTGGTTTTGGAAATTCTTATTCCTCAAAGAAAATTCTAAGTGACGGAAAAGGTAGTAATCTGTTTGGTAAATATCAAGGGAGTAAGATGGGTGAGGTAATATTTCGTACCCAAGACCATTTTATTTTTCGACAGTTCCTTTCGAAACATGGAGTTTGGCGTTGTCATGCAATAATATTGTACCATGTCTGTTTATGAGTGCTGGGTTTTTGTTGCACAACTTGTCCTGCATTATATCAATTTTTCGACAGTACGATTCTGTTGTTATGGTCGTTCCTGGTTGTAGGAACGAATAATACCCTTTATTCTCCATACAGTAATCATTGTCTTTTTTGGGTGTAATAGTGGCTTCGGTATGTGTTTTACTTTCGTCCGCATCCAACCACTGTCCAGACCTTTTCTGTTATCGTAAAACACCCATTTTACATCACAAGTAATGATTCGATTTTAAAAAGGCATTTTCTTATTCCTAAGAATTAAGGAAGAGCAAATTTCCAAACGCTTCATTTTTTGCTTTTCGTTCAATTTGTGGGGAATCCATTTTTTTCGTTTATCTATTGATTCCAAGTGTCTCCAAGTTGTCGTAAGTGAACTTCCTATTTCAATTGTAAAATCGCGGACTGATTGATTGGGGTTATTTTCAACAATGCGTCGTAAATTGTCATCACTAACGACAAATCCTGGTTTTCCTCTAGGCAAATTATCCAGATCCATATTTCCTAAACGAAATCTTGCAAACCACCTCTGTAAGGTTCTAACATTTGTGCTACCTTCTCCAAAAGCCAAATTTATATTGTTAGTAGTACCTGTTCCCGTATGTCCTAATTTAAATTCATATCGAAAAAGTAGTTTTAAATTCTTAGAACCCATCATCAATAAATATCTATATAAAGTAAAGATTAATTAATTAATTTTAATATTACCTTGTAATATTAAACAGTCGTATAATATTAAATATCATTCAAAATAAACACCTTGTTGAAAAATTATATAATGCTTAGATTTTAAACAATTTTAAAAAAACGAAATTTCATATGAAACAACCTAATAGAATAAAAAATGTGTAAATTTATGTTTTATTAAATTTTCATTGTAAAATTAGAATTTTCTCCTAGTTCCTTGACCTTAAACTTAAAAAATATTACAGTGACCTTGAAAATATGTCCTTGAAAATTTGACCGTAAATTGACCTTGAACTCAAAAATTGACATTAACATGACCTTGGTATTTAAAAATAATATTAAAAATAACATAAAATGTTTCAGTCCATAAAATGTCACCCTAGTATACATTGTATCATAATCGCAAACCTTTGAAAACCCTATTAAAACCCTTTAGAACGATTCCTCACATTGTTAAGATTATCGTAATATTTTAACTTAAATTTGTACATTACACATACACATTCATTTTTCTACTTCAGATTGAAATTTTTTTTCTAAACATGTAATTTACTTATAAAATACATTGCATTTTCTACAAAATTTGACTATGAATCAGATTTTGAAGAAGATACAATGTCTTTTATAAATAAAAATAAAAAGAAATCAGAGGAGAAAAACAAAGAAAGTTCTTATAATGTAATTTAGTATTTTAAAAATTTTACGTTATGATGTCGCCTATAGGGACTAAAGAGTCTGAGTGTATGTTTAATAGGATATTGATAAAAAACGAAAAATAAAAATTACTTTTAAGGAACTTCGGATATTTTTCAATTCCATTAGTGTCTCAGTATAAGACTGCTTTAATTCCTTAAACTTATTTGTTTCAAGAGCCATTTGATAACTGTATTTTTTTGTTAGGAGCTCCATACTTCTTTCTAAATCCTAATCAAACCATAAGAATAAAATGAAATTTCTAAAACCAATTTTTACATTAAAATATAAAAACCTATGAGTAACATAACATTCATTCATTTTAAATCTATAGTGATGCATACAACATTCGTACTTTTGAATTGTTCACAAAATATTTATTTGGAAATATGCTAAGTAAAAGAACAAAATTTGTTCTAAGATATTTTTTGCTCAGTATATAGAAATTAGAGAAAACGTTAGCAATGTTTTAATTACTAAGTAGCAAAAAACACTTTTCGACAGTGCTCCTATCATAATCAGCTAGGATAGGACAAAATATGAATATTGTAGAATTTTTAAACAAGTTACACAAATTATATTAATTTTAAAAATAAGTATTTTTTATTATTAATTTTAAATTAAATATTATTTTTACTAATTTAACTTTTTGAATATTTTCAAATTAAACTTTTTAAAAATATTTAATAATAATTTTAATTTTAGTATATCTAAAAACTACAACAAAATTAATCCACATATCGAAAATACACCAACCAACCTATTAAAAACATTCAAAATATACGTACTCACAGAATTTTGCACATTAATGTTTTGCTCCAATAACCTTAACAACAACACATCACATATAACACGTTGCCAATAACTATTAACAAATTTAAAAATTTTTTTAAATTTTACTCATGCTTATTTTACCTTTTAGTCGATAATGCTCAAAAACTAGAGTACAGAGATGGCGAGAACTCTCAAACGTATGTGGCATTAAACCCATCACATGTTAATCGATAAACGAAATCCGAACACAATCCAACTGGATTTTATGACTTATTAATGAACATATTACGTACCTTACCAGAATTAAAAACGATCTTACAATCTATATTTTCCAACTACTTAATTATCTTCCTCTTATAATTTGTAAAATCTTCAGAGTACGGAAATATCAACACAAATTTAGGCTCATCATTCTTACATCATTCATACAAATTCAGAAAATTAAATTAATAAAAGTAATATTAATTTTTAAAAATCACTAAAAATATTAATTTTAAATTAATAAACTTTGTTTAAATATCCTACAATATTCATAGTTAGTGTTGTCGTAGCTAATGATATTAGGAAAACTATCGAAATACATTGTAAACGTGTGTTTAAATGATCCTATATTGCAATATAAATATATCGAAAATTTCCCTAAACTTATATTACAAGAGTGCTCAGACTTTATCCTGACGGGAGTCGAAAATCGAAAACTCGGAATTTTTAGAGCCGTAATTAGTCAAATATTTTAATTCTATATATTATGTAGAATTACTGTTAATATATAGTAGTAGTTATTGTTGGTTAATATATACATAAGTTACATAAAATGCAGATAATAAAAACAAATTATGTACTAGAATAAATTTGTATTATTGAGATCCATGTAATATATTTTATTTTTAAAATAAAAAATTAACAATATTTCATTAACCTTGGCTAGAGCAGCATTGAAAAGGTAGAAGAGTCGCTGTTTGTCCAAGTATGCTATATAATTACCGTTGTACATAAGCCGGTAGCTTTTATAGTTATGTAAAGCACTACTATTATAAAGACACATACTGATATAGCTAACATGATTTTTCTAAGGTTAAAGCTAATCTTATAGATAAATGTGAATATACTATTTAAGAATTAAATGGAGTTTAACAATTATTTGTAATTTTTACTAATATTAAAGATAATATAGATTCCCTAATTTACAGGAATAAAAAATTGTAATTATTGAAGTAGTAAAATATAATCCAACACTTCAATTGCAACCAAAATACTATTTTTATAACAATATAACATTCTCAGTTAAAATATTCTAATTTCGAATATTTCTCTTTAAATTGAACATTTAAACAAGCGTCATTTTTATTGCTGAGAAATTCGACTTCTATTTCATAAATAAGCAAGCTTTGTAAGGTTTAATGGGCGTATATCTAGGAGTATCAATGTTGAGTAAATCAGAACGAAAAATATATACAGAGCTTTATAAATATTGGTATAATGTATTTACAATTTGGTGTTATCTTATAATTAAGAACTGATCAAAAATTTATAATTTAGGAAACGTAATTACTGAAACGGGTATTCGTTTTCTTATATTGTATTATTCCCCGTTATTTCCCATTCTACTTCCGAATAAGATTCTGAATCAATCTCTATAGTTATTATTTTAAAAATTGATCCACAAATTAAAATTCTAATAAAATATTAATTTTTAAATTGAAATTTAAACTCTGACTTGCTCCTGTCAATTTATGCTTAATTGAGATATGCTTAAACAAAGATGGATTTTCCATCATAAATATACTTAACAAGAAAACATTAAAAATTTCATGTTACATACATTCTATTTTATATAAGATTATTATATTGCCCGGACAACGTCGGGTATCCCAGCTAGTAGTAAAATAAATGAGAATTGATTTTCCTCGCTTAATATTTAACTTAAAAATAACAGGTAATTATAATTATAAAATTTCTGAATAATTAAACTAAAACATGTTTGAAAAAATTTCTATTTATTTAAAAAATTTTTGAAATATTTACAATATTTTACAGCTCATAACTCACTGAATTCTTTTTTATTTCAGCTTCCAAAGACTCATTCAGATTTGCAATTTTTTTTGATAAATCTTCCCTTTCTTGTAATTGTCTATCAGCTACTAAAGCTTTAAGTTTTTCAATTTTTTTCTTTGCTTTAACTAATTCAAAATCTAAATCTGTTTTTTGTCTTTCCACCGTATCTAATTTTTCCTTTTTACGTCTCAGTTGCTCTTGCAATGAATGCAATTCTGAATTGTACCTTGAAATTATGGTTGGGACATCTGAGTCACGACTGTTTACCTACAAGTTTTATGAGTTCAATAATCTTTTTATATTTTCTCTATAGATAGGAGAATATAATATTTAGAATAAATATTAATTTTAAATATTATTGAGGTTTAGGAAAATTCTTCTTCAAATAAAATTTAGCAAAACAAAAAGTTTAATAAAAATATTTGTCTCATTATGACATTGAAATTATGACAGAATTGTTTGAGTCAATTGATTACAAGTGATGAACCTGGGTTTCAATAACATGACCAGTTGATCCATAAATCTTTTAAACATAAATAAGCAATCTTTACTCTTATTTCTTCTTTAGTGCAACAATATTTAAAAACAATACTTTGCCAAATACAATGTAACTTCTATAAGCGGGGCACGAATTTTCTCATGTGCCACAACTATGGATTTTTTAAAAAAAAACATATGCTAATGCAGGGATCCGCCAACCATTTTTTTTTGGTATTTTTATATTATAATGTTTATTAGTGTATATAAAGCTTTGTAAATTATTAATGAGTTCGGCCCGCCACAAAATTTTAAAATTTAAATTGGCCCGAGGGTTAAAAATTAAATGTGCCGATAATTATTAGAAATAGTAAAGAAAGCTGGAAATTTGAAATCAAAAACGCCAAATAAACATGCTAAAATATGTCAGGACTATATTTAAGCTATGATTTATTAATTAAGTTAAAAATAGAAAGTTGGCGCATAACTTTCTTTTCCTTGGGTAATTTTTCGGAAAATCTAGATTCAAGTTCCTGTCAGATTTGGCTCATCTCATAATTATTTTTCCAATATGATCTAAATTGTCTTAAGTTGAAAAAATTGTTCTTTTTTATTAATATTCTCATCAGAATCATTTTTATCTTGAACTGTATCTTCCCATAAAACATCCTCAACGATATCCTTCTTCTCCAATAGAGGTATAAATTGATATTAATTTAAACAAAAGCTTATTTTATGTAAGTTATATAAATTTACTGATGTAATTTTACAAATTATGTAGAAAACCATTATACGTATCGTGAAATCAGCAAAAGAGTGGCGTTTTCATGAATTATATCATTTTTGGCCGGTTCCACGGATTCAACATTAACATATACATATATTAAAAAAATTTTGAAATTGAAAATTTCAAAACGTTCTCTTTAGTTATTGAATAACATAAACTAAGTTATCGATTTAATGCCGTACTTGAGATCTTAACGAAATATGCCCCCCCCCTACTTATATTTTTATTAATATTTTCCCACAATATATAAAAAGCATTTTTTAATTGAAAAAGGTGAGTTTCTATTTTTAATTTTTATTTTTAGGTGAAAAAGGAAAAATGTAAGTATATTAATTTTAATTTCTTTTTCTTTTTTAAGTATGAATTTTAGAAATTTAATTGAATTAATCAACTAACGAAATCAATTAAATAATTATTTAGTGTATAAACGGTTAATTAAAAGGACTCATACCTGTGATAAATGTGGAGATGAAATGCGATTACGCATTAGAGAAGACAGTGGCTTTTTACGATATAGATACCACAAACGTGGTTCTAATCCACATAACTAATGCTAACATATCCATTACCTACATGTTCGCCAATGGATACACCAGGTACGATGATATCGTCCACAAGACTTCAACGGATGTGATTACACCGAGAGAAACATTGGCCAACCGGCTAAACTATTACCGCGTAGTGACAATGAACTGGTGTCAAACTAACCAGTAATCAAAAATTTGGTGGATTTGGGAACGTTGTGGAGGTGGACGAAGCCAAAATTGGCAAAAGAAGATAGAATCGTGGACGAAAGATGGACTGCACATGGATTTTGGGATGGTGCAGATCTGCATTTAAGAAAATTAACATCGGGCATATGAACAGATAATTTAGAAATACACATTTGTGAATTTCTTCGGCGTCGACACGTCATCAACAATGTTTATAAATTAGATTAAAATAAAATAAAACTTATTCAAAAAGATTTTTTAATATAAAATACTGGTCCCAAAATTAAATGATATTTCTTAACTGTGTTTTAATTTGTTATTATTTTGAGTATAAGTGTGAGGCGGGCATAAGTAGTGGGATGTGTCACATCAAGGATCCCCACTTCCTTCCAAGTAAAGCATTTTCAAAAGTCCAAAAGTTCAAATTTTTTCTGAGGCAAAAACAATGACTCATTCAAGGTCATTGAAACAAAGACAATGGGTCATTCAAAGTCATTGGATGACTCACCATATTTTTTCAAGGTCATTTAAACAAAGACCATGACTCATTCAAGGTCATTGGACGACTCATCATATTTTTTCAAGGTTATTTAAACAAAGACCATAACTCATTCAAGGTCATTGGACTAATCATCATATTTTTTAAGGTCATTTAAACAGAGACCATGAATCACCCAAGGTCATGTGATGAGTCATAATAATTTTTCAAGGTCATAAAATTTTTTCTCAAGCTCATTGTATGGCTCATCATATCTTTCAAGGTCATTTAAACAAAGACCATGACTCTTTAAGGCCATTGAATGAGTCATAATAATTTTCAAGGTCATTCAAAATTTTCTCAAGGTCATTGGAGAGTCATCCTATTTTTTCAAGGTCATTCAAAAATTTTTCAAGTTCATATTATTTGTAAAAAATTTTAAATTTATAATTACTACTTATTTTTATAAGTAGTGTTTTAATTATTAATATTTTTTAATTTTTATTAATATTATTATTGTTATTATTATTATTATTATTATTATTATTATTACAAGTTTTTATTTATTAATATTATTATATTTGTTATTATATTTATTATTATACAATAATTAATATATAATAAAAACAAAGTCATATACAATAAAAACTTTTATTAAAAAGCAATAATTCGACTATAGTAATATTGTCGAAGAGTTTTTTTCAAAGCTCATTCCACATAATTCCAATATCGCGCAGCGCAGAAACGACATCTATCATTACATGGATGTTCGGGTTCCATATCTTTTAACATTTTGTTTTGCTTGATGTCCCATAGGAACTCATCGATTACGGAAAATATCCATAGAGATGTATGATTAAATACCAAGTCTGGAATTATTGATGTTGGCTTATCCTTCAATATTTCATGTGTATCTGGATAATAGAAGTCCAGACGTTCTTTGATAACTTTAAAATAATCATCTACAAAACAAGTAAAAAAATAAAAATAATAATAATAAATTACCATTATGTTCAATTTCGTTCATTGATTGAACTGCGCTCGGTACAGTGACATCCATTATAATGATAAAAAATTGAAATAACAATTACTTTTATACTAATTTAAACCAATGAGAAGCTAAACACACACACAAAAACTTTTAGCTATAAACAATAAATATTAATTTATATAGATTTGAAAATGATTAAAGAAATTTTAATAATAATATTAGTTTTTAGTGTTTTTAATATGGCTAACTCAATTGTTAAAACCGTTCAAGGTAAAAATTCAACAAGATGCGTATGTCCTGATACAGCCGTGTTGATGGATATTTTGTATATGATATATAGGCCTAGATATTTGAAAACTCCAGTCAAAAGATTATCTGAAAGAATGAGTAATTTAGAAATCCGATTTGAACTCACAAATGAGACTTTAAAAAGAGCTCGGAACTCAATATATGATGATATTCTACATCTAAATCGGACCATAGGTATTATCAAAAATGAATTAAGAAAATCAATATTAGAATTGAATGAAAATCGTGAACTTAATGAAAAAATGATGAATCAAGTTCAAAATAGTATAAATTTTTATTCTAATAAAACAACTGATCAGTTCAATCGTATAATGAAAGAAATTCAACAGACGGTTAACAGTGGCAACAAATCATCATTGTCATTCCCATTATATATTTTTACATATTTCCTTAAATAAAAACATTGCAACTTAAATGCAATGTTCATGCATGATTCTGATTGGTCCAACACTTCCAGATATTTTTATAAAATGCCAGAAACTAAATTTTTATAACTTTGTTGAATGAGCTGGTTTCTAATAATAAAGAAGAAGATGATGATATCATTAAAAACATTAAATTCATGGTAAACCGTACCGAAAAAATAGTAGAAGACATCCCATATGATTATGAAAAAATTCTCAATTTGGCAACATTAGAGAGAAAGAAAAATCCATTCCAATCAATATTTAGTTACATGTTTGATGAAAATAATAAATGGATGCGAATAATAGTAGGATTAATGTATATGAAACATGATATTAAAATCCGGATCCGACTATGAAAATCATTTCCAATAGTCTATAGAGGTATATTACTTTATATTGTTATTAATTTATCATTATTTAGGTAATAGAAACAAAAATTGATCCATAGGTAGAAGCAAACGGTGGATGAATAGAAATTATTCAAGTTCCCGCAGAAGCCAAACGTTCAGATATTTATATTGCAAATTGCAAATTTTTATTAAAACTATTAACTGGAGCATCGGTTTTATATATATGTAATAAAGTTTATCATAAATTTTAATAAATATTTCTTTTTATTATTATTATAAATAAAAAACTACATTTTTAAATATTTATTGATTATTACATGTACATGCTTCATCACCACAATATTCTATCATTATATTTTCTACGACATGGTCAACACAAGTCTTAAATTCGTTAGGCTTAACTAAATTTTCAGTAGGGGTTTCTTCATTGTTAATAATTTCAGTATCATTAATAATTTCAGCATCTTCATTATTAATAATTTCTTCATCATTAACAATTTCTTCATTACCACTCTGACATTCCGAATCACAACATGAATCTTCTTTACTCAATGCTTCAACTAGAGTCAACATATCGCTAATTTTTACACAGGTTATTTCTTCGAATTTATCAAACAAAAAGTTTATTAAATATTCTAAACAAAAATTAATTAATTATTTTATATTTTATATTTTACCATTTTCAGACATCATTTTTAAACAATTTTAAAACTAATTATAATTTTGTTTATAGAATAACAAAGAAAACAAAATCTGTTTAAATACATTTATTAAATACTAAAATATACATTAAAATAATTCTGAAAGTCTAGCAGTAACAATTTTCCAGATTGGAGAAAGCACATCATTTTGATCAGCTTTATATCCTTTGATTGCTATTGTTAAATACCAGTTTTCCTGTTCTTTGAAACCTATTTCTGTAAATGCATCATAATCTCTGGTATATTGACTGGTGAAGAATGCATTTTCATTGCATTTTAAACTCGAATTGATCTTATTGAAAACAGCATCAATATCCTTGATATATATCATTGAGTGTCCCAGCTATAGATTGAAATTGAGTTCTATTGAGTTTGACTGGATTTACCAATTGCATATTGATAGGCTCCTTTAAAAAATACATTTTATAATTGTGGTACATCTGAACTGGTTGGACACTGATAGCATTGATTTTCTTGGCCATGTTTGATTTATGATATTTATAAGGTGGTGACGAACTTTTATACCCTTGCTAGATACTGATTAACCAATCAGAATCATGCATCGATTATTTCTATATATGTTTTAATGTGTCAAATTGTTATTACTATATTATTGTAATCACTAATATTATAACTATTTAAAAAATTAATACTATTAAAATCAAACAAATACTAATATTATTACTATTTAAAAGATTAATACTAATAAAATCAGACTATTAAAAAATATCAAACCAAAACAACCAAATAAAACATTTATTTCCTAAAAAGTTTAAATTTACAAGCATTTTGAACCGATTTCACTAAACACCATTCGACATACCTTTGATATTTGAAATTGCAACAGCTGCATTCCAGAAACCATGAATATTCGAGTTCTATGTCCTTCATTTTTCGATCAAGCTTTATGGGATGTAAAGCTTGATCTATGATATTGAATATCCAGATATTTGTCTCGGTGTATACAAGATCTGGAATCATTGATTCTGGTTGTTCTTTCAGAATTGTTCGCATTTGAGGGTAAAAGAAGAGTAAATGCTCTAAAATTACTTCTTGATATTTATCTGTAAACAATGATAATAATAATAAATAATAAATAATAAATTTACCATAATTTTCAATTTTCTTCTTTGAAAAAAGTAAATTGTTTTAATCAATCATTAGCCAATCAGATATCGACCAATCCCATGATTCCATTGTGTATGTCTGTAACAATATTTTTGTACTCTAGATTTTGCAACCCTAATATGACTATTTTCACACTGGCAAACACGTTAACACACATTGGGTTGTATTTTAAAAGCCTCAGTGCAAGAAATAATTCTGGCTCGTACATACAAAGACATTTTGTTGACATGTTGTATAGATTGATAGATTGTTTCATATCCATGGTAACCGTAATTGACTGTATTTTAATATCCTTTATTCTATATTGTAATTTATTGACATCTAAAGGTTTCTTGCATTCCATGATTCTGCTTTTGCCGGATTTGAAAAATATTATAGGGTATTTTCTAGTCCTATCAACAATTTTCTGGGATTTACCATTCGGAAACGTCATTTTTGACACGTCGAAAGTTCCTTTATAATTTATATTTGATAACATGATTAAACAATAAAGAGATATTAATCTATATATATGATTTTTAGAAAGAGTTCATTAAATTATATAATATAAACAAAAACCTATAAATATACAAATTAATAATGGAATTAAAAAATGATGCTGTATATCAAATCGTCGGCCCAAGTGGTAGTGGCAAAACTATGTTTCTGTGTAAATTACTGAAATCTAATTTATTTCATACAAAATTCAGCAAGATTTATTGGCATAGGGGTGCAAATGAAGAACATGGATTAACTCAAGATAATTTCTGTAAATTGAAAAACATGAAAATATTATATAATAAGGGTTTCGATAAAAACTGGTAAGTCGATTAAGGAAAGGTGATGTCATCATTATCGATGATTTCTATCAGGAAGCTAATAAAGAAAAGGATTTCAATAATTTATTCACAAAAATCAGTCGACATGTTTGTGTTACTGTGATTTTTATTACTCAAAATCTATTTCACCAGAGTGGCGCACATCGAACAAGGAATTTAAATGTTCAATATTTAGTTATTTTCAAGAATCCTAGAGATGCAACAGTTATTGATTTTCTTGCTCGACAAGCATACCCTAATAATCGTAATTTTCTTATCAGTGCATTTGAAGATGCTACAAAATCACCACATATTTCACCATATATATTTCTTGATTTCACACAACAATGCAATGATGATTTACAGGTAAAAACAGATATTTTCAATAAAGAAGGTGCCATGGTTTATAAACAAAATTGAAAACATTAAAATGTAAAAATGTTTATGAAATCCAGGCTTAAAAATGTCCGAAAACTTAGACAAAGTATTAAAAAGAAAATAAAGACTGAAAAAGTTCTACCAAAGACTAGTTATACACAATCTAAAAAAACTAATAACCGAGAATTTTTTGGCAATGAATCTAATTTCGAAAAACATTATTAAAAGAAGTAATAAAAAGAGTCAAAAAGGTAAAATTTTAAAAAATCATAGGAGTTTCCCATATTTTAATGCATTGTTAAAGGCTTCGAGTATGAAAAGAATGTCTAATTTTTGTTGTCGATGATTTACTCAAAATTCTATTAAAAGTAGCGAGAGGTAAAATTAAAATCAGTAAATCTAAAAAACTAGTATTGAATAAAAATCGTAAGCCTTTGTTATCGCTTGTAAATAATAAAAATTGTAAGCAAATGAGAAAAATCATATATAAACAACAATACGGTTTTATCGGAGGAATGTTACCATTAGCAATATCATTATTATCACAATAAGCGATGGGACAATCATTACCTAATGTTAAATTAAAATTTAAATCATCGTGTTGTAATGAAGAAGATTTAGACGAACCCAGAAGACGAAGCAGGTTTCGGTGGAGTGGCAAAGTTAAAGAAAAGAGTCCCAAAGTCGAAAAAGGAAACGCAAAAGTGGTTGTCAGCTCGAAAACATTAGCTAAATCAGTACGGTCAAAAAAGTTGTAAAAATTTCAAAATCAAAATATAAAGTTGGTGATAACGTTAGAATTAGTAAAATATCTGCTTCACCTTTCATCAAAAATTTCGATAGTAATTGGAGTGATGAGGTATTTCGAATTACTAAAATTAATACTAAATAGAGTCCTGTAATGTATGTTATTAAAGATAGTGATAACAATGTAATACAAGGGAAATTCTATGAACAGGAATTACAAGTTATTTCCAAACCTACAGTGTTCAGAATTCAGAAAATATTGAAAACTAAAATGGTGGGTAAGGATAGACAATACTGTGTCAAATGGCATGGATATCAAAACCCTCATGGATATCATCAGAAGACCTAGTAAGTGAGTTTCTATACAATTTACTGAGCAATAGATGTCCACTAATTCATCCGGAAAATCAAGCAAGTAAATTTATGGTTGATCTTCAAAATCCTATTTATTTACATGAAAATTGGGAAGTTGCTTTGCAAGACTTTACATTTGTGTACAATACATTCCAATTTTATAGTCAATGTAAAATCAATTACAAGAAGCGTGTTCCCAAAACATGTAGTGATATTTTCTCAATCAATAATGTTGAACGATATTGTCATATTCCGAATCAGATTTTAGATTAAAATAGTGGCATGTTTTTCAAAGATGGATTGAATGTTAGTTGTGATTTTAGTCTATTTACAATAAAATTTGAATGTATTGATGATGCCAAGCGAATGGGTAGTGATAAGCTTAGCATTGTTGTTCCTGGTACTGAATACCTAATACGTTTCAAAACTTTTATTGATGTCGGCTGTGTGAATGAACACATGAAAATATCTTTATCATATATTAATGAGGTTGAAGATACATTTACGTTTACTTATGATTTATATATTGAAACACTTGAAGAGGTACATAAATATATTTCATTCAATTGTTTACATATATTTAAAACTATTGAAATTGTTAAAGATGGATTATGCAAATTCAGTTTGAATAATAACATTTGTGAAGTTACATTTGATAAAAATGTGGCTAATACATTGGGATTAGATAAGCAAACATATAGGGCAAGTGCTTTTGGTGTACGCAAACCAAAAATAATAAAACTTCATAGACAAATGTTCATATATACTAACATCATCAATTCTATAATTGTTGGTGATTCTTTGGTTCCTCTATTGAAATCTGTTTGGGTTGATAAACATGACCAGGATGAAGTTGTCAATATAAATATCGATAATCCCATGTACTTACCGGTATCAACATCACATATAAACAATATAGAAATAAATATTCGTGATAATAGCGGTAAATTTATTGAATTTAGTAAAGATACAAAAACTCATTGACATTACATTTTCGTAAATTAGATGGCCAATAACGATATCATTAGTATGTATAGTGGTAGCCAAAGTGGTGGCGAATTACCATATTTTATTGGTAAACAGTACGGATCAGAATGGTTGAGAACTATCGGTAGATTTGCACTTCCTATTCTTAAACGCCTTGGTAGTTTTGGTATGAAAACCGCTAAAGATGTGATAATGAATGAGCAGAAAATATTACCATATTTGAAATCACATGCATTATCTGAATTAGGGAAAGTTCTACCGGGTGTTGTGGGTATGTTTCAAAAACAGGCACCGGCACCAGCACCAGCACCAGCTCAAAAACGTAAAAGATAAACATCATATAAACGAATGAAAGGATATGGAACTATATTTCAAAAATGATTTGTGGTAAATCTGAATTGTGTTTATTTGATAGACCGTCTCCTCAGGCGGTTATTAAAATGGGGCCTTTGAAGAAGTATTTCCGATGAATTCTATTATGGATAGTAGAACTGATATTGAATTTTATATTAACGGTTTCCAAACTGAATATTTAGATTTGAACGATACATTGTTAACTGTTCAGATCAAAGTTGTAGATAAAGATAGAAAACCGTTGGGTGAACCTAGTGATGTAATACCAAACAATTTCTTGTTTCATACACTTTTTAAAGATGCAGTACATATATTAACAAAGCTCTAATAGAAACTATTATAAATTACAATAGCGATACTAAAACTACATGTTTAACTCCTATGGGTTATGGTAGTGATGACGATAGGAAAAAGTGGATTAAAGACTCGAAATTATTTACCATGTGCTCATCATTACAACTCGAGTTTATGGATCAACCGAAATATTTACTCCCAGGTGTTAATGTACACATTATATTGAAAAGATCTATCAGAGTCTACATTATCATTAACAAGTGCCACCACAGCACCAATTGAACATCAAGGAACAAATATTTGGAGATAGAAGAATGCCCAATTTTATATTGGTAACATTTCAAAGTGAACCTCAATATAATGGATCATACTTAACATCGAGCTCAATTCTCAAAACTTTTGGTGTAACATCGTTAACTTTATCGAAAAATAGTGATTATAGAGAAACATAAACTCAAGATTTCGATAATGATAATTATTGTGCTACATATATGCAGAGTATAGTGAGAAATATGGGTTATTTGGATAAAAACCTTAATTGTGGCATAACTCTTGAGGATTTTGAAAGTAAATATCCATTCTTTACATTTGTTTTGGCACCCGATTTTGATTTAAATCAGAGTCAATTACCTCAAAATGGAAATTTACGATTAGATATAAAGTTTACTAAAGCTACAACTGAACCGGTAAATGTTGTAATATATGGAGTATTTGAAAATGAGGTTCAAATAACTGCAAACAGATCTGTACTAGTTTGAACGAACATTATTGGTTTGAAAATGCTGGTATGAATGTATAGATAATGTATGATAATTTGTTATGGAGTAAGTTTTTCATGTATTATTGATGTAGTTTTTCCTCTTACTAAAATTCCATATTTACGTAATAATCAAGCCATAATCGTCAATACTCAATCATCTCATCTCGGTGGAGAACATTGGTTAGCAATATATATGAAACCTAGCAAGATATTTGTATTTGATCCTATGGGTTTCTATTATCCGGCTTTAATGGTTTCGAAACTTCAAACAATGGGTAAACCTATTGTGTATAATAAAACTATGTTTCAAAAACCATGGACATTAACATGTGGTCAACATTGTTGAGCTTGGTTAATATCTAAGCGATTTGATGTTTAATAAATGTTTTATTATTATTGTTATGTTTTATTATTATTATTATTATTATTATTATTATTATTATTATTATTATTATTATTATTATGTGTTTAATTAATATTTAATTAATGCTAACAAAGACAGTGCACGATAAGTGCGTGATTTACACTGCATGATCGTCACATGATTTTACACTGCATGATCGTGACATGAATTATAAAGACAGTGCTTGATAAGTAACAAGGAACACTTTCAAGACTGTATGTAATTTACAAAGAAATCACATACATACTTTTGTTTGTATGTGAATTACAAAGAAAACACATACATCATTTTGTTTGTATGTGATTTACACGGTATGCCTACACGGTATAGACTCCATGTGTTTTACAAAGAAAACATACCTAAACAGAGGCTGCATGCATAAAAATCTCTCATCTATATGTGTGTATTGCTAAAATGTGATTGGCTAAATCTTGAAAATTAGATTGTTTTTATAAACATCGACAAATTCCAAATTTGTCACAATTATTTCAAAAATTCGCAAAATGAATAATATTTTAAGAAATCTTCTAACATGTGAAACTGGTAAGGATTTTTAATTTAATTTTTTATTATATTATTTATTATTTTAGATTAGTTTTTAATAACCGAATACCAGAATCAACTAGATGAAGTTATCGAGGATGAAATAGGTAAATTTTAATTTTATTTTGTGGTATATTTAATAATTATTTTAGAAAACGATGTTATCATTATGGATGATACGGAAAAGGAAATTATTACAATCGAAGATCACGATGTAATCATTATCGAAGATAGTGAACTTAACAATTATGATCTCGGTAAATTTTAAATTTATTTTTTCTATGTATTTAAAAAACGTTTTAGTTGATTTGGATGCCAAAGTTACTGATGATGACCACATTTCTATGGATGCCAACGTTACTGATGATGCCCACATTTCTGTGGATGCCCCCGTTTCTGGGGATGCCAACTTTATTTATAATGCCCCGTTTCTGGGAAGATATGAATGACCTCTCTTCTATAGAGGATGACGATTCAGAAGATTCAGAGGATAAATGTTAGTTTTTTATTTATTTTTATTTATTTATAAAAAATTAAGTTAATGATATTTGAAGTATTATTAAAATAATACATTAAATATCAATAATTTATAATAAGTTTTATGAGGTTCTATTTATTTTTCAATAATACCAATAAGTTTTATGATAAATATATTTTTATTTTAATATGATGAAATTTAAAGTATTATTATAATAATACTTCAAATATCATTAATTTATAATAAGTTAAAATTATAAAGAAACAAATCTATTGATATTACCATAATAGTTATTGAATTATATGGGAATTTTTTATTAAAGATTTTATAGTAATTGTTATTGATAGGAGTTATTTTAACTTTTATTAGGTACTTTATATAGAAATTATTTAATAGTTTGCAGTGAGCATCCAAATAGTATATAGGAACTATTTTAATTTTTATTAGATACTTTATGTAGAAATTATTTAATATAATAGTTTGCAGTGACCATGCATATATTATATATAGGAATTATATTAATTTTTATTAGATACATTTTTTTCTTTATTAGATATATAAAATATAGAAATTATTTAATATAATAGTTTGCAGTGAGCATGCATATATTATATAGGTTTTGTATATATATTAATTTATTATTTTTATTAGATATTTAATAGAGTTTTTATAGGAATTAATAAAAGGAATATGAATAAAAGTTTTAATATAATAGTTAGCATTTTTAGATTTATTATCAGATACTTTATATAGGTTTTGTACATATATATATTAATTTATTATTTTTTATTAGGCACTTTGTATCCGAGATATTGCATCTCATCATTACAACATAGTGAAAGATGTCATAAAGACATGAAAAAATATTACCGCCATAGATTTAATGGCATCGACATTTTTATATGCGCCATATGCAAAATTTCCTAGAGCGTAAAATATAAAGAATTTTATAGGGAACATGCGATTCAATTAAATTCTTTTAAGCCAAATAAAATTAAACTGTTTAAGGAAATTAATAAAAATAATATAGATATTTTGAATATAATGCAAAATAAAACTACATCAAATAAAACGAATAAAAAGCCTGCTGAAAATATTAAAATTAACATTCCTAATAAAATGATTAAAAAAGAATTCATCGAAATAAGAGATGATGATGACTCTAATATTATAAATAATGTAAATAATGAAAATAATGAAAATATTATAAATAATGTAAATATTATACCTATTATAAATAATGAAAATATTATAAATAATGTAAAAATTATACCTGATATAAATAATGAAAATATTATAAATAATGATTTTATTATACATAATGATATTATACAATTCGGAGGTTCTGTATTAGAGAATGAGCCGAACATATCAGTAAATTTAAATGGCGCTATCAAAACTTTACGTTTTGATATATCTAACGCGCAATTAATTAAAATAACTTTAACTGAGCGAATCAGTAATAAATTAATTTTAGAAATAAATAAAATGGGGAGCGTTAAAATTCAATTCGCAATATTAATTAAATTTGAAAAAGATGGTGAGATCCGTGACAATTATTTTTCGAATAATGCGGAGACATTTTCGGACAACTTTTTAAGCGAAAGGGTTAATAGACTTAATGAAAAAATAGAACAATTCACCCATTTAGGCAGTGGATGGTGTGTTATTAATATAATGGAAATAGACTTTATTTTAACTAAATATGCTCCTATTAATCGTCTGTCCGGATATAAATATATTAAAACCCCTTCTGCATTGAAAAATAAAGGAGCTATAGTAAATATAAAAAATAATGACGACAAATGCTTCCTTTACTCCATTCTTTATTTATTAAAGAAAGATATAATTGGTGAAAATCCCCAAAGAGTTTCTAAATATACATAGTTTTTAGAGGAGTTAGAATATGATGAGGTCATGGATTGTCCCATGAAACTTTGCAACATCCCAAAATTTGAAAAGAAAAATTCTAATTTAAACTTAGCAATAAATGTGTTTTCATACACACCAACTGTTATAATTGATGAGGTCCCAGATTTATTTATTATTGATTGAAATTATGGACAGATATCATTATACCGCAGTGACCAATATCAACTGGTTAATGAATTGCCATCAAACCCTGACTGTAACATACAAATTAGATGCCGTTGGTGTCCACATTGCCTTACCGGGTTTATATTAGATAATGCATTCCATGCACATGTTGCCTTATGCGCCAAAATCAGAATGACACAACCATTTTTACATTACCCGAAAATAAAAATTTAGAATTCCTAAATTATTTGTGATTTATGCCGATTTTGAATCGGTTTTACCTCCTGATGATAGACATCATCAAATTCATATGCCTATTGCAGCAGGTCTTTTATTAATTAATAATTATACTAACACAAAATCATATTATTACCTTTATGGTCTTGATTGCATTCCTGATTTTCTTAAGAAAATTGAGGAAATTGCAACTGAAATTGTTGTTCCGTACTATGATTCGGAAGGTGATAAATTGATAGGGCCTTTGTCTTTCAATGAGGTTCGATAGTTTAAATCTTGTCGAAACTGTTATTTAAAAAACCTATTGTACATCTGGTTAGAGATCATTGCCATTTTACAGGTAATTATCTAGGGGCGGCTTGCCGAAAATGTAATGTAGCTCGTAGGATTTATCGATTACCTCCTATCGTTTTTCATAATTAAAGAGGGTATGACCTTCACGATATTTTAAAATACGGTTTCGATCGCTTTCCTTCATGGAATTTAGATATCATACCGACCTCTACAGAAAATATTATTTCATTAATTGTTCACATTAACAAATTGGCTGTTCGCTTTATCGACAGTATGCAATTTGTTAATTGTTCGTTAGCTAAGGCTGTGAAAACACTAATTTCTCTATCATTGACTTCATCTGTCTTTCAAGGTTCTATAGTTGACTGTAAAGGTATTTTCCGTATAATTTTGCTATTTCTGAGGAAGTTCTTGAGACTACTTATGAGTTGCCTCCAATTTAAGAGGGGGTAAGTGAAGATGAGTACGATAGGGCACAACTAATCTCGACGCAGCAAAACTGTAGGACTTTGCGTGATTATATGTTAATTTACCTTAAACTTGACGTGTTCCTCCTTGCGGACTATTTTCAACAATTCGGTGCCAAGGCTATTGTTTACAACGTATTTGAACCTCTATATTTTTATGGAATTCCGGGTATGTCATGGGCTTCAGCGCTTATGACATTAACGGAACCCATTGAACTTTTACAGGACATGGAAATGTTCAATTTTTACGAAGGCGGAATACGGGGTGGGTTAACATTTTTTAACAAACATTACATTGCTGCTTCGGAGGATACAGAATTATTGTACATATATATAAATAATCTGTATGGTTAGGCTCTCATCCAAAGTCTTCCTTACGCTGATTTTAATTGGGTGTATGATGGATTGGATGAGGTTTTGAGTGAATGTGCGAATGTTGTGGATATTGAAATCCTTCCATATGGATATACTATGGAAGTTGATATCGAGATTCCAGATAATTTACATGATTTTTTAAATGACTTTCCGATTGGACCGGAAAAGATGTGCCCAACAAACTCAAAAGTTGAGAAGTTAATGCTGACGCATTATCATAAGAAGAACTATGTTCTTCATTGGAGGCTTCTCAGGCTTTATCTTTCTCTCGGGGCTAAGGTTTTATACATACATAGAGCTAACTAATACAAGCAAGCTCCAATTTTTAAAAATTATATTGATAAAAACACTAACTTGCGTGCAAATGCAGTTAGTGAATTATATAGAGATTTATTTAAATTGTATAACAATAGTCTGTATGGTAAATCCATTGAGAACCTTAAAAAGAGGTTGAATTTGCGACTATGTAATTCAGCTGAAAAGTTAATTACATAATCGTCAAAACCGGCATTTAGAAAAACAATAGAGATTACTGATGATCTTTTTGCCGCTCATCTTAATAAGGACTCAATATGTTTGGATAGACCTAGTTATATCGGTCAATCAATTCTAGATCTATCCAAACTACGGATGTACTAGTTACAGTATGTTGAATTACAAAAATATAGTGATATTTATAACTGTGATATAAATTTAGTAGCGGGTGATACCGATAGTTTCTTTTTAGAAATAAAAAAATTAAAATTAGATCTATTGTTACAAGCGATAATTTCGGATGACCTATTAGACACCTCAAATTATGATCCTTCTCATCCTTTATATTCTAGGCGACTTGACTCAGTTATAGGATGAGAGTAAAGGGTTAGGTAATATAGTAATATAGCAATGCCTGGAGCCGATCCTGCAATTCGCAATATAATTGATATATAGAGATAATAATATTAATAATAATATTAATAAATTATTATTATTAATAATATTAAATAAGAATATTAATAATAAGAATATTAATAATAATAATAATAATATTAATAAAAAATATTAATAATAATAAATAAAAATAATAATAATAATAATAAATAAAAATAAATAAAAACTTGTATTAATAATAATAATAATATTATTAAATTTTTTAAAAAAAAATAAATAATTAAAACACTACTTTTTTAAGCAATTTTAAATTTTAAAAATAATATGACCTTGAGAAATTTTGAATGACCTTGAAAAATTATTGTGACTCACCCATTGACCTTGAATGAGTCATGGTCTTTGCTTAAACGACCTTGAAAAATATGATGAGTCATCCCATGACCTCGAAATTTTTTGAATGGCCCTGAGAGATTATTATGACTCATCCAATGACCTTGAATGAGTCATGGTCTTTGGTTAAATGACCTTGAAAGAGTAATTGTCTGTCTCAGAAAAAATTGTAGTTTTGTACTAAGAAAAATTTTCCACCTGGAGGGGGAGAAGGTGTGCTGGGTGTGACACATCCCACTACTGGCATAATAAATTCACTTATAGAGATTCTGCTAAGAACCCTGGTGTAAATAAAAACTAGGAAATATTCACTAAATATCCAAATAAAAATTTTTATTCACTTTATACCCAAATAAAATTTTTTATTTGGGTAGATGTAAAAATATTTTTTTAAATGGGTAAAAGGTTTAATGCCCCTAAATACTATTTAAAAGTGACAAAACAGACAAAAATGTAAATTTAATTTAAATTATTTTTAATTAATTCCTCAGTTGTTAATTTTTTACTAAATTTTAAAATTTATTTAATTTTTAAAATTCTTTTTAGAAATTCAAATGCTATTCTAACTTTATTTAAATATCTTTCTTGGATTTTATTTTGATTCTGAACTGTTTTCAGTTCATTTGAACTTTCGAGTAATTGTCGACGCAAATCTGCATTTTCACTAATTAACTCATTAATTTCCAATTGACTGGCCTCCAATAATTTCTGGGTACTCTCGGCAGTTTTCGAGAAATTAGAAATTCCAAAAGGTGCTTTTTTAATTTTTTTGTTTTGAGTTGATGCGATATGAAAAGCCGGCTTTGAAATTCGCTTGACTATTGAAAGGTTAAGTTAAAACTTTCTACTCAATGGACAATTCCGACATACCTCTATGAACGGCGGAACTTTTAACCGGAGAATCACTGTCAAATGAATCACTATATGAAAGTGATTGAGAGGATCTATTATTTTTGGAACTTTTCGATGCCTGTGATACAGATCTGCGATTTGTTTTCTCACTTAAAGAAATATGTTTTGATATTAAAGTAGTTGGAGTTTTGACTTTAATAACAAAATCATTTTCTTTTTTTATATTCATTTCCTATTCGAAAAGAAAAATTTTATATTTTTTGAATTAGAATTACTTTTTAAAATTAACTATCGTTTATATATTAAAACATGATTACTAAAAAAATAATTTTAAATTTTATACTAAAATATATTAAATAAAAATCCTAATTAATTAATTAAAATTTATATAATATCAAAGGAAAATAAAAGAAAATAATTTTTTATTAAAGAGAATGTCATATTTTCTGACTTGTATGATCATATAGTAAAATTTAATAAAGTGGTCATCATTGAGTTACGGGAAAAGCTATTCTTATCCCAATGAAGTTACTTGATTTCATACATTTATTTTTTATCAATATGAAACAGAAAACGATGAAAATGAATACATTGTTTTATGAAATTTGTTCCATTTAAAAAAATGGCAAGAATGCGGCTTGTTTCATCTCAACATTTCATTTACCGACCGTATTTTTAAATAATGGTGCGCTCAAATAGTGACTATATAATTTAGTTGTCCTGAACTGTACAAAAATCAAACAGTAAAAAAGCAATATTTCCTTAAACCTTTAAATGAAATGTAAAGGATTCTTCGAAAACAAAATTTTTTAAAATCTTTTTTTATTATCATCAACTTTACTTTATACTATTTATATTTCACCATTTACAGTGATGACTCGCATGCGTACTTAATTAGTTCCAGGAGGAAGTTCTTGATACTAAAAGTTCGTTATGTAAAACACGTTTTACCATAACAACACATGTTAAAAATTTTAATTTGTTCTCCATCATAAAATATGATGCTGTAACATAAAAATGATAACTTCAAAAAAAGCTTCCCTTTGAGCTTCATAATTTTGCTAAACCAGAAGTGCTTGGAGGTCTTCATTTATCAGCTTTTATTTTTATTCTTCAACAGATTCCTTTACATCCTCCTCCTCTACCCCCGATTCCAACTTTCGGACCACTGTGATTATTTTCTTCACCACTTCTATGTCTCCAACTGCTTCTTGTGGGTCCACTAAAGAACAAGCATTTTCCAGTCCTTTGAGTAACTTCTCCACAGGCGTTCTGTATGAATCTGATAGCCATAAGAATATCGAACTTCTCTTTCCGGAACTTCCGGACAGTCATGTCTCCACAAAACTCACATTCTTAAAATACTTTATTGAAGATTGCTCTGATGTAAAGTTTTTGATGAATCGGATGCAAGACGATAATGAACAAAACAATGCTGACTTATGAAAATAGTTTTTATGAAATTAATTACAAAATACTAATGATGAAGACTATGACAAAGATGATGGTAATATTATTTTGTAATTTAAATTAAATGTAATTAAATTAAAAGTAAATAGATTAAAGTAGTTAATAGACATTGATTTAACCGACACCTTTTTTAAATTAATGTAGTTATTTTGAATAATAAATTATTGATGTAAATAATAAATTTTAATTACGGATAAAATAGATTTTGTTGAATATGATAAAGATGGCAACAAAATGGCTGCAAATGGATGAAAATATGAAAAATAGCAACAAATAATGAATAAATGGTTGACGATGAAAATGTATGAAAACTAAATGTTGAGGATAAAGATAACAATGAAAGAAAATAATGACAAAAATGTAAACGATGACAGAATTGAGGATTATTATTGAGTATAATTAAATAGAAGAGTTAATTCTTGTGTTAAAAATATCTAATGAACTTTAATACAATTATATTAATAAATTTAAAGTTTAAAGTTAAATTATGGCAAGATTAAATTGCTTGATTGTAAAATTAATTTTTAGGAATGTTTGTAATTTAAAAATATTAAATATTTATTGAATATTTGTTTATTAATATTCCCTATTCAATTGTTAATTTATGCTTGCTAAAATATTCTCAAAATAAATACTAAAAACGTTTTATGATAACATCCAACTTTAGATCGTTCTTTTAATATTGGATTATTTGTAGGTTTTTAGAAATAAAGCTTGGAATTTATTATTACTTAGTTTTGATGGATGAACTCAATTTATGAAACAAAACTTCTAATAATTATGACTAATGTTTTAACAGAAAATGATGATAATATTGTTTTCGCAATTAATTTATTAATTAAAAGTTAACTTAAAGCGGAAATTATATTTTTAAAATTATATCGCTGTGGTCGCTGTGGTGTGCGGTTGTAATGTAACTAGTCAGAAGCCTCTGCAAATATTTATCTTTTTTTAATAAAAAACACTAATTAATTTGGTCATAGTACCGATAATGCTTGTCGTAACCGTACGTTTAAATTTTCTGTAATGTGACGGTAGTTGACTATCCCTCGTAATTTACGAGTCATAAAGTTAGACTGAATTTGTGCTATAATGCTAAAGTACGATTTTACCCACATTTTGGGAGGCACAGGCAAGCCTTATGCACGTGAATGAATAACCAGCGTGTAGTCTAGGTACAGGTATTTGCTCACCATTCAATAAACCTGGCAGTATTAAAATTAATCACTTTATCTTTTCCTCATTTGTCTCGAATTATATGTTTTTTAATGTTTGTATATGTTATCATTATTATTTAAATATAATTTAAATGAATAACTCTGTAAGCCAATTTCCACAATATTTATTTTAATAAAATGAAATATGAAATATTTTGACTTAAAATAGAATCTGATCATTCATTAACAAAATTTAGCAAGATTTTCGTTTTCGGCTTATTCTTATCTGATTGCCCTTTTCTTTTACTACACTTGATGGGTGGGTGGTTTATGACCTTGGTACCCATACATACAAGGTGTACAGATAATATCAACAATCTTATAGACCAGGGCTTCTTAAACCATGGGTCGCGACCCAATTTGGGGTCGCGTAGCAAAATTCTGGAGTCGCGAGAGATAAAAATACAATTTAACAGAAAATGTTTTTTAACTTGTAAAATTATTATTATAAAGATAAAATAACAATTATCGTAGATAAATATATCATAAAATCTTCTAGTTCGGAAAGATTGTTTGTACCTGCATTTCTATTAAGAGTATTGTAATAACTTGAATAACATTTACTATGAATTAGATGATGTTATAGGAATTTTAAAAAAATATAAATTTATTTTTCTTTTATATTTGTATGGGGTCGTCAAGAAACTCGCAATCATAAATGAGGTCGTGAATTACAAAAGTTTAAGAAGCTCTGTTATAGACAAATTATTAATTGATAATTAATAATCATATACTATATAGCATAACATTACAAATTATGACATATAGTATAATTATTAATTAATACGTAGAAAAACATACGGAAGTTAGATTTCTATTAACACTACAAAAAGCAGTTTAAAAATATTTAAACGACTTTCACAATAATCTGACGAGAATTAATTTCATTAAATTGATCCTTGCCTACTTCACAGCATAAAACTTTGTCCAATTCCAACGCGTCTTCTTGATACATAAAGTAATGAGTTTCTGCCATCGGGATTCCATTGAAACAGCTACTGGCGGCAATTGTATAGGCTCCCATGTTTGGCCATACAATCCAATTTCCAATCTCCATTTTTGGTAAGGGCTCTTGTTGCATTATGCAGTCGAATCCATCACAAGTCGGCCCGTAAATAGTTGATACGTACATTTCAGTTTCACAGGCCATCTCTCTAAAATATCCTTCATTACCAAAAATTCCAAAAGGGACTGGTTTGGCATGATCGAAAACAATACAATTAAATGAATTATAAACACCATCATTGATAACATAGCGGTAGCCTTTTTCGATATATACCTTAGGCTTGCTATTTTTACGTGAGTCGCTGCTGGAAATTTCCGAGACGTCGCTCATGCTATCTAATAAATATTCTGGCATTGATCCTTGGCTCGAAGTTTCTACATTATCATATGCTTCGTAATTATCTTTATGGCACGCAATATTATTCACGTTCGAAATCGGATTAGTCACATCGAGACTACGTAGGCCAATTACTTGAGTGACAAGCGTGTAAGCTCCGTAAACGAAGTATCGGCCCGGTTCAGCAATTATACGATAATTGTCTTCCTCTGGAAAATAAGCATCAAGAACATGATTGAGCTTGGCGCACATTTCTTCGAATTGCATTTGTTTAGCCAGATCACCGTTAATACTGCTCAGCCCGGGAAATCCACCTCCGATATCGAGAATTGTAGGATTGAAGCCAATCTTCCGAGCTAATTCCATCACTTGAGAACAATAAATGACAGTTTCTGGGAACGCATCCATTTCATTGCAACCGCTTCCAACATGAAAACTAGAAAAATAAATTTTATTAAAAATAGTTTTTATATTGAATATTTTTATATATGATAATTGTGGATATTGTCGAAGAGTAAATGACAACATTATGCCAATTGATTGCCACACAATAATTGGTGATTTTCAATTGACATTTGCTGTGTAACAATAATTAATTATAAAAATAAATTACCTCAATCCAACAACATTCATTGATAATTCCATTGCTCGTTGAAGAAGGAATGGCACTTCATCAGCATCAGCACCGAATTTGTTGCCAAGAACACAAGTGGCAGCATAAGCTCTTTGAGTAGACAAGCGCAAGATTAATTGAACGCTTGGCCATTCTTGAGATAGTTTCACAAGTTCACTTTCGGTATCGAATGTTACAGTGTTGACTCCAGTGCTGCTGGCATATAAGATATCCTTTTTGAATTTAAAAGGATTAGCGAATATGATGCTTGTAGCGGCTTGAGTAGTATCAAAGGACATCGTATCAATAACTGATTTGATTTCTTGCTTGCTGGCACAATCAAATCCAGCGCCAAGTATTCCCAATAACGATATGACTTTTGGATCAGGCTGGCATTTTACAGCAAAAAACGGTTGGACGCGAGGTAAAAGGCTTTTCCATCGCATAAATTGATGAAAAATGCTACCAAGATTAATTTGATAAAATGGAGCATCGCAGTTCTAGGAAAGTATAATTAAGGAAAATGATGATAATATCAAAATATGCAAACCATGATTCGTTGTTTAATGATGTGCAAATTGGATTCCATTGATGATGAAAAATGGACCAATTCAATATCACTGATTCTCTCAGATGTTTTATTACAAACTTTAGGCATTGTATGCTTTTACAATATATAGACAATATCAAACAAATAAAAAAAATTCAAAAAACGATAACAGTTTGATAAAAATTAAGGATAAAAAATTATTTTAAAATTAAGGAAATATTAAATTGTTTTAAATATAACAATTAAACCTTTTAGTTGCATTATTAATTTCTCTTTCAATATCATTTTCTAATAATAATAATATTAATAATAGATAAATTAAAACATTTTACTTGTTGTTTTTTCAAGTGTTGACTTCTTGTTTTCAGAACCAACGATGTCAGTTTATTATTCATAATGTAAATAATGAAATACAAGTAAAATATTGAGAAATATATAATACAATTTATTATTTACAGTATTAAATTAATATAACGAGTAGTTCTTTAAGTCTTTATAGATAAAATGAAAAGTAAATCGAGAAACTATTCTAAATGCATTTTAATTTTATTTAAAGAAGTAAGAAAATTGATTGAGATGATAGAATTAAAAACTACAAAGGAAACTAAGTCTATAATTAAACTATTGAAAAAGTTAATAAGGCGATCGGATTAGTTGACGTAGTAACCATTAGGCAAAGTGGCAGGGATGTTGCTTTAAATATTCAATTCTCAAACTTCAAGATGTTATGTCAATTAATTCTGAAGGAACAATTACTAAATTTGTTGGATGTTAGGTTGAGAAGGATGTATCCACTTTAGATATAACCTCCCTGTTGACGCAATACTACATAACATTTAGTGATAGCTGACGTTTCGTGCACACTCAGTTGCTACATAGAAAACGCTTTTAACAAGCTTATACTGTCGTTTGTCATCATATCCATCCTCCTAGTCCTTCTTGCCGCTGTAATTCAAGTTGATACATAAATCAACTTGGCGGAATTTATTTTTGGTGAAAAAATAAATGTATTTCAGCCATTTTTTAAATGGCTGCTAAGTAAGTTATTTTTTATATAGTTAAATAACTTAAAGTTAAATTTTAAGAGTTGAATTATGATTTCATAAGGAAATATGATCATAATTCAAGCTCTTAAATATAACTTTGATCAACTATTTCATATATATTATTATAAATAATATTTAGGAAAATTAGTAACAATAACTAATCTCCAAAAATATGTATTTTTTTCGGATATTATTCAAAAAATGCGAGTTAAATTATTTTTGAAGTTATAAAAATTATTATTTGCATTAAATAATTATATTTTTATACATATTTTGAAAAAAATAATCGATTATGTACACAAAATAATTTGGTTTATGATTATTTTTTAAAACTTATTAATATAATTAAAAAATTTATGCTTTTTTCGGATTTCAGGTTTTGCGTTTTTTCGACAGAAATATCTGAAATATTAAATTAATTTTAGTTTTATTGGTAAATCTTATGAAGATAAATTCTCATTTACTCAAAATTTCCTAGCAAAAACCTCAAAATTTAAATTAAAAATTTTTTCCGCCATTTTTCTTTCTAAAATTATCTCAAAAATGTCTATAAAAATTATTTATTATAGGGGTTTTTTCAACTTCGGATGGCTACATGTTAAAAGTTTGCATGCATGTTTTATTATGGGTTGTGTTAATGGCATTATTTTATTTCTCTCTCACTTTTTGTGTCTCTATAGTTTAGGGTTTGTCTCATTGACGATTTTACAAGCAACCTCAAGGTGAGTTGGTGTGTTTATATGCTATAAATTTATTGATTTTCTTTTTATATTATAGGTGATTTATCTCAACTTCGCTTGGTGTAGCACGATGGCACACTTTAGTTTCTACCCAGGATCACGCACATACACTTTAACTAATAAGCTGGGTCACACATATGATGCAACGCAGTTATGGACCAACACACTTTCGTAGACTTATGAATTAATTCAGTACTACTATTTATAATTTTATTAATACAAGTTCTTGATTCTAATGAATTGAGATTATTCTGCTTGGAACTAGCCAATCAAGGATGTTGAACGCTAGTGAGACAATTTTCCAATTTCAAATAATTTAATTTTGAGAAAAGATTTATCTCAATAGTTCTTCATATTTTAAAACTTCTTTGGTTTTTCTGATTGTCATTGGTTTTATGATCCTGATATAAAATGTAGTTTGAATTTTAAATCATATTTTTATAATTTAGAAATTATATAGATTCTTTTTTTTATACTTGTATGCCACTAAACCTGTCTTAAATCTAAACAAACTTATATTCTCATTATTGAAATTAACTAAATTATCTTTATCAACAATTTTAAAATGAAAATTTTAAATATATTTTGAAATCATTGGTAAATAAACTCGTATTGATACTTGTTGTATAATTCTATAATCATGTGGGACTGTTTCATATGGAAAAGTATATAGACAATTATTCTTTTTCTATCTTGATATGTTCCTTTTATTACACTACATTTCAAACTTATTGATGTAATATTTGAAATATTTGTGTTTTCCTCACTGCCTGCACTTTTTTCATAGACTTGCTTTGTAAATCCTAAAAATTGACTGAATTCATTATT
>CM039679.1:301839469-302056969 GCA_022537955.1 Schmidtea mediterranea | reverse complement strand
ATTTCCATTGAAATAACATTTTCCCCCCACTGCACCAATAATATACATATTTCTTAAAAAACCTACAAGGTAAAGTTTCTTTAGAAATCTATGTTTAACCGACTCTACTCCTTAAAAATCCATCATTCGAATCATATTTACTATATGTATTCAACCAATCAAATTCCCTTAAAATTATCATAAAAATCTGAATTTTACCAATAAAAATAAATTTTCTTTAAAGTATTACAAAATTGTTTTCGATACCCATCATTTTCCATCGAAAATCACCACAATTTTGTTCTGGCAACAATTTCAAGCAATTAAAAAATTCATCAAAAATGACTTAAATCGAATAAAATCTATGTTTTCCACATAAATTAAATTATTGTAAAATCACAAAATATATATCATATTGCTCATTAAAATTAATCAGTAAATCAAGTATAAATTCAATAAAAATTACCAGTCAACCATTAGAGATAATTCAATGATTTTTATAAGTATACTGATAACCACACTGAGCATCCCCTTAAAAATCTCTAAATTATACTACTTTTGTGATTGATATCCATGAAATCAATATTAGAATTGAAAATGAAAGTAATTATTGACCCCCTTTTTTACACTGTAAAATCAATTAAAATTTTAGGTTTCACTAAAATATTTTTAAAAATTAACTGATTTAATCAACTATTTAAATAGAACATAAAATTATAATTAAAATATCATTTATTATTCAAAATCTATCAGTCAAATTTGATTCTAATTGGTAAATAATTATCTTAAATAGATGTTTCATAAACATTTTGATCCTAAATTTAACTTTTATTTAAAATAATCATAAAATCAAGTCAAATCTAATAAATCAAGAAGAAATTAATTGTTTCTAAAATTATAGATTTACCTTAATTTCTTCAATAATTTCATTAAAAACATAATCAAACCCTAAATCCATTAAAATTCAAAAGAAAACCATAAAATTCACAAAGATGATTAAAATTTACTAAAATAAATACCTCGTAAAACTAGATATTACTTAAATTATCATAAAATTTCCCTAAAAGCTCTAATTGATTTACATAGCATAAAATTATTTTATTTTTTGTCGAGTACAACTAATCTATTGAAAGATGTAATTTATTTAGTTAAATTTTCATTGAAAATAACAAGTCAACAAATCTAATTTTAATTAGTAGAGATTATATTCTATAAAGAAAATTTTCAGTGAAGAAGTAATATTGGTGAGAGAGTACATTAAGTGACTAAAATCGTTGAAATTACTGAAAACAGTGGGATAGCTAAAGATATCTACTAAATAGATGAAATATCAATTGATATATTAAAAACTTAAAAGGGTAATATACTTTGAATGGAGAAAATATACATCGAAGAGGAAAATATTCATTGAAGAGAAAAATATTCGTTGAAGAGGAAAAAACATTCATTGAATAAGGAAAACATTAATTGAAGAGAGAAAATATTCATTAAAGAGGAAAGCAATCATTAAAGTGAGAAAATATGAATTGAAGCTAACAAATATTCAGTGAATCGAGAATTGCTTATAATAAATTAGTCGGTAAAATTTCTCAATGATGAGATGAAATATCAATTAAATAATGGGAAATACTTGAAATAAACGGAGTCTGAATTATTCACTGATCAACAAATATACTTAAAAGATGAAAATATTTACTGAAATTCAATTGTACTTTAATAGTGGATTAATTACTATTATATTAAAATTTATTAACAATTGAGTAGATTTCATCGGTTAATTATATTTAAATAGGGATATATATTTTTTGATGGATACTTTTGATCCAACGGTGACACGATCTAGCGGTGACACATCCCACTACTGTATAGCGCTACGTTGAAGGTCTGGTTTGTCTATTTCCTACTGGTGGGTTACAGGGTTTCGCCGTTTGTTTATCTTTATTGTTGCCCCAGTAACGCCATACAAAATGATTCTAACTGCCACTTGGCACCCGTTGCTAGGCAACGTTGGAAATGTGTTCAAGTGGTGGATTGACCGCAAGAATTGAGTATTATCGCTAGTACTGTAATTGCTCGGACAACCCTCGGGTTCACGACCTGTCGATAGAAGACCTATACTTGCTTAGCTCTGTCCCGTGTGTAAGAAAGTTCATGATCAGATGTGGAATGATGGTTCGAAACCGCGATGCGGGTATTCATAGCAATACCTATACGTACGTGCATCTAGGAGATAATTTAACTACAAGTGCAACTACTTTATTTAAATCAACCAACACAAAGCCTTCGTGAGTCAATGGGGTGGGTTTCGAGGTTGTGCTGCTCGGCGTCTGGCACGCTCCTTGCGTCCCGGCAGACGATTATTCGATGGGGTGACGGACTGATTGGTGGACTGAGGATTTGTATGTGGCATTTGGGACGGGGCGAAGACGAGCGGGTATGTTACTGCTTCCCCCTCCCGACAGACTGCTAAGGTGACTTCTAATGCTCTGATTTGGGTGCGCAGGCTCTGATTGAGCTGTCGCTCTTCCGCCCAACCTTTTGTGCTGCGGTTAGTCGGAGATATAATGTTTTCACCTTTCTCGAATCCGACCAAGTTGCCTTGATCTGTTGCATCTCTTTAGTCATCTGGATGATTTGATTGAGGAGATCCGCGTTTGCGTTCCTTGCACGATCTAGTTCAGCTTGCAGGATTTGGTTGGTTGTCATTACTACAATGGACAAAATCGTTAAATTTTCTCTACTGATTTACATAACTTGTATTTATAATTACCGTAAACATAATTATTAAAACGGGTCTATCCATGCAAACAATTAAAACGAAATGACAAATTAACAAAAATTTCTTTTTCAAAACAAAACTTAATCATGTTTATTGTTCGTGTTTCTAAGGAATCAATGTTCCCCATCAAACGGCCTCTTAAGGTTCTTCTTCGGAGTAACTACTGGATATGGACGTCGGGTATCGCGGACTATGCGAGGTGGATAGGCTTCCGCAATCCGCCCGGCGAGGATGTCCTCTTCCACGTTTGCGAGGTACATCCTCGCCTTAACCACCTGTAGATCTACCTGTTCCTGCACCCTTTCCCATTGGGTGAGGAGATCCCGCGCATAGGTGTAAGTTTCCGCAGCAGGATACTGCTGCCCGGCGAGTCCACAAGGGTCTTTTTCGAAGCCCAGTATCCGCCAAGTAGTGGGATACGGCCACTGTTGTCGAAGCTTATCGAAAATTGCCGTAGTTGACGGAGCTCCTTCCCGACCCCGTTCGTCGGTTACTTGACTAGCGGTCCAATCGAGTGGCATGTCTAAAATATCATCGTGATCAGATTCAATTAAGTCGTCCGCTTTATTATAATAATCGACTAAATGATGACTACATTGTTGCTATTGGACTTATCGAATTTAAACTTATCTGTTACCTTTGATTATGATTGCAACTTTTTGTGAAACGACTAGGACTGTTTACCTATAAGTTCTAGGTGTGCTATATTTCGTTGACTATCTTTTCTCAGGACGCTCCTATGTATCTTTTTAAAGGTTATAAGGATTTTTAAAAGAAATCGACACTCCGTTATCATACCAGTTGAATTATGGGCCTTCAGGGTTTTAACAGTAGTTTATTTATGATTTAACAGCTTGACATTGAGTATGGTAAGACATGGTTATTGGTTAATTAATTTTCGTTAAAAACAGGGACAACTTTGATGGTCATTACTTCAGGCTTTGACTTTGTTAAATTAAGCAGGGGAGGCTATGGAAGGTCACCTTATGAGTTCGCTTTTCAAAAAAAAAATCTATTAATGGCCAAAACTCTAGATTACGCGGAAATTTGACAATCGTGTAGAACTATTGTAAGGACACGGGGATTTATTTATTTTACGTCGAATCGACAAACGATCTTGGAATGTCGATTTAACGATTTGATATTTACAAGCGAACGGCGATAGTTGAATTCAGTAAGTCTATATCCGGTGTTTATCTTAACAATTTGATATTTACAAGCGAACGGCGATTGTTGAATTCAGTAAGTCTATATCCGGTGTTTATCTTATTCTTACTTTATTTGCAGGATTTATCGATTTATCTTAAATATGTTCACTGGAATATAATTTACAATTTTGTTGAAGTGATTTGGTAAGTTGATATTTCAGCTGTTTGGATATATTTTATCGATGCTTTTTAGAAAGAATTACCTGACTCTATAGCGGATCTCGGAACGGATACAATCGAATGCATGTGGAATTTTATCGTTTTATATTATTGGGATTTTATTCAGCATTTTTCGGAATTGTTGGATTTAATTTAATTCATTGCCGTCGGTAAGCCTTGCTTTCAGCTTGTATAATACTAACGTAACCCTATGACTGTTTGTTTCGTGTAATATTAATATAATTTTTTGATTGTTTCTCTGATTTATCTATTATCCTAAATTTTGGTCATTTTTATTTGCGTCGATTTTATATTAATCTATTATTAAGCAACAACCTATTTCCTTAATTACTTTATGTTTGATCCACGAATTTGTATTAATTTTCAGAAAAATTTTGTTTTTAAATCAATAAATTCCATTACTGTTACTCGAGGAATTATTCTATTTCAAATCAAGGAATTTCTTTATTGATGAATTACTGTAAGTTTTAATCTATAGTTACTTTAATTTAATTCAACGAATTATATTAATTATAATCACTCGAATTACTTATTTTTACTTTAAAATTTGTTAAATCGATAAATTACTTTAAGCAATGGACTACTTTATTTTAATAAATTATTTAAAAATTTTTAATTAATGAATCAAAGCTTTACTTTATTTTTACGCAAAGATTTACTTGATTTTTATCAAAGCATTGTTTTACTTTTATTCAAATTAATTTAATGTTAATTAAGGAATTACTTGGTTCAACCCACAACTTTGTTTAGTTTGATCAACGAATTAATTTTCTGTTAATCAATGAATTTATTTTATTTAGCTCTAACCAACAAATGAATTACGTTAATGTTGCTCAATCATTATTCTAGTCAATTTAATTTAATCAATGAGTTATTTATCTTTATCCAATAATCAATAATTTAATTGACTCAATGGATTACTTATTTAATGATTTTTATTATTTTATTCCGAAATGTAAATTCGATTTAATTATACCAATGATTTTATCTAATTTAGTTCAAAATATTAATCCAATTTAGTCATATCAGTGATTTCAATTTAATTTATTCCCGTACCCTTTCCCTTTAATAGGCCTTAGGTGCATATTGTGTTTATATTATATTTAATGAGTGCCCACTGGACTACTCGGTGTGATGATTTTGAGCCGTGTGTAATATAATTTTTGGTCGATTTTACAGAAATGAGGAACGAGGAAGTAGCCAAAAGACTTCTTCCTTATTTCTCGTTTCATCTATACGGATAATATTGACGTTACGACCCCTGCGTTCCGCACGCTGGGTCTTCACGGGTACATATCATTGGCGATTTTCCACGCACTTACACAAGTCTGTACTATGTAGATTTTACTATCTTGCAATATGTGTTGGCTGTGGGCCGGAAAAATTTCGACAAATGTTGATTAATTTTAAGAAAAAAAAACAAGTTTTAAACATCATAAATATGTATTAATATATATTAAAAACAAAATACAGAATTACTTGATCCATTCAATCAAAAATTTCATAAAAATACATCTTCCCCACGCCGACATCCAAGCAGAGCTCTACCGAGGTTGCGAGGAATGTGACGTGGAGAGAGTTCCAAATAAACTAATTCTAACCTAAAATTGTTGTAATAGATTTTTAGTCAATAATTCGAAAATCAAATTTTGATTCAAAATGGTTTGATGGTTAAATTTAATGTGAAAATGAATCGGCATTTATACCTATTTTCTGTCCCTAACCTCGTATGTTAATTTTGATGTAGTAAAACAAAATTCGACCTTGTTATTTTCTAGTTTATTCTAATCTTTAATTTTATTATTTTTCAATTTATTTTAATAATTTTTCATTTAGGATTTTTATTGAATTATTACTAATTCAAATCTTTTGATTTAAGTTTCATTTTCATGAACTTTTATTAATTTATCAATTATTGTCGAATTTGTTGTGCTTTCTTGTTATGTTTGTGTTGATATCGTGCGGATCTTGGTGCGTTTTGTTATTATTTTAATTTATTTTTATGTTTATTATTTTATATTTAATTCTCTTTTTCTCATATTTGATAGGGTTTAATTGGTGTTTAATAGGTTTATTTTAAATTTGCATGTTATGTTTGCATGTATGTTACCGATCCATTTAAACATTCCTCAAGGCCGTTTACGTTCTGGCCCAACACTACCATAAATCCTAGCTCATGACTGTTACGGACGCTCCCAAATCCTATAACATATCTACTTCTGTACTATTCAAAACTATTTTACTTCAAGTTCTTCCATCTTTCGTCTGATACATCTCTTCTTTTGCCTCTTCTCTTCGGCGATCATTTCTTAATCCACAATTTATTGTCATTATACCACAAACGAATGAAACCCATTGAGCCACTGATGTTTTTTCACTCTTCTCTCATCGTAGTATATTTCTTAGGAACATTGTATCTTCTATTTCGATGTAAGTTATCCTGAAATCTTAATTGTTCTCATGATAATTTTGTTTTCCAGATTTTGAATAATCTTCTTCTATGCATGTTATTATTTGAAACCGTTGCTAAACCTTTTTCCGTAATGAAAAACAGTTTCAGAACCCATGATCCTCCTTCCCACATGTTAGGCATTTATTCCCAAGTGGGCACTCATATGTCCCATTTACCACAGCAAAAACAATCACTTACTGTTAATTTTTGAACCGGTGAAAGTGGAAGTCCTTTGCTTTCGTTACATAATCTTTTTGCAATGGTCTTCATTGAAACTGATGCTACCTTTCTTTAAAACCCATTTGAAATTCTATCGTTTCTAAAAGATTATTCTTTTTTGAATTGTTCTCTTCCCTCGCAGTAGTCATATGCATGTTGTATTGATTCGTGTTTAGGATATTCGTCTCTTCTTGGTTTATTATAATTGAATGGTTCTTCTAATAATTTTCTTTGTGGTGAGGTCGATCTGGTATGTTGAGTATTCTGCTGAGCTCTCATCTGCCTTCTCTCAGTAACGTTTGCATATGTTCTTTGACCGATAGGTTTTATATATTCTGTTTTATTGCTTCCATTTATATTACTTTCAAAAATCTTTGCCAGTGCTCTCGTTTATTCAATTTATGTTTCTGGCTTTGTAAGTAATATTTATATCAGTCTTGCATCGCTTGCTTTATTTGTAATGAGATCCTGAACAATGTCTTCTTTATTTTGCCCTGAATTCAGAACATCAGTTAAACATTTTCTTACTCAAATTTCAAATGCTGCAAATCTTTCATCTATTTCTTGCTCCAGAATTGCAAATTCTCTGGTTTTGTAAGTCATTGATTTCTTAATTGTGAACGTATTTAAAAACCACGTTTTTGCTTTGGCATCTGTTATTTCTGATTCACTGACGTTTTTGTTTTTCCACAATGTCTTAGCTTCTGCTACTAATAACACATCAAATGTGCTTGTCAATCGCTGTCCATTTGTCAACAGCTATTCTTCTATATCTCTGATCTATTCTTCTGCTTCTTTGGATCCTCGTCAATCATAATGTCGAATGTTTAGTGTAAGCATCTATTGATATGATTTTTAAATATATTCCATTAATGATTTCGTTATTTTTGAAACTACGTTGACGTTGTCGCCAGTTCCATTCAAAATTCCATCAAAATTTATTTCATAAAAATGCTAAAGAATCAATTATTTAAACACAAGATAATTTAAACATCTTAACTTTATTATCTTTAATAATAATAATAATAATGATAATAATAATAATAATAATAATAATAATAATAATAATAATAATAATAATAATAATAATAATAATAATAATAATAATAATAATAATAATAATAATAATAATAATAATAATAATAACAATAATAATACCATTATTATTATTTTAATATCCATGACCAATTGTATATTAGTAGCTGAAGCCAGCTGGGTAAATTAAACTTAACACTAGTCAGACTCATTAAATTTTAACGATCATCTATGCCATTTCCAGCCGAATCAAATCCGTATACACATTTTTAACTCATGAAGCATATACTAGAATTGAATTTTTCAAAATCATAAAAAATAAATCATAAAGAATGATGTTGTTTAACTGAAAACTGACATTCTTTACCGACCCTAATCTGACCTTTTTCAATTTTTTAGGCTTTAAAACGCATTTTGACTTTTAATTCATAGATTCTAACACTTTATTTGACTTTTCATCTCAGATTAACCTAAAAATTATGTTGTTTAATCAAAATCCGACTTTTTGTTTAAAATCTGACCACATCCTTACCCCTTACAACGCCAAAACAACCCTGAGTACCCTTAAATCATAAATTCTAGGCCAAAAATTGGCATATTCGTTCAAATTAACCTAATGTTGAAATCCGGAATTTTACCCACCATAGTTAGGCTAATTTAGTATTAAAAAAAGCAACAAGAATTTAATGAAATCATGATAAATAAAAGTAAATTAAAGTGTAATATTGTTTTAAAAAAGCGTTAGAACTGTTATTTAACCTTAAATAAAAGTCTTATATAATATCTATTTTGATTAACGTAACCCGATGGATAATATTCCGAATTTAAACTTAAGCAAAAAATGATGTTGTTTGACCGAAATTAGACCATTTAAATAAAAATTCAAAATGTTGAATACGCAATATGACCTTGATCTATTATATTACATGACCTTGAGGCGGTTAGTGCTCAGGTAAGCTCATAGTTTAATATTCAGATTCAACAAGAAAAGCATAAAATTAAACAAAAAATTAACAGAAAGATACCACAGAAATAAAATAAATTCGAAAATTTTCTTGGAGATAATAAAAATATAAAAATAAAATAATTTTGACTTAAACATATATTGAAATATAAAATAATAATTTAGAAATTGAATAAGTAGAAATTACAATTGTGAGATATCGCGAAATATATCATGGCGTCATGAAAAGCCGAAATTAATTTAAAAAGTTAGAAAATAAATATATAAAACTATAAAAAAAATTAAGAGCGCAGGATTCATCATGGAGTAGCAGAGAAAGAAAAGATTTGATCAAATTAAAAATTTGGAAAAATATTTACTAAAACATACTCAAAAATCGCTAGTTAAATGAAATAAAATAGAAAAATAAATAAAACTTTTGTGAATGTCGAATTAGTTTAATTGTAGTATTGTACACAAAATATACACTATGGGACAAAATAAATGTAATTTTTTCAATTTTTAATTTTTATCTATTTCTGTAACAAAAAAAAATATCAAATAATACAAATCGAATATTACATACACATTATATGCATGATTTCAAAAACATTTATTTTTATTTTTATTAATACAAAATATGGAGTTTTTTTAATTGGTAAAAAAATAGGACAAAATAAATGTTAATTTTTTATTTTTTATTAACTAATATTCGGTTGCACCTCCTTTGTTTCGAATAACATCAGATAGACAACATCATATATTGAATCTACAAGTTTTTGTATAAATTACAGCGGTATATTTTCCCATATTTGCTTAATTTTTATGAATGCCTCATTTAAATTACTAGCCGGAGCTTCACCATATTTTTTTAGCAAATGCCCAGTAATGTTCAATTATGTTTATATCTGGAGACTGTGCCGGCCATTACATCTTTTTAATTCGGTTTTCATCAAAACATTTGTTGCAATCTTACTTGTAAGTTTCGGATTGTTGTCTTGTTGAAAAACAAAATCACTAAGGTTCAATTTCTCCACAGAAGGTAAAAGATTTTCTTGTAAAATTTTAATAAATTTAAGTGAATCCATTTTCCCATCAATTTTACATAAATTTCTAACTCCATTTTCACCTATACAGCCCAAACAATAATACTTCCACCATTGTGTTTAACAGTTTTTCTAGTACATTTATTTTTCAATCTTTCTCCAGCTCTACGCCATACATAAGGAATCCCATCACTATTAAACAAGTTTATTTTTGATTCATCAGACCAGATAATCTTTCTCTAATAGCTTTTAGGCATCACAATAATTTTTTTGGCAAATTCTAATTTAGCTATTTTATTCTTTTTAGATATAAAAGGTACTTTTTAGGTTTTATAGCCTTAAACCCTACAAACTTGATGAGATAACCTTTTTGGATTTTTTCTCTACTTTATTTGCAAGTTTAGGTCCGGATATAAATCTATCTAAATCAATTATTTTTTTTAATTCAACCAATTCTTTATCAGAAAGAGACTTTTTCCTACCAGAATTATTCCGTTTTAATTTAAAATCTTATTCAGTATATGTTTTCAATACATAACTTATACACCTAGGTGTTACCTGTAGTAATTCAGCCATTTTCTTTTGTTTCATTCCTTCTTTCTTCCATCTAAAAATTGAAGCTCTTTTGTTATCAGAAAGTGACTTTCTAGCAGTCATAACCCTTGGTTAATAATTTGAAATATATAAATTATTTTCAAAAATGGCGGGACCATATTTTAATATTAATTAAAAAATTACATTTACTTTGTCCAATCCAGATTTTTGAATATTAAAAAATATTTATAACACCGTAAGTTATAATGTTTATTTAATTTAAAAATTTTATAAAACTATACTAGGAATGTAATTTTAAAACTAAAAAATCTTCTCGCCCATTTTTTTTGTACTTTGGGCATTTTTAAAAAAATTACATGTAAGGAAACAACATTACCGGTTAAAAAATGTTGATGAAAGTCATTGAAAAGACTAGTATATATAATTCCTATGATCGTATAGTAAAGCAAAAGTCACAAATAGTAATTACAATAAGTGAAAAACAATAAGTGTTTAATATCGGTATAAAGAAAAATGATAGGGTAAAACTAATGGAGCGTAGCTCGTAAATTAACACCTGAATCACTCATTAAAATACGAAAGACAACTGTTTATAAGATTGAAGTTCAAATTGACAATCAATATTAACTTTAAAATAATTTACCACAAAAAGGATTGAAATTATATTGTGAAATTTAGAAGTAACAATTGATTTGAAATTATTTAAATAGAAAAGAATTAAAAATCATGCGGTTAGTACATAAATGACAATTTTAATTAAATTATAGGACTTCAAATGAAATAAAACATCAGATGAACATGTTGGACCAGAACACAAATAGCCTTGAGAATTGTTTAAATGCATCAGTAATACAGCACGAAAACCGAGCACCAAGATAACTTAAAATACAACATACAACATCAACTAAACACTCTAAAATCTGAGAGAATATAAGTAAATATAAAATCAAAAAACATAAAAGTAAAATAAAATAAATACAAAATGCATCAAGAACCGCACGAAATTTACATAAAAAATAACATAATAACAAGAAAATTTGACCGTAAAATGATCATTTATATAAAAGTAAAAATTAATGAATTAAATGAATAAAAATAAAATATTTTTGGCTGAATAAATTTAATTAAAAATGTTAAAAATAAATTACCAATTTAAATTAAGAAATTAATAAAAATTTAATTTAGATAATACAAATAATTTCAAGGTCGAATTTTGTTTAATCACAATAAAATTAACACGCAAGGTTAAGGCCAAATTATAGGTATACCTATAATTTGGCCTTAACCTTGCGTGTTAATGTGTTTTCACAAATTAACACAACTACTTTGCAGTATTATTTTCAACTGGATTGGAATATTGATTTTCAGTCTCACCTGGAGACTGATCGTAGTAGTGTGCGTTGAAGCTATCTGCATGGATGACTGCGAACTTGTTGATTAGTAGATTAGTGCTGTAAATACCATGAATTGTGAACTATGCTACTACGAATTTTTCAATGACTTGTGAACTATGCTACTACGAATTTTTCAATGACTTATGAATTATGCTACTACGAATTTCCAATATATGATGAATTAAAAATTATACTACTACGAATTTCTATTATATGCTTTCAAACTTCCGACGATTATTTCATGCATTGATCTGGTAATTTTCATTCATTCTTTTTTGGCCCACAGCCAAAACAAATTGCAAGTTATTAAACTTACACATAAATATCGAAATGTGTAAGTGCGGTGTAAGTCCGCCAATAGTCCGTGCCCGTGAAGGTTCCGGCGTGGGAAACGCAGGAGCCCGAACGTCAAATCATTGAACTAAATAGCGAAAGAGAGTAGCTTGAGAGTGGGTCTTTTGGCTCAACTTTCTTGCACTTAATTTCGATAAAATCGACAAAAACCTTTAACAACAATTGGTTCAAAATCACTAACACCGAGTAGTCCAGTGTGCACTCATTAAATATAATATGAATATAAATAGATCATAAGGACAAAGAGAGGGAAAGGGTAGCGGGGAAAATAGCGAAATCGTTGCAACAGTTAAATTTAATAGCCATCGGAAAAAGATTAATCTGAACGACCAAAATCAGGAAAAATAATGTTTTAAATAATATTTAAGAATTAAATAAATTATGTTGAATTGAGACGTAAAATAAGGGCGGAAAGCTGCTCAAATTTTCCGAATTGATTAAAATACTTATAGAAAATAGTAAAGCAAAAATGAAATGTTGTTCGATTGTTAGTATAATATTCTCTTGAAACCACAAAATGAGGGCGGATCGCTGCTCAAATTTTCCAAATCAAGTAAAATACTTATCAAAAAATAGCAAAATAAAAGTAGGATACGGCTCAGTAATTGATAAGATATCGGATAAGACCCGAAAATAAGGGCGGAACGCTGCTCAAATTTTCCGAATTAATTAAAATACTTATCGCAAATAGTAAAGTAAAGGGGGAATGTTGTTCAATCGTTAGCATAATATTTTTATCAACTGTAGGATAAGGGCGGAACGCTGCTCAAATTTTCCGAATCAATGAAAATACTTCATTGAAAACTGTAGAATAAGGATAAAACCGTAAAATAAGGGTGGAATGCTGCTAAAATTTTTCGAATTAACAAGAATACTTTATCGAAAACTGAAAAATACAGATGGATTACGGCTAAATTTTTATATAAGTAAGATATTTTATGAAGCTGAGGAATGAGGACGGATTCCTTACTAAAAACTTGAAAATAATAATGATAATAGTAAGGATAATGGTAATAATAATAATAATAATAATAATAATGATAATAATAATAATGATAATAATTATAATACTAAATATAATGGTAATGGTAGTAATAAAAATAATAATAAATGTAATAGCAGTAATAATTAATAAAGGTAACACATGTAATCGTAACAAGGATAATACTAGTAATAATAATAGGGAACATTGTAGTTATAATAGGGATAAGGGTAAGAGATGTAATGTGCTTATTTAACATAACAAAGTGTTCACAGGCCAAAAATAAAATCATCAACGCGGACAACGATGAGAAGGACTAGGCGAATGGACATAAAGATAAATGATATGAGAGTATAGGTTAACATTCGAAGGAGATAGGAGACTAATGGGACCTAAAAATCGAAATCGAGCACAGGAGTTCTATCGGCAGCTCGTTTGACCCATGGATCGTTCGGTCAATTATAGCATTAGCAATAGTGCTCACTTTTTGCGGACAATCTACCCACTTGAACACAGTTCCTACGTTGCCTAGCAACGGGTGCCTAGTGTTAAGCGAAAGATATTTGTATGGGGTTGCCTGGGTAACAACCATATAGTCGCAAATATCAAAACACAAAAACCCACCAAACATTTAAAAATCCGAATAAATCAAAAACGTTAATATTGACAAACTCGATGTGGTTGCGAAAGTCAAACTCCATAAAATTTCGTTGATTGTAATGCCGTAGCATTCTTCAGAACTTATCTATTACAACACATTAATCATAATCGTCAGAGAAGAACTTGAGTCGTGATATAAGAAATTACCATATAGAGAATTAATTTTAGCAATCATGGCGTCACAAATTACCTTTTTTTAAAATCTAGAGCTGTTGGTATATTACCAACGTCACTTAGTAACGATTATCATCAGGATGGATTAAATTATACAGCTTCTGCTAGATATACAACAAAGATCACGAGCAAAACTATTTTATTTAAACCTAACAGAACCAAACATAATTAATAAAATCGCATTCAAACCAAAATTAACAAACAAAAGTTTACATGTTATATAAAAAAATCAAATTCATATTTAGATTCAAAATTAAATTTAAATTAATGTATTGAATCAAAGAGAACGATGAAAATACTGCAGTTTTATTCAACCAGCTCTCCAACAACCAAATTTATAGATATCTTATAGCTTTGAAATTGAGAAAATTTTTCGTTTAAACTCTTTGATCCGGTAAGGGTACTATAGTGGCGCAGTATTTATCTTATTCCCATAAAAGAGCTATAGAGGCTTCAGAAAACAAACCCTATCCCTTAATGTCGTTAGAGCAACATTATTTTAATAAGTGTTCTTATTTTACTTAGTATTACTATCCGAGACTAGCTTGCTGTGGAGCTATCATGGTAAGAGGGTTAAAAGAATATAGGGGAGTAAACATATTCATGTCGAAAGAAATGTGAAAATAGACATAAAAGTTCTATTTTCTGATAGTCTAACTGTTACTTGGCCAGGTTTATAATTATAATAATTTGCATGTACCACAGTTTCATTCATTAACTTTTATTAAAAGTTAAAACTAAATGAAATATGAATAACAACGATAGAAAAAAACTTAATAAAAAACAAAATGAAATATTCTGTTAAGGGGAAACATAATATCATATTACTGAATATAATAGCTTGTGCTTTCCGTAACTATTGGCCAAGTAATTATCAAAGTTTCAAATTAATTTTAATTTTTTACATATTTTTTTATTAAAATTTTTAACAAGGAACGAATTGAATAATGTGTATTAATTTATTTTCTCTTCTTAATTAATTAACAATGAAATACAGGTATTTTAACATTTCCACATTGTTTTAATATTTATACAAAATTTATTTAAAATATTTTATTTGCTTAATTAATTAATAAATTTAATGAATATAAAACGCATAAATACACAAACAAGTCAACGAATCTGTTCGAGCCAGGCTGTAGTTTCTATGGCTGCAGCAATTAAGGAATTAATTGAAAACAGTCTTGATGCAGATAGTGGGAAAATCGGTTTCAATATTTATATTTTTAATTAAATATTGTAAGTTGAATAGAAATTCGATTAAAAAACTTCGGTGCTGATATTATTGAAGTTCTTGATAATGGAACTGGCATTTCACCTCATGAATTCGATAAATTTAGTAAATATTTTTGTCAATATTTTTTATCTCACCTTAAATAGCTTCTAGAAATACTACATCAAAATTAGAGAATTTTGATGATTTGAACAATTTAGAAACATTTGGATTTAGAGGGGAAGCATTAAATTCCTTATGTTTTCTAGGGTATAATTTTTTTATTATTAACAAATATTTAATTCTTTAAAAATAAAGTTCAACAAATTTAATATTTGTAAGTTTCTTTATTTTGTGTATTAAATCAATTTGGCTTAGCACATTTTAATTGCATTTTTATTTTGCCAAAAATAGAGAAATGAAACATTTGGAACTATTATATATAATGGATTTACTATACATATTTGTTTAACAATATAAAACCTGAAAAATATAGCGAATTATTCAATTATTGTTTTTTCAATTTTATTTCGAAAATTTTAAAACATTTCCCGTGTATTGATTGTTTAATTAAGAACTCTATTATGTAAGATATAATGCATCTAAAAGTGATATGATATTTACGGGATAATTATTAAGTACTCAGACATAAAGGACATGGCAAAAAGCCAGTAAAAATAAATTAACAATAAAATTTTCCTTTCTGAAATGCGGAATATTAGTGATATATTAAATACTCAGTTACAATCTAGATATATACTGGTATAATATGCCAATTTAGGATAAAGATCTAATTAATTATGAACTGTATGATTAACTTGTCCGATCATATGGCGAATTTAAAAAAATTGTACTATAAAATTAGATATCTTGAATATTGGGAAATACCAAAAAAATTGCGCCTTTAAATAATTTTATTGAAGTTTCAATAATTAATATTATCAAAATGTTGTAGTTTTTATCATTACTTTGTTTTTATATTTAAATTGGGTATTTCTTTCCGCGAATAAATTAATTAGCAGGATTGGACGTTGTCAACAAAGTTAAATAAATTATCACAATAAACGGACCGAAATTAAAGGCTTAATAACCATATCGTCAGTATTAGATTGTATTTGGATACATATTTACAATACACCGATCTTTGGATCAGTGATTCTCAAATAGGTTATTTATAAGGATGATACGGGGTACTTGGCTGATTCATGACGATAAATGTAAGAAACATGATCCGTCCCACTAAAGCAGGAATGCTCTAAAACTTGAGTTTCACTAAATTGCACGGTTGTTACTGCAGAACCATCCGGACCTTAATTTGGGCTCTGGGTCAAAACCAAGCCACAAACTTTCTTCCCCTCGAGGATTTCCACCAATCCAAATTTTATCGATGTCGGTCTAACGGTTATAATTTCTATAGAGGACTCACAAACAAACATTGGCCTTTATATATATTATAGATATCAGATGAAGACACGAAAGAGTTTCCCTATTTCAAATTAGTTTATTAAATAAAATAATTGCATAGGTGCAGTTTATCTTTATATTTAAATGTACTTGCTTAATATAAATAGCTAATAATATATATATTAACATATATAGAGACGTTGAAATTCATACAAATTCTTTAACAACCTCTATTGGATCATTGTTAAAATTTGATCAATACGGTAAAATAATTAGTTTGAATTCTGTTGCCAGGCAGAAAGGAACAACGGTTTCAATACGAAATATATTTCACACTCTACCCGTTAGGAGAAAACAATTTTTAGGTAATTTGAAAAGGGAATTCGATAAAGCTTTGAATTATATTACGAGTTATTGTTTGATATGTGAAGGTGTTCAAATTTCATGCTGCAAGATTGATAAAAAGTTTTACTTGTAGCGTTACTAGTACATTGTTAATTTTTATGTCTAGCAAACAAGTTATACTTTCAACAAGAGGTATTGGTGGAATCTCTGAAAATATTAAATCTGTCTTCGGTCAAAATCAAGTAATTATTTTCAAATAAATATTGTTAAAGTTATTCATATTCTTTATCTTTTATTTAGACTATAAATAATTATATTATTTTCTTTAACACTAATTTTTGGCACAACCATTTGAAAAATGTTGTGGTAAAGAAATTAAAATATTGATCTATCAGTAACATATTTTATATACTTTATATTTGATATTATTTTATAATATATTTTTTAGACTTTCGATTTATATAGATAGATAGATAGATAGATAGATAGATAGATAGATAGATAGATAGATAGATAGATAGATAGATAGATAGATAGATAGATAGATAGATAGATAGATAGATAGATAGATAGATAGATAGATAGATAGATAGATAGATAGATAGATAATTAATTAATTAATTAATTAATTAATTAATTAATTAATTAATTAATTATATTGATATCAATCAATAAAACAATCGAATATTTAATTATTGAGATATTTGTTTCTTTTCCTTTCTCTTAGCTTTTTCAATCTATTTTATTTTAATTTACTGAATGTGAACATGTAATTAAATAAATTAAAACTATTACCAATTTAATTAAAGATTGTGTGAATGTTTGTTGTTGATTTATTTATACAATACTACAATGAAGGAATTACATTGAAAGATTTTGCTTGAATAGTTTTATCGAGAAGTGAATTAATAAAATTTAATTATAATTTGTCTTATGATTAATATCAATACGAACATCACTTTATCTAAATACTATATATGTATATTTACCCGAGAACAGTCCAAAGAATGGAACATATGTTTGTTATGCGGCCTAAAATTTTTTTTAAGTAATTGAAAGTTTTTTATAATGATATTTTCATTTAAATGAATTTTTTAAAACATTTAAGAATAAAATAAGAAAAAATATGAAGATTCATCTACACTGAAGTCACGGCTGATAATGTTTCTATGTTTAATCTCGATTTTTCACTTCTCAAGAAATCATTAATAATTCGAAATTCTCTTTCAAAGGTTATAATTCATAATCGATAAGCAAATTGCAAATTAAACAAGAAATTTCAAATGTTTATGAGAATATGCTCATCTTGAAAAAGAAATACTTTCAAAGTACATAAAAATTGAACAGTACATATCATAATAAAGAAGTACGCTTGATCATCTTCATATATATAGACATATTATAATATAAACAATGAACTGATTTAAATATTTGAAATTACCACTCGAACATCACTTATATGTTTCGACAGGCTCACTGTCATCATCAGATAGTAACAAAAAACTATAAAGATTTTAAATTGCTCATTCGAACAAAGTTAAAAAAGAATTTTAAAAATTATAAACTAAACAAAATTATTAATTTTTAAAAAATATTTTATTCAAAACCAAATTATACTTTTAAAATTAAAATTTAAAAATATTTTTTAAATTTAATAATTTTTTACTTTTTTATATAACATAATACAAATTCAAATACAATAGAAACACATTCTTTGGATACACACTAATCTTTAGTCCCTTATTGTGATCACTAATATTAATCAACTCCCTCAGTCAACAATAATCAAGAACTCGAGAATGGATATAACTGGAAATTTACGCTTTAACTGTCACACATACATTAGCCGTTGATTAGTTAGTAAATGCTCAATTATCGATTTTAGTCTGGACTGGAAAACTAAAAAATAGTTTGGATAAACAAATTTTTCGAATAAATGGTTGGTTACAAAAAATATTAAAATAACCATTTTATTTTTAATTTAATAATCAGTAATTTTGGTTTTTTTACAAAATCTTATTTGATTATTTTTCGCAAAATCTCCATTTTTTCAAAAATTTAATATTGAAAGCGGTTATTTTAATTTACTCTAAATAACTAGTTCCACTAGTCATGCTTTATTTTACTACCTCAATTACCTAATTTTTCTTCATAAGAATCGATTTCATTGCCATTCGATGAATCATAATATCATGTAGAAAATCATTTTGATCTATTCATTTGTTTAATTCTTTAATTTTTGTCAAACAAATAAAAAAGATTTTAATGCATTCTAGAAATTCGAGCATTGAATTTTAAATGGTATGTTAAAATTTCTAAAATTTTTTGAAAATTATCCAGATAAACCAATTCACAATAAGCTGGATTCTACTTTACATCTTATTTTTATTGATAACCTTGTTCCATCTTTTTGGTGGCTGAATAAACTTATTTTCCAGAATTTCTGTGGCGTGTTAATTAAAATCTGACCCAAACAATTTTATTTACACAGCAAATTTAAACAAATAAAGAAATTTTGAAGATCTCAAAACGCGTACGGTCACCAGAGTTTTATAAATACAAATGTAAAATCAATTATGGTAAGATTTTATCAATATGTGGAAGTATTTACACACGCAAACATGTATTTCCACTTATGAAATACAAAATACAAAAATCCAGAATAAATCTAACACTAATCTACGTACAGTAAATTCTAGATAAGTTTCAGTAGTGTAAATCGGTTTTTTCATCGAATAAAAATTAAGGTATGACAGTTATCAAAATTTAATGAAACAAATCTTAAATAATTTTTTGAGAACATTATTTTTTCAAGATAAATAGTTAATGATAATTTACTGTATGTATAATTACTCAAATGAGGATGAATTATAAGGAAAAAATATTTTAATAATTAATCAAACTATTTTTATTGAAAAGTTGGAGATAATATTTATACTAGCTTCATACTTTATACTTTTATGTGGAACTTTTCTTAAAAATATTGGGAACTTCTGATCTAAATAGAAAACTTTAAAATCTTTGAAAATTGCATATTTTCTACAATTTAAGAATTATTTTCTTGTATAAAAAAGTTTACAATAAAATATTGGCCCTTAGCTTAATGGAATGATCGAACTTACTACAGAACACAATATCAACCAAGATATTTTAGATGAATTTAATATCTCAAAAGTAGCCAATCTTGAAAAAATTGAGTGAGAAGTTGAATAAAAATTAATTTAACAACATCTATGTAGATTATCAGGATGGATTTCGCAACCAACTGAAGTTTTTAAGTCAAGCAATTCTAGTAAACAATTTCTATATGTAAATAGAAGACCCTGTGAACTGCCAAAAGTTAAAAGACTTATAGCTGAATGTTACAGAGTCATGAATAAAACCAACAACCCAACTTTTGTAATATCAATTTCATTGCCAAAAGGTTTCACTATTCCTTCCAGAATATCGCCTCAATATTTGTTATTTAGAAACCGTTGATGTAAATATTGAGCCAGATAAACGCATTTTGCTTCTGGATAATCAATCTGAAGTTTTTGCTGTAATAAAAGCCTCGATTTTATCTTGCTTTTTAAAATCGGGATATTCACAAGAGTACCGGAGTATCAATCAGACACTTTCGGAAGTAAAGATTATCGCATTTTTAGTAAAGGCATTTCATAACATGCATCATTTAAGTCAGTCAATTCAAAATTTAATAACAATTACACTTTGAATCTATCAGTCAATGTTGAAAATTCTTTACGAAGTCCACATTTGAGAAAGCATAATTTAAGAAGTCCTGATAAAATTCAAACCAAATTTCCAAAGTTGCAGTTATCTGATCCAAATCAAATTAATAGTTGCAGGAAAATGAAATTACCGCTGGTAACGTAATAAAATGTATTTATGCATAATCTTATTCATTTTAATTTCTGATAATACTTGTCATATATGAATGGATTTTCAGAATTTGTTATTATTATTATTATTATTATTATTATTATTATTATTTTTATTTTTAATTATTACATTGAACTTTTGCACAAGGTCATAATTTTATAACATTCTAGAGACACAAACTAAATGGACAAGATTCTTTGAAGCTTTGTCATTATTATTAATTATTTATTATTATTATTATTATTATTATTATTATTATTATTATTATTATTATTATTATTATTATTATTATTATTATTATTATTATTATTATTATTATTAATATTATTATTATTATTATTATTATTATTATTATTATTATTATCATTTTTATTATTATTATTATTGTTATCGTGATTTCAGATAAGTAAATAATAAAATAAGCCCTTGCGGCAAAGTATTATTATATTAATGAAAAGATTTACATTATCAGTTAATCAAAAATTTTTTCATCAATATAATAATTACTTTGCAGCAAGTGTTTATTTTATTATTTACTTATGTGATATTTTAATTTATTCTGCTACCAATGCTGTTATTATCATGATTATTATTTTTAATTATTATTATATTTTTCTATTTTTTTAATTTTTTATGAAATATTATTATTTATATTTTTATTTATTAGTATTATTGTTATTATTAATTATTTATTATCTTTAAATTTTTTTATTAAATGTTGTTATTTTTTATAATTTTTATGAATTATTTATATTTATTATTATTATTATTATTAATATTATTATTATTAAATTTTATTATTATTATTATTATTATTATTATTATTATTAATATTATTAATATTATTATTAATATATCATAATCATCAAAGTAACATTTCCATTAATATACATTAAATTCAAAATTCAAAATTATATTTTATAACAATAATAGAATATTTAGACAAATATCAATATTGTAAATATTGATAATAATTCAAATATTGTCACTCTCTCCTTCTTCATGAGCTGTGATACTACTTCAGCCATTCGATTCTTCTGTATTTCTTTCCATCTGGATATTCTAGTTCAACTTTGTGTTCTGTTGGAAAACTAATGATCCTGACAAGGCCCTTGAACAAATTACCATTCTTTGATCTCTTTTATGGGTCAACTTTTACTAGAACTTCCTGACCTACTTCGAAATGCTGATGTCAGCATCTCTTGATCTCATTTTCTCTGCAGCTACCATCAGTCTACTTCGTGCCTTCAACAACACTTGTTCTTGATTCAGATCTATGAAAGTATGTTAACCTTTCTTCCAAATAGTATTTCCATTGGCGGAAATTCTATAGAATTCTGCGTTGTTGAGTTTAATGAATATTCAATTTTGGCATAATATCGTCTCAACAACCTCCAGTTTGCCCGTCATTCAAAGATGCCACGATCATATCACAAAATGTTCGTATGACCCGTTCCACCAAACCGTTAGACTTGTGATAGTATGGAGAAGTAAATATCCATTCAATATTATAAGTATTCAATTAGCTTCTGATCTGACCTCTATCGAAGACCTTACCTCTATCTGAAACTATGTAATTTGACCTACCGAATTTGTAAATACAGTTGTGTAAGAGCACTCGATATATGGTCTTCTCATCTTATTCTGAGTAGGTGTTAAACTAACCATCTTTCTGAACTGATCAATTATTACAACCAAATAGCGTATTACGATTCCTGGTTTCCTTCATATGAGCAATATTAATTATAATTTGATCCATCGAATTTTTTATCACTCTGAGGATTAGATACTCTGATGCCTTATTTGTTATAACTTTCCTTTTCATACACAAATCACATTTCCTAATAATACCCTGGATATCAGTTACCATTTGTATCCAAAAAAATGATCTGACATATAACTTGTTTTCTTAAATCGATTGAGGCACATTGGGGGTCGGATTTAATACATGTTTTATTATTGTATATAATAAATTGTATGTTTCCTGAAGCTCTTTATATGCTTATATATTAAATCTGCCTGAAGTAATAACATTTAAAAATCTTACCCGGCCCTTCATCAGTTTCCCTTCGTCGTGTTCACATTGATATTGAGAGCAATAACTTAGTAATATCCTCGATAAACCATCGGCGTTATTATGATATTCACCCTCCCGATATTTAAGATCAAACTCATAACCTGATAATTCACTTAACCAGTGTGGGCTTATTGGCTTCAACATTGATTGTAAAAACTTTAACGACTTATGATCAGTATATCAAATTTCTTTCCATAGAGATAATGCCGAAAATATAAGAGGTACTCATATATGGCTAATAATTCCTTCCTGATCACACAATACCCTTTCTCGTGAGCACTTAGAACGGTGGTTCTTAATCTTTTGGAAATGAAGGAATACTTTGTTATCTCAAAGTTTTTGGCGGAACACCTGGGGTTCTTTGAACTAAGTACCGAAAAAAAAGGTCCAAGATTTGCGCGAAGCGAAATACCTTCCTAAACGTTATGGTTGGTGTCGCGAAGAGGGAAGAGCCCCACCACACCGCGAGAAATATTTTGTAAAATTACTCGTGAAATTGCAATTTTAAAACATTTCAATGTAAAAATGAATCTAAATTGAATTTTGAAATAGCATATATTTCTGAATACCTAAATTGGGCGGAACACCGGTTAAGAACCACTGACTTAGAAGCTTTGAGCCGTATACTATGACCTTTTCACAATCATTTTGAACTTGACTAAGAATAGCACCGATATCACTAAAACAGCATCCGTATCCAAAATAAAATAATTAATTTTTTTGGAAACGCCTACTTGATAATGCTTGTTTAAGTTTTCGAAAACTTTCCTCACACTCTTCGTTCCAGTTAATATCCTTTTCATGTCCTTTTGTGGCTTCGTACAACGGTTTAGCCATATCTGCAAATTTTGGAACAAACTTACGGTAATAATTAGCTAGCTCCAAAAATGAACGTAGTTGTTTGGTGCATTTTGGTAATTCAGCTTCCATAATTTTCTTTATCATACTGTTATTTGTAGATATCCCGTAACATCATTGACTTTTCTAAAATCCTGACACATTTCCTGTCGTTTTTATTTTGAGTCACTAAATTAGTACAACTGAAATCAAAATCTGACGCTATGAATATAGTGTATATTTGGTTACCAACTCTACCAGTTTTGGATTTGAACTTGGTCCAAACTCTTCAAGTGCCTTTTGACATCGTTCCGTATCACTGAAACGAGCACCAACCATATCTGAATCTATTAACGCAAATGAGGCATCTAGCACAAATTTTATTATTAAGGCTAAAATTAAATTCATACCACTCACAAAACTTCAAAGATTCAAATTTTTAACTACAAGTATTGTTCCAACGAATCACAGTTGTAAACTCTCCTAAATATGATATCGGGTTAGCTCTGAACACACCTCTGAGTGGAATATTTAACTGTTTTAACACTGGACTGCCACATTTTTTCCAAATGACCTCTGACATTACCGTAACGGAGGCACCTGTATCCCACGACATCTCTATTCTTATTCCGCAACATTGAACTAAACTCCCCCATCTTCCATCACTCTTCTTGAACATCGTAATATTTCAATTTCTAGTGTCACATTTAATTCAACGAAACCACAAACAAAATGTTTGCTATGGAGAGTATTTCGTTTAAAGGACGGTTTTCTGTATGATTGCATGTAATTGATCCTACTTCGCGTGCTTCAGATTCTGACATGACATCATTTTCAAGGTCTTCATACGAATAAGTCAGGTTACCCATATTGTTTTCATCTTACAAAAATTTGCTGGCATTTTGATACATTGTGTAGATCCGTCGATTGGCATCTTCCCATTCTCAATATCCAGCAATTGTTGGCTAAACGTTCGGCGGATGCATGATTTTGTAGTTAAACATGCATGTTGGTTTTCCAAATAAATTTCTTTACATTACGCCATAAAACTGATGATTTGAGACGTGCATTAAGTTCATTAGCCAGTGTTGAACGTAGAATAATTGGCAGAGTTAGACGAAAATCACCAAAAAATAAAATTAGTGCTCCACTGAATGGCTGTCCATTTCCGCTAAAGTCTTGTAGTGTATTTTAATTTATTTAATTTCCAAAATTTAGTATATAATTACACACTACATTTTAAAATTTTTCAATTTAATAAAATTAAAATAAATATTCGAATTTAAATAAATAAGTTTACTGCATTTCTTGTCAGTAGTATGCAACATAATAATAATTTATAATTTTTATCTGTAGCGGCTCTAGGGGGGCGATATTTAAAAAAAATATATATACCTAAAACCTTCACAATAGTGTACTCAATGTCTTCTTAATTTTTCTTGGTAATCGGATGAACAGTGAAGTATTGCACGCAGGACAAATAAACATAAATTGTATTTTATATTTATAGATAACAATAATAGAATATTTAAACAAATATCAATATTGTAAATATTGAAAGTAATGAAAATATCGTCACTATCATCATCATCATTATTATTTTATCGTTCAAAACAAATTTTCAAAGGGCTTCAAGTCTGGTTCATAGCGTGATAGAAACATAAATTGAATATTTTTCGAAAGCAAATGAACTCGCCACGCAATGGCAGAATCTCAAATCCATTACTAATTCGGTAGTGATTTTAAAACTTTTCTCTTCGTTTGATTTTCCTCTTTAAATTATCATTTTGTACTTATTGAATATAATGTATTTTAGTGGACTTTTATTATTTGGATGTAATTGCATTTGTAGGTTGTCAGTCAAAATATTTCTGCTAATTTTTCCATGAAATACATTAGCCTATTAGATACAAATGCTGAAAATGATATTACTAATGCATTTAACGGAAAATACAAATCAGAAATATCGTCTAATAATAATCGAACTGCAGAAGAAGAGTTGAAACGAATATTCCGGTATGTTACCTATTGCTATGCGATAAATATCATTGAAATAGAAAGCAATATTTTAATGATCTGGAGGTGATTGGTCAGTTCAACAAAGGATTTATAATTGCTCGATTAAATCAGGATCTCTTTATTATTGATCAACATGCAAGTGATGAGAAAAAACAATTTGAAAAATTTTTAAATCAATGCGAAATGAGTTCACAACCACTAGCATGGTTAACATATTTGAAACACAATATTTCAATTTCTCTTATACTTTACTTTAGTCCAAAACGGCTCCAAATTTCATCGGGGGACGAAGAAATTATATCTGAAAATATTGATTTGTTTAATAAATTGGGATTTAGATTTCAGTTTAAAGAAGCAGGTAAATTATTAATAAAGTTATTAACATTATAATTATATTTCAAAATTACGATCAAATCAATATTATCGTTTTTCATTTGGAGTGGTTTCATATTGAATTATTGGAAAAAAATTCACACAAAATTCTGGCATTTTTTAAATAAAAATCTTGGAAATTCTCAGAGAACTCCGCACTAAATGACTAAAAAATCATTTTTTTTCTATATTTTTTTACCATCTTCCAATATATTTTCGTATAAGTCGCGATCCTCAAAATTTTAAAAAAATCTCAAAGAATTTTCTAGAAAAAGTTTTTCTCCCTGAAAAATTATTGTCAGAAAAAATGTGCATCTCGTTAATCTCTATTTTTGCAATAAGAATTTTTCATAAATCTCAAAACAAAAAATACTTTTCAGTACATTTTTCCATTTAAAAATCAATATTAATCAATATAACGATTTTAAGTGGAAAAGCACTCTGACTATAGTCATAAATTGAACTTTACACCCAAAAATCAATATTTACTCTAAAGTTAATAATAAATAGGGTTATCCAAAAAAACTTCGTTTTTTATAACATAATATATTTATAATAACAGTATTCATACTCGTTTTACACAGTAACGATATAATTTCTATATATGGACAAGCAAAATGAACAACTAATAAATGTAATGGAGAAATACATCACAAATACATTTCACCAGCATCAATTATTAATTGGAGTTCCTGTCGCAAGTTTAGCAGCTCATGATTGAGAAAGAATCTCTTTTGAGCAGCGAGAAAGGTGGTCAGGAAGAGTTTAACACCGTCGTAATTCTGGAATGTCTGCAATCGTGGTGCAAATTTTATGTTGTGGAAAATAAATCTGTACATCAACTTCATACCAGTATTCCCTTCTGCTACATAAATGGTTCTGTCATTTGCGCCGTGTGAGGACGAGCATTGTCATGCATGATTATTAGCGTACCTTGGCGGCGTATTGCCATTATCCGTTAGAGAAATTCTGTGTAGCAATGCGCATTTACATTTGTACCAGGCGGCATTATTTCGAAGTAATGCTCTCTTAGAAAATTCATCGCCACGAGGGACCCAGTGACCACAATTGCTTTGTTTGTTGAGGTCTTCGATAAGAATTCTCCGCACTGATGACCAAGACAGTCCAGCAGCATCTGCGAGTACTGTGATGCTCACAGAGAAGTTATTGGCAACCAAATTCCCGATGGCGTTGATATCTTTAGTTCGAGCCTCTCTTTGTCGTCCAGATCCAGCTTTTCGTCGAAAATCTTCTCTTTCACCCGAGTAGAATTTCTTTGCAATGCTTTGAACTTGTCGTACTATGCAAATGTTCTCAGGGCTCCACGTATTATCGAGGAGTTTGTGAATTTCAGTGACTTTACAGTTGTTCCTTTTCATCGTTGCAACGAAAAAATTCACGTTCTCTGTAGTAGGATTCATAATCAAACACGCATTCTAAGAATAATGAAATAAAGCACATATACAAAAAACGTAATACCACGTCATATGGATGCGATAATAATCAGAAATAACTGTATAAAGTATTGAATAATACGTACTATTCTTTTCATTTTCCTTTCTTTCTCCTCAATTCTGCAAGTCCTCTAGCAGAATATACGTTATCCCAAATGCATTCCAAATAAAAAATACTTAGTAAGGATTAATCCTACTATGTTGCCATTTTACAATTTTGTCTTTGAGGTAAAATTCGTAATATAAGGAATAAAAAAATGATAACCCTAATTTTTACAATACAATCGCTTTATATTTTCGGTTAAATAACAACTCTTATAATACAAATTGACTCGTAAATTCAGCTTGATAACAACTAGAAAGAACAGAAAATAATGAGAAATATATGTATCATTCATTTTAATGGCTGCTTGACTATTTAGGAATTTATATATGAAATTTTTTGGATTGTTTTCTAAAAATGTAAGTCAGATTAATTTTAAACTAAAATTTATAATTATAATAACCTAATACACCGAGGGTCTACGATGACATTTAATTGCTCCCAGGAATTGTTAAAATTTCTTTTTAAAGTAAAATTTTTTTATTCATGTAAAATTTTAATGAAAATTAATTTAAAAATAGATTTTATATATTTATTATAATTTTTTTAAATGAATTTTAAAAATGCTGGATTTATACCAAAACAAGGTAAGACATCTATTTATTTATTTAAAGATAAAATATCAACAATTCACCTAAAATTTCTTTTTTTATTGGACATTTTGTGAATTATCTTTTCATATGGTGGTAATAATTTATTAAATTTCCATAATTGGGCCCCTGGAACTTCATTGACTTCTTTACAGGTAACACAATGTTGAATATTTAACAACATTGATGAAAGGATACTTTAATTATTATCCAATTTTTAATTATCTTCCAAAATAACTTTCATTATCTTCAATAATTCATTTTTTATCGACAGTAGATATTCTCCAATAATTTTTATAAGTTAACTAAATTTAAAAGGCAAACTTACATATTTCGATGGCTTTCTCTGTATGGAATAGTTAATGCTGTGGAAGCATTAAAAAAGGCTTCAAAATTTATGTTTAACTTTTAAAATATTGGGCGCAATTTATGCCTGATTATTAGTACTTTTACTAGAGATATTGTGAACCAAGATTGTGTGCAAGACATCTATTTTCATCTCACATCAAATTTTTCTACTCGTATAATATAAGACGCATTCTAATGTTACAGGTTTTATTTAATTTCATTTTTGGCTGTGACACATTTATTATTGGTTAGGATTTTGATATATTATTTAAAGTGCAATTTCATGTCACCCAAGATCCTATTTAATGTTCCCTGGTGTTGATCATATGAACGTTTTCCAATGACGGATCCAGGATTTTTTTTGGAGGGGAAATCGTCACCTGGATGAGTAACATCAGTTGTGCTGCCAAACAACTTTCTCAATAATTCGATAAATGAGATTGCCAAAAGTGGTTCGATAAAACGATATAACGAATATTTATTTACACTGGTTCAGGCAGTTAAACTAATAAGAAAATCTTCCCATAATCCTTTTACTTTAAACATATTTTGTTGCACAGAAAAATGCCTATTTTCGCTGCAATAAACACGTAAACACCTTTAAGTAGGCTGACTAGAGGTTTTCCTAGAAAATCCGGGACATTTGTAAAAATACCGGGACAAAAGCCAAAATAGTTTTTCTACTCGAATATTACTTTTATTATTCATACTTTTCTGAAGAATAAACTTTTACGTTATGAGCTAAAATGGTTTAACTTCTATCGCTGCACTAAGTCAATAACAATTTATTTTTTACGTCACTTTCTATGATTTGATACAAGCAAGGGACCGAATTATTTCTGCTCATCTAAATTTTGATTTCTGTTAAAGATGAGTATTTTTTCTTTTTTAATTTTGAACTGAAGGCAGCTTATAAATTAAAAGTTATAATTAAAAATTTTAATTCAATTAAAAGGTTCTTAAATTTCCATATGTCATGAAAATGTTCAAAGAAACAAAATTTTAGAATTTTATTGCTAGTAAAATTTTGTATTTGAATTAATAGTGGTCTAAGATGGTCTGGCTTACTAATTTAAACATAATTGTATTGTAGCAATACTTTATGGTACCTTATTTTTGAAAAACATAAAATTTGGTTCACAATTTCGATTAAATTAATAATGCAGGGATTAACATCGTCCCGGCCGGGACCCGGGATAATTCCTGAAAATCCGGGACTGTCCCAACAAATTCCGCGCAGATGGCCAGCCTATCTTTAAGTCTGAAATAACACAAAATAGGAACACGCGTTTTAGGATTAAAATAAACCCTGTTTATCATAGTGCAATAAACTAAAGATTTGTTTTTGTTAAAATTGTCTGGTGCATCTAATGTAGCCTAATATATGATGATATGCACAGTTGTGTACACAAAAATAATGACGATTGTCTTATTTTAACTATTTTAAGTTCTAAGAAAGCAACTTTAGGATCACCCCCATTGTCCCCCATCTGGATTCGTCATTAACATTTCCACATATTGAAAGTTTGCATGCTTTTTTTAATTTATAAATTTTAATAAGCAATATAAAACACAAAAAAGATAAAATTAAATTTAAAAATAATTAAAAATTAGGTTTTAAATTGTGTAAAATCTAAATTTGCAAATTTATAATTTGAAATCAAATAATTCCTTATTCATAGATTGGCTTGTTAACAGGTATATTTAATTTAGTCAGGTAAATAAATTCAAGTCTAAAATAAAGATTTTAACTAATTTTTGAGCAGGTTTACATATTTATATTTAAATATGCTATTAATAAATTAATAAAAATCTGTTAATGTATGATTGATTTTAAGAACTTAATTTTCGAATTTTTATGACTGCTGTTCCACGTCGCAATAATCTTGTTCTTGGAACCGAAGGTAAAAATCGATATTTGAGTGAAATTAAATGTATATGTATATATTAAATTAAGATTTACATGAGATGCTTCAAATAATAAAAGACTATGGGGTATAAGTTTGCGTTGTTACTGACATTTCGAATAATATTCTTAGTCAACATGCATAGTAATGCCAATTCGCGTACGTAGCGCCATTGCATCTAATGCTTGCAGGAGTGCCATCATGATTGGTACAAGTCTCTCATATGTTCAGATGGATAAAGTATTTTCGGAAAACTTTAAAATTAATTCTAATTTTTTTACTTAGATATTGAAACAAATGAGTTCTCTAAAAGACCCTTGGGTAACTTTTTATTATATATAAAGCCTGGAAAAGACTTATTATCACAAAAAATATCTTAGAACTTTTATAAAAAAAGAGGCTGTAGCATCTAAATATTTTCAACCTATAATCGCACCGCGATCGAAATTTAGACATTCTCATAAAAGTCATTCACCTTACCTAACCTTATTTAGAGATTCGAATCATAATGGCAATTTAAAGAGATTTTCGATGACATAAAAATTTAAAACTTTTTTAAAAATTCAATTCCTACAAACATACAATCTTATAAAAAAATTATATAATATAAAAGCTAAAGTTAAATAAGAAATCAATATTTAGCTTATAATGTTTGTATTTACTGTATTTAATTGATGAAAACTGGTGTAGTAAATTAAGCTGGATGTGTTGATTTGTCGTTTAGTGAGTTGTAATTTGTTGCGTTGACCTTTGTTGAATTGTAATTTGTTGCGTTGACATTTGTTGAGTTGCCATTTTTTTAGTTGTAATTTGTTGAATTGTCACTTGTTGCGTTGACCTTTGTTGAATTGTAATTTGTTGCGTTGACCTTTGTTGCGTTGACATTTGTTGAGTTGCCATTTGTTTAGTTGTCATTTGTTTAGTTGTAATTTGTTGAATTGTCACTTGTTGCGTTGACCTTTGTTGAATTGTAATTTGTTGCGTTGACATTTGTTGAGTTGCCATTTGTTTAGTTGTCATTTGTTTAGTTGTAATTTGTTTAATTGTCACTTGTAGCGTTGACCTTTGTTGAATTGTAATTTGTTGCGTTGACATTTGTTGAATTGTCATTTGTTGCGTTGACATTTTTTGAGTTGCCATTTGTTTAGTTGTAATTTGTTGAATTGTCACTTGTTGCGTTGACCTTTGTTGAATTGTAATTTGTTGCGTTGACCTTTGTTGAATTGTAATTTGTTGCGTTTAGATTTGTTGAATTGTAATGTGTTGAGTTCCATTTGTTTAGTTTTAATTTGTTGAATTGTCACTTGTTGCGTTGACCTTTGTTGAATTGTAATTTGTTGCGTTGACCTTTGTTGAATTGTAATTTGTTGCGTTTAGATTTGTTGAATTGTAATGTGTTGAGTTCCATTTGTTTAGTTGTAATTTGTTGAATTGTCACTTGTTGCGTTGACCTTTGTTGAATTGTAATTTGTTGCGTTGACATTTGTTGAATTGTAATTTGTTGCGTTGACATTTGTTGAATTGTCATTTCTTGAATTGTAATTTGTTGCGTTGACATTTCTTGAATTGTAATTTGTTGCGTTGACATTTGTTGAGTTGTCATTTGTTTAGTTGTCATTTGTTTAGTTGTAATTTGTTGAATTGTCACTTGTTGCGTTGACCTTTGTTGAATTGTCATTTCTTGAATTGTAATTTGTTGCGTTGACATTTCTTGAATTGTAATTTGTTGCGTTGACATTTGTTGAGTTGTCATTTGTTTAGTTGCAATTTGTTTAGTTGTCACTTGTTGCGTTGTCATTTGTTGAATTGTAATTTGTTGAGTTGACATTTGTTGAGTTGCCATTTGTTTAGTTGTCATTTGTTTAGTTGTCATTTGTTTAGTTGTCATTTGTTTAGTTGTCATTTGTTTAGTTGTAATTTGTTGAATTGTCACTTGTTGCATTGTCATTTGTTGAATTGTCATTTCTTGAATTGTAATTTTTTTAGTTCTCATTTGCTTAGTTGTCACTTGTTGCGTTGTCATTTGTTGAATTGTAATTTGTTGTGTTGACATTTGTTGAGTTGTCATTTTTTCAGTTGTCATTTAAAATCTAATTAACAATGAATCTGATAAGAAGTATAGTTATTAGATTTGTAAAATTCGATTAATATTACACATAAAAATAAGATACTAATGGAATAATTTTTCAGAAAAAATTGATGTTTTCAAGTAATAATCTTCGTATAAAATTTTTTGAAAATAAAGTCTTTTCCCGACTTCTATTTATTTATAATGTATAAAGTTTTATTTGTTTAAGACTTGTGCCCATGGACGACCGACGATACGTCATCTACATTGCCTTGCTTAATGAATTTGGTCGTCGAATTTTATTATCTGATTGTAAAAATAAAAATGCATTACATTATAGTTTCTTAGAAAAAAGAATGATGTCCTTGTAAATTTAATTAATTGATTATTCAACTAATCGAGAGCTTATTTTGCAAATAAATATTTTTTCACATCAAAAATTTTAAAGATTATAAAATTCTCTCTTTATCGAGTTCAATTTCTTATACTATAAAACTATGAGTTCTTGCAAATTCTATTGTCTGGACACACGATTTAGCCAGGTCTAAATTTTAGTGGGTTTCTTTAAAATTGGAAAAATTATATCGATCTACAAAACCATCAAATTAAACGATTTTTCCGAAATTGAGTGTCTTATAAATTAAAAATGATAAACTTAAGATGTTAATGTGAATAGGATATCCGATAATGATTTTACAGTTAAGAAAAACTCCTCAAAAATATTGTGTATTTAAATAATTTTGAAAGAGGTCGTTACGTATGGATGTTATGAACACCAAAGATACGGTAGCTAATAAGTGTCATATGAATTGTAATTGGTTGATAATGATGTAGTGACATTGAAGTCATTTTTAGGAAGTGAGTTGTAGGTCGTTTGGTAGTTTTCTATCTGGTGAAATTTCATGCAGAATATCAATGTATTTTATATCTTTATTAAAAGTTTATTCATTCTATTTAATTTAGAGTTAATTAATAATTTGTCTGAGGTCAGGTAAGTTGGTTCTTCAGCTGCCAAATTTATTCAATAAAGTTATTTTTTTTAGAGAAACAAGACTTTCTTGTCTTCAATTACTTTCAAACCATCTTCCATTGTCAAAGACTTTTATAATATCATCTAATTGTTGTTTCTTTAAAGTAATTACTAGTCAATTTTATATCAAACTATTAACACTCATGGCTATGGTTCATGTTTATTGATATACATTAGGGTACATCAATATTCCTTATGTGTTAACTTCATAATGACCCTGTAGCCAATGTGTTCCTTTTATGTTAAGTAGTTACTGTGTGAAATATTTTGAAAATATAATTATTACTAATGGGTCCACATATAGAGAGAAAATAAGATTGACGCTGAATTATTATGGTGCAAAATTGAAAATGCTTCTTATTTTTTCTTTATATATTAAAAGTTCACTTTTCAGCACAGTAACTTAATAACTCTTTGAATGAATTTCAATTTCAGAATTTAAGTAAGTTTCTGAATTTTAGAAAACTGAACTGTTAGTCGACATTTTTGACAGCAAGCAGTGTAAGAATTGCTGATATGCAAAAGTCAATAGTTTATTGTTAAGACTTGTAGTAGCTATTGGCCATAATAACAATGTCAAAATTCTTAGCGTGCATGCATATAAACCAGCGACTAGCGATATCATCATTAATACAGTTGTTGCAACCGTGGAAGTTTGCTGAGTCAACTCTTATTACAAATTTTAATTTAAATAAATTTAAAAATCAAACATTTATTAAATTTAAATAAAAAATTAATTAAATTTAAACTTGAAAAATAAAAGTTTAAATTTAAAAATTACATTTTAAAAAACATCACAAACAAATTACATAAAATACATCATATACACAATTTACATTCAATTACTTAAATACATTCAAAGTACATGTAGACTGTATATTTTGAACATTAATTATAGAATTTAGTGATTTTATCAACAAAGCCTTGCGAGTTATTCTTTTCCAATAATTACTCAGATTTTTGGCAATTATCTTGCAGTCAGGCATACCTATTTTCTTACTCTTACATTTCCTAAAATGATCACTAATGTAAATGAATCCATTCAGTCGACAATATTCAAGAACTCGAGTACAGAGATAACGGGCAGTCTCCAAAGTATGTGGCATTACACCCATTACATGAAAATTGATAAACGAGCTCTGAAAAACACCAACTGGAGTTGAAGACTTATTAGTAAACATACTACTCGCTATGCAAGACGTTGTAACAATTCTAAACTTAATTTTATTTACATGTTTGAGGATCTTATGCTTAAATTCTCTGAAACCATCGGAATAAGGCAATACCAACATACAATTTAGTTTATTGTGTTTTGATCGATTTTGTTCACCTTTAAAACTTGACAATTTACTAATTTCAGAGCCAGTAAGAAATCAGTACTGGGACCATGAGAATTCAACACGCACTTACCCAAAGTCTCTTTTTCATACGCACAAAAAAGATTTAGAATATCAATTTTTTAGTACTAATGCAATCAACGAGTCCACACTTTTTGCTGAAGTAACAAACGTAAAAGATAGAGAACATGCACGAAATATTAATCGTCTCATCATATTTAGCTTATATTTAAATTCACAAAAGCCCTCAGGTATAGTATACAGACCAGTATCAGTCGCTTTTCTGTATATTTCCGTTTGATATGCTTTTCCCTAATGTTGAATAAGCAAATCCAAAAAAGCAATCGATGACATCTTGTCCTCTTCACAAGAAAATTTAATATTCAATGTAGTCAATTGAAAACCCACCTTGAATCCACCTGTTATTAAAAAGAAAATTCACATTCAAAGTTGCAAAATTTACGAAATGCAATTTCATCAACTCATGTTTATTTACATTTTTTTTCAACATCTTACAAAATAACTCAGTTGTTTCCACTAATGAAATGTTCGTCAAAAGACTGCAAACGTCAAATAAGAGCATAAATTCATTTACATTGTTTTTATTCAACTGAGCAATAAACCTAAAGATTTCAAAACTATCTTTACATTCAAAATCAGCAATAATTAAAGGTTTAAAAAATATCCCATTTAAAGTGAATAAAGTAATTAAGTGATTTTTGGATCTCACATCTTCATGCTGTTAAAAATTCAAATTAAAATAAAAAAGTTGGTAATTTGATCAGTAATAATAATTAATTTAGTTTAAAATTAATGTAAAAAAATTTTTTTTAGTGTAAAATAATTCATATAAGTAATTAATTTAATTGCTTCTGACTTACATATACTTAAAAAAACGAATTAGCATAAAAAGAAAACTTTGTATTTTATTAAATTAAATTTCTTTTTCAAATTCCTCATTATCATCTTGTTCCATTTTGTCAATGTTCATATTTGATGTCGAGTTTCCATTTGTGTCCATATCACCTTTTTCAACATTATCTTCAAGAGACATTCGAGCGGCATATACAATCTGTTCTTCTCAGTCATTATTTCAAGAATTTATCTCACTAGAAATATTATTATTCAATGAAACAGCAATGGCTTCCCTTAACATATCTTCTACTGAAATACCTCCAAGAATTGTTGATCCTACTGCAACACTTTTATTCGAGACTCTGGGTATTGTCTGTTCCATTGACAGTCTAAGTGCATACATTAGATCAGGATCATCAATGTCGTCCATTTCAAATCCAATGGCACCAACATTCCTAATTTCCTCATTCATTAGAATATAACTTATTCTCAATCATTCCCGTATACTTGATCCAGCTGATATCAAAAAACACTGAAAATTTCTGTTTATTTGCTTCTAATTCACCGAAACTTATAACATCAATATTCACTTTTTCTTTCTTCAATATTTTAGCCAATTTAACTAGATCGGACTTCCTAGAAAAATGATAATTCTTGGCTTTTGATTTCTGTTTTGTCGATGTCTCAATGCTAAAAGAGAAACACGGACAGTTATAGAAACATTGAAATTACCAGATAGATTGACTGAAGTAATTTTACAATGGAGTTTGATTATTTATTTGATTAGTTATAATTATAAATTATTTTTATTAAATATCAATAGTATTTTAGAAAACAATAATTAAAATAAACAAAATACAATTATAAAATTAAATTAATTGATGTAATTTTAAATTAAAATTATTCATTAATATTTAGTTACAATTTATTAAAATTTATCAAAATACTTATTTAGTAAAAATGTGAGTAGTTAAAAAATCGATTAATTAAAATAAATATATAAATATGAATTGGTCTAATAATAAAAAATTTAATGAAAGAGAAATTTATTGAATTATTGCTTTTATTATACTGGAATGTTTTATTAACCATCATTAAAAATTCATATTGTTGGGTTCAGAGCCACAATTTAAACAAAAATTAAAATAAAAGTAATGGAACGAGTCACTGAATATAAGCACGCACCGCAAGAAGATATCAAAAATTAATGTAAAACATATTAAATAAAACAAAATAAAAATATAACAAAAATAAAATAAAACAATTAATTAATTAAAATCACTAAAAAGCTTACAGCTGCAGAGAGAGACATAGGAAAAATAAACTAAACTGCCAAAACCTTGCAAAATAAGGTTTAGAAAAAACATAGGCAGAAGTGGCGACCAGAAAAACAAATAACGAGGGCTAAAAATAATACTATAATGAAATAATAATAGAAATAAAATTTAACTCTAATAAATTATATATCAAAAAATAGAGAAAAATGCACAAAAAATAATAAAAATAGTTTAAAATTAATAAAATAATTAAAAAGCCCTAAAATGGCGAAAAATCGCTCATTGGTCGCACACACGCACAAAAATAGTATAAATACAGTGACAAATTTCATTATTTTTAACTTATGCTTTTACAATCTTACAATTATTCACATCACTCGCGAAAATTTTGAAGTAAGGCATTTGTATGTATTAAATTTCTTGTCTTAATTTTATGTTAATATAACTTTATATGTTCAAATGTTTTGTCTAACTCCTTTATGAATTCTTATATACATTTATATCATCTTATATACGAGGCCCCCATAAAATCAGTATATATATGGTATTGGAATAGCTATCAATGAGACGGATCGCGTGCCGGCTGGTGGATTAAGTTCCCTAGTTGCGCTCTGGGGTTGTGTTCCATTGAAACCTCGGTCGTACGCAGTAGGGTCTGGCCATGTGCACAGGACCTCCACGCAGTGCATCGTTGAACGCCTCGTAGCGGCTACTGAAAAATGTGGCCGGAACGAGCAGAAAAACCTAAAATCAAGGGAAGTCCGACTGCAGGTAGGGGAATCAAGGGCGATCGCTCGACGATCTCATAGGATGTTTTCAGTCATGCCTCGAATAATAATGAGAGTGGATAGAAGGGATAAGGTGAGATTCCAAAATGATGAAGAGTTTAATAATTAAAATGAAATAACCAACAATGAAAGAGTCATATCTTTATTCAAAATAATATCAAAAACCCAAATACAAATTACCATTGATGACCAGATACGATCATGCATAAATAACCATTACATAGAAATTCTACATTTTCCGCCTCAAGGCAAGGCGAATTATCGACATATGAGAAAGTAAATATCACATATGAGTTCCAAAAGTACTCATGGTGAGAATTGTCATAGGACTATCTAAATCCAACGCCGAATGGTATAGATAGAACGAGTTCTGCTACTCCACGAGACCCAAGTGATAGTGCTTGTAGCCAGGAAAGTCATCAATCTCACTTGAACCATAGATAGGAACGATTTTGGCAGAACTAAAATGAGACGGAGCCACAGATATGGTAAATACACGATAAGGTAGCTATCCCAGTAGATAGGCTATTTCTAGTAGAGATGATAACTGATATCGGATCTCCTTATTTTCCAATGTCGATAAACCATGAGAGGGGACAAGCTCGACGAAATCTCCTATAGAACTGCACTCAACTACAGGACTATAGTTTCTCGAATAATATCCACGTCCACTATTTAATCAATACGATGACACGACCATCATTTCCATAACGATTCTAAGATTTTCGCTGACATTATGGCAATTTTATCGATTAATTGTCACTGAAAAACTACACACTGTCACTGACACCACAGAGAAAATTTTTCCTGCGACTATTACAACACGAGTGAATTTTCCTTCCCCGATTTCTCCCCAAATCGCCTGACAGCATAATTATTGCCATCTAGTATCGACAAAACCACTATATGAGGCAACATAGTTAGAGCCTATCATTATCAAGGAATTTTATCGATTTACGTCGCAGTAATTAACCCCAAACTGTAAGTGTTTACTTTAATTATCAATGAAATTATTATTGTCCCTATTATTATAACTAATGTAACTAATACTATTAACAGTATTATAGCATTGCTATTATGAATATTATCATTACTACACTATCGTCGTCATAATTATTATTATTATTATTATTATTATTATTATTATTATTATTATTATTATTATGATTATTATTATAGTTATTATTAGGATTATCGCTATCACTATTATTAGTATTATTATATCATTATTATCATAATTATTATTGTTATTATTATTATCATTATGATTATTATTATATTCATTATTACGATTAATGTTATCATTATTATTAATCTTATTATATTATTATTATCGCAATTGCTATTGTTGTTATTAGTAATAGGGTTATTATTATTATCCTTAGTAACATTATTGCTATTATTATTAATACTATTATAAATATTACTCCCATCACAATTATGAGTATTGGTGGGTTACAGGGTTTCAAATCTTGCTTATCCTTCTAGTTGCCCTCGTAACGCCATACAAAATGATTCTGATCCACTTGGCACCCGTTGCTAGGCAACGTTGGTAATGTGTTCAAGTGGTGGATCGTCCGCAAAAATTGAGTATTATCGCTAGTACTGTAATTGCTCGGACAACCCTCGGGTTCACGAGCTGTCGATAGAAGACCTGTGCTCGCTTTTGATTCTTAGGTCCCCTTATTCTCCTATCTCTTTCAAATGTCCACCTATACTCTCATCATCTATCTTTATGTCCATTCGCTTAGTCCTTCTTATTATTGTCCATGCTGATGATTATTCTTTGGCCTGTACACCCTTTGTTATGTTAAATACACCCACATTATATCTTTCACCCTTATCCCTATTATAACTACAATGTTTCCCATTATTATTACCAGCATTATTATTGTTGCTAATATATGTATTACCTTTATTAATTGTTGCTACCATTTCCTATATTATTATTTTTATTACTATAACTACCATTATATTTATTGTCATTACTACTACGATTATTACTACTATTATTATCATTATCATAATTATTATCATCATTACTACAAATACCATGATTATTATTATTATTACCATCATTATTATTATTATTAATATTATTATTATTATAATTACCATTACCCTTATCATTATCGTTACATTTATTAAGATTTTGTAGGGATCCTTCCTTATTCATCAGCGTTAAAATTTTTTATTGATATACAACATTAGCCGTAGTCCATCTATAATTTTCGGTTTTTCGATAAAGTATTTTTGTAAATTCGAAAATTTTAGCAGCGTTCCGCCCTTATTTTACGGTTCATCCCTATTCTACCGTTTTCGACAAAGTATTTTCATTGACTCGGAAAATTTGAGCAGCGTTCCGCCCTTATTTTACGCATTCCATTTTTACGTTACTATTATTGTTAAGTATTTGAATTAGTTCGGAAAATTTGAGCAGCGTCCCGCCCATATTTTCCGCCTCAACTCAAATTAATTTATTTAATTCTTATTTAAAAACATTATTTTTCATGATTTTGGTCGTTCGGATTAATCTTTTTCCGATGGCTATTCATTTTAACTGTTGCAACGATTTCGCAATTTTCCCCGCTACCCATTCCCTCTTTTTGTCCTTAAGATCTATTTATGTTCATTTCATAGTTAATGAGTGCCCACTGGACTACTCAGTGTTAGAGATTTTGAGCCGATTGTTGTTAAAAATTTATGTCAATTTTACAGGAAACGGATGGTGAAGGAGCAGCCAATAAACTACTCATTTACCCTCCAATTTCCCCTATGTACGGATAATATTGACGTTCCAACTCCTGCGTTCCGCACGCTGAGCCTTCACGGGTACATATCATTGGCGATTTTCCACGCACTTACATGCATCTGTACTATGTAGATTTTGCTTTCTTGCGTTATGTGTTGGCTGTGGGCCGGAAAAGGAATAACAAATAATAATTTACCATAGCATTTGGAATAAAAGTTTTGATGCACTAAGGCTGTAGATATAAAATATTTATTCAGCATATTACATCGGTTCAAAAATCCCATAAATTTAATTCGATAAATCATCTATAAATTCAATTGGAAAAACAAAATTATCCATAAATTTAATCTGAAAAATCATCTATAAATTCAATTGAAAAATTACCCACAAATTTGATTCAAAAAATCATCCATAAATTCAATTGGAAAAACAAAATTATCCATAACTTCAATTTGCAAAACAAAAATCATTCATTAATTCGATCTGAAAAGTCATACATAAATTCAATTGAAAAATTACCCATCAATTCTCTTCGAAAAAATCAACTATAATATTGCACCAGTTGAGAGTGATCGTGTTCAGGCAAAACACTTACCCGTGTTAATTGCCTGAATGCACGGCTCTCAACCAGCCATACAACCAGTTATACAGTTCTATAATGAAATTTTTTCTCCGAAAAATAAGACTGAAAATTTGTGAAAACACATCGGTATTTATACCTTTTTTTCTCGCGTGTGAAATTTGATGCAGTAAAACAAAATTCGACCTTGTTATTTTCTAGTAAATTCTATTCGTTAATTTTATTATTTTTTTGATTTATTTTTATAATTTTTTATTTAAGATTTTTATTGAATTATTACTAATTCAAATTTTCGATTTAAATTTCATTTTAATGAACTTTTATTAATTTTTTCAATTTCGTCGAATTTGTTGTGTTTTCTTGTTATATTTGTGTAGGTATCGTGCGAATCTTGGTGCATTTTGTTATTATTTTAATTTTATTTTTATGTTTTTGATTTTATATTTATTTATATTCTCTCAGATTTTAAAGTGTTTAATTGGTGTTGTATATTGTATTTTAAGTTATCTTGGTGCTGGGTTTTCGTGCTGTATTACTGATGCATTTAAACAATTCTCAAGGCTATTGGTGTGCTGGCCCAACAGTATTAAATTATTATTATTAGCCCTACCAGTATCAATACCTTTAACACCATCACGATTTAATTTATCCTTACTAGTTGTCATTATTCCTAGGTTTATCACAAAAATTACCACAACTAGTCGTATATTCCGCTGATCGTTATTATTTTTAGTATTATTAATAGTATCACCAATAGTGTTCATATTACGTATAGGGTTTTTCTAAAACTATTATTGCCCAGACGATTTGAGTAAGCACTTACGTACGCATCCGTACCCCATTGACGACTATCAATCCCAAAGATGCCAAGCGTACATTCGCTACAGTAAAAATCCTTAACGTCACTCTTAAAATTATTGCCGCCTATCCAATAAGCCCTGCTATTAACCTTACTTGAAGCTTTCAACCGTACCTCGACCCACGACAAGACTACTGTCAGTATATAGATATAAGGCCGTCGTAACTATAAATCTTCCGTTCCTATTTTCATTGGCATTGTATGATCTTTATTCAGCCAAAACATGTTCGACCAATCCTCTGATCTATTCACTTTATCTAGATGGCTAACCTAAATAATCTCCCGAGGATTCCGCGCCTGTCGCCATCGATAATCGCTACTAGGCAGCGATTGGAGGAGCTGGAAAGGGAGCACGTGATCCTGAAAGAGAAATACCAGAAAATCAAAGGAACTTGGCTATCGACCGACGCCGCCAAGAAACTATACCAAAAGATCTCTCGCCTGTCTCGGGCCAGAGAGGATTTAATCATTGAATCTCGCAGTCAGCGAGTCCTGATCAAGGAGCAGGGGACAATGCTCCGCCAGATTTTTACCGACGCCGAACTCCGGGCTCGCATTCCGGGAAGTATCCTGGCTCGGGAGTTAAACATTATCCCGGCACAGCACCTTCCCCTGGAGATGCCACCGTCAACTCTTGCCACATCAGTTCCTCCTATCTCCAAAACCCCGTCAATTCCCGTGGTCGAACCACGCCCTGGAGCCGCCAGACGACGACCAAATCGAAACCGTCGCCGTCGCGAACAACGACGTAGAGCCGCGAGTCTCTTCAGCGCGGCGGAGCCATCTAATTCTCCGTACTCGATACAGGACCTGCCGCCTCCGTATCAGGAATTCGAATTCCCTGATACTGAAGCAGACATAATCTACGCCCCTAGTGTCGTTTACCACTCACCAGCCAGATCTATCCACATAGACTTAGTGGATGAGGAAGACGAGATTCCGGCATCAAATCGATCTTTGGAACGGATGGGCTTAGACCCCAATGAAATCGCGGTCCTAACAGGCAGGTTACCGGAACGCTTGCCTCTGCCAGATGAACCAGGACCTTCTTCCCGAATCGATTTCAATATTAACATAAATCCTCCTCCGTATTGCCCAGAGAAACTTCGGTGTTTCCCAACAGACATCGATGCGGACGAGTAAAGCACGGGCCACTGAATCAGTCTCATCGCCGCACAGGTTCCTTGAACTATATCATCAGAAGGACGACCTTCGTCGAGTGTCTACAACAACAGTGTGCAATCCTCTTTCACTCTAATTTAACTTATATCTTAGTTATCTTTTATGTTTTTCTTTGTTGTAGTTTTATCGTATCAATAAATTTTCAAGTTTTGGATTTCGTTTCATTTTCGCTTCTTAACTGTAACAGTTGTTAAATAATATTAGTGAGCTACTAGCCATGATTTGGAGAGGGGGTTGTAAAGGATAGTATTATGCGATGGTCAGAAGGGAATCATAAAGAGAACTCTAACGATTACCAACTTCATAGAAAGTAAAACCCCGGGTTCACCGAGTTTAGGAACTCGAGAGTAAACGCGTAAGACCTCCTATCGGCAGCAAGTGACTGGGAAACGAAGGTCCTTTGAGGAGTAGCACTAGTAATAGCGCTCACCTGCTCGAATGGCATCCGGCTGTTGCGTACAGTACCAACATGATTTCGGTCATGGGTACGCAGCAGTTTATCCAAATCGTGCGTTGTATGGAGAAGAAACCACCCTAGAGCGTAGAAAGGATAGATCCGACATTGATGTGAGGATGTGCGAGAAAATAGATTCCCCGTATGACCAACAATATTAATTGAATAATTTAAGAAAATAATTTAGGAAAATAATTTATAAATAACACTAGTATTTTAGAAAACAATAATTAAAATTATTCATTAATATTTAGTTACAATTTATTAAAATTTATCAAAATACTCATTTAGTAAAAATGTGATTAGTTAAAAAATCGATTAATTAAAATAAATCTATATATATGAATTGGTCTAATAATAAAAAAATTAATGAAAGAGAAATTTATTGAATTATTTCTTTTATAACCACTTTTATTATACTGGAATGTTTTATTAACCATAATTAAAAATTCATAAATTATTCAATAATGGAAGAAAATTAAGTACTAATTTAAGGAAAATAATTTTTAAATATCACTAGTATTTTAGAAAACAATAATTAAAATAAAAAAATATAATTTTTAAAATTTAATTAATTAATTAAATTTAAAATTATCTTTTAATAATTCACTAGAATTTCTATCAAAAAAAGATTTACAAAAATGTTAAAGCTTAATTTATAATATTTTTATTTTTAAAACTTTATGTTATGACGACTAAAAGTTAGTAAATTTAAGTTACTCAATAACATTAATGTTTTTATCAATTCGCAATCCCCTGTAACGAATACAATATCAACAAAATTAGTTTTCAAAACGCGTGTTCCTGCTGTTATCCAGTTATTTAACCATATTTTCACCTACTCCCCCTCACTCCATTTAAACTATCTAGGTCGAATCGAAATTTGATGTAGGCAATGAAAACACATGTATTATATAGTTAGCACACATACTTTTCCATAGAGAACCATCTAAAATTAAATTGCTCAAAAACCGCAAAATTTTACTTAAATTTGTGCAGGTCAATCAAAATATTTCGAAGTATTGTTGGGTTAATATTGTTTAAAAGTCGGTTCGCAGTGAGTTCTCTTGTTCTTTATATATAAATGAAGGAAAACCAACACAGAACAACTTTATTCTTATTTCACCACAATTACAATTAGTTTTTAATTTGCACTTTTCTTTCTTTGATAATTTATTATATGTTATCGTGAGGTAGGAGGCCCAAGGGGAGACCAGCTTTCTAGCACGATAATTTAGTAAAAGTTTCACTCCTTTTACTTTTTGTCTTTGTCTTGGTGTTGTTGAACGTGTTTCTTTGTTAACTCTTTTCGACCAAATTGGCAATTGGAGGTTTCTGAGTTTTTTTATAGTTAAGCAATTATTTAACTGTTAAACATTTGTCCTTTAATGGCGCTGTTATCCACTGTGATAATCCTGAAATGCGATCAGAATAACAATTTAATGTTCTACTTAGTTCCAATTTTGAGTTTCCATCTGCTTATTAATTACTCTGGGTGTTCTCTTATATCTCGGGCTTCCTGTTAACTATGTTTCTTCGTTAGTTCTGGACTTCCATTGACTCGAATTTTCCATTAGCAATTAATTAATTTTCTTATTATTTTATTTTAGCGCTCTACCTTTTCCTTTGGACCCCTAACTGAATTTTCATTATTATATTTAGATTCGTCTTTTAATTTTTCATTCAACTGTTGGTCGTACGGGGAATCTGTTTTCTAACGCATCCATACATCAATGTCGTGTGTCTCCTCTTCACATCCTAGGGTGGTTTCTTCCCCATACAACGCACGATTTGGATAAACTGCTGCGTACCCATGACCGAAATCATGTTGGTACTGTACGCAACAGCCGAATGCCATTCGAGCAGGTGAGCGCTATTACTAGTGCTACTCCTCGAAGGACCTTCGTTTCCCAGTCACTTGCTGCCGATAGAAAGTCTTATGAATTGTATTCTAGAGTTCATAGACTCGGTGAACCTCGGGTTTTCCTTTCTACGGAGTCGACAATCGTTAGAGTTCTCTTTATGATTCCCTTCTGACCATCGCATAATACTATCCTTTACAACCCCCTCTCCAAATCATGGCTAGTAGCTCACTAATATTATTTAACAACTGTTACAGTTAAGAAGCGAAAATGAAACGAAATCCAAAACTTGAAAATTTATTGATACGATAAAACTACAACAAAGAAAAACATAAAAGATAACTAAGATATAAGTTAAATTAGAGTGAAAGAGGATTGCACACTGTTGTTGTAGACACTCGACGAAGGTCGTCCTTCTGATGATATAGTTCAAGGAACCTGTGCGGCGATGAGACTGATTCAGTGGCCCGTGCTTTACTCGTCCGCATCGATGTCTGTTGGGAAACACCGAAGTTTCTCTGGGCAATACGGAGGAGGATTTATGTTAATATTGAAATCGATTCGGGAAGAAGGTCCTGGTTCATCTGGCAGAGGCAAGCGTTCCGGTAACCTGCCTGTTAGGACCGCGATTTCATTGGGGTCTAAGCCCATCCGTTCCAAAGATCGATTTGATGCCGGAATCTCGTCTTCCTCATCCACTAAGTCTATGTGGATAGATCTGGCTGGTGAGTGGTAAACGACACTAGGGGCGTAGATTATGTCTGCTTCAGTATCAGGGAACTCGAATTCTTGATACGGGGGCGGCAGGTCCTGTATCGAGTAAGGAGCATTAGATGGCTCCGCCGCGCTGAAGAGATTCGCGGCTCTACGGCGTTGTTCGCGACGGCGACGTTTGCGATTTGGTCGTCGTCTGGCGGCTCCGGTGCGGGGTTCGATCACGGGGATTTGCGGGGGTTCGGAGATGGAAGGAACTGATGTTGTAGGAATTGACGGGGGTATCTCCAGGGGGAGGTGCTGTACCGGGAAATGCTCCGCAATGTCCCCGAAATGCGAGCCCGGAGCTCGGCGTCGGTGAAAATCTGGCGGAGCGTTGTCCCCTGCTCCTTGATCAGGACTCGCTGACTGCGAGATTCAATGATTAAATCCTCTCTGGCCCGAGACAGGCGAGAGATCTTTTGATGCAGTTTCTTGGCGGCGTCGGGTGATAGCCAAGTTCCTTTGATCCTTTGGTATTTTTCCTTCAGAGCCGTATGTTCTCTTTCCAGTTCTTCTAATCGCTGCCTGCTAGCGACAATCGATGGAGACAGGCGCGGAATCCTCGGAAGATTATTAAGGCTAGTCATCTAGATAAGGTGAATGAATAAGAAGATTGGTCGAGCATGTTTTGGTTCAATAAAAATCATACACTGTCAGGGAAAACAGGGGCGGAAGATTTATAGTTACAACGGCCTTTATATTAATAATAATAATAGTATTTTTGTCGTTGGTCATTGTACGGTTGAAGTCACCAATAATGTTAGTAGTAGGGCTCATAGTGATGGGCAGCGGTGATTTTAATGACAATGTTAATAATTTTAACTATAGCGAATGTACTAATGGCATCTTCGGGAGTAATAATCACTAACGAGGGTACCGATACGTAGGTGAATGCGTGTTTAAGATTTTCGGGTAGTGATAGTTTTAAACAACCTAGGCGCAATACTGACGATATTGATGATACTAGTAATAATACTAATAATAATAATGATAAGCGAGTCAGGTGACTATTTATAATAATCATAGTGATAATCATAGGAATAACGACAAATTAGTAACGATGATGTTAATAGTAACAATGCTAAGGTTATTAATGATAATAACGATAATAATAATAAAATAATAGTAATAATGATAATAATAATAACAATAATAATAACAATAATATTGATAAAATGATGATATTAATGATAATGATAATAATAATAACGATAATAATAATAATAATAATAATAATAATAATAATAATAATAATAATAATAATAATAATAATAATGATAATAATCCTAATAATAATAATAATAATAATTAGAATAATAATTAGAATAAGCATTACAATTTGCGGATATCATTATGAAGTAAATCGATAAAGGATGTTAACAGCGGTAGTCGTCGACTATGTTGTCGCCCACGGTGTCTCTGTCAATACCAGACAACAATAGTTATATTGTCAGGCGACTGGGGAAATTCGGGAGAGAATTTTTTACCAGTGTCGTAATCGTAATAATAGGAAAAATTTCTATATGAAGTCAGCGGCAGTGTGCGCGTTATTAGCGTCAGCTAATCGATACATTTGTAATAATACTAGCGAAAAAACTTAGAATCGCAGTGGAAATAACGATCGTGTCGTCGTACTGATTAAATGGTGGACGTGGATGCTATTCGAGATCTACATTCCTTTAGTTAAGCGAAGATCTACGGAAGATTTCGTCAAGCTTATCCCTTCTCACTGTATATCGATGTTGAAAAACAAAGAGATTTTATATCAGTTATCATCGCTACTAGAAATAGCCTATATTTACTGGGACAGATGTATTATCACGTATCTGCCATATCTGTGACTTCGTCTCATTGCAGTTACCGCCAAAATCGTTCCTATCTATTATTCAAGTGGGATTGATGACTTTCCGAGTTGCAAGTACTGTCTCTTAGGTCTCGTAGGCTAACAGAAATCGTTCCATCTATACTATTCTGCGTTGGATTTACATGTTCCTATGGCAATTCTCGAAATGGGCATCTTTATGGACATAAATGCGAGGTTTACTTTCTCATTTGTTGGTGATCACCCTTTCCTTGCAGAAGAAAATATAGAAATTTTTATGTAATGGCCATTTGTGTGCGAGCGTGCCTATCCGTCAATGGTAATTTGTGTTTAGTGTTTCGATATTATTTTGAATAGAAATATAACACTTTCTTTTTTGGTTATTTCATTTTAATTATTAAATTTTTTATCATTTTCGAATCTAAGCTTATCCCTTCTTCCCAATTTTACTTGTATTATTATTCGAGGCATGACAAAAATGTCCTATGAGATCGTCGAGCGATCTGTCCTGATTCCCCTACCTGCAGTCGGACTTCCCTTGATTTTAGGTTTTTCTGCTCGTTCCGGCCACTTTTCAGTAGCCGCTACGAGGCCTTCAACGATGCACTGCGTGGAGGTCCTGTGCGTATTGCCAGACCCTACTGCGTACGACCGAGGTTGGGAACACAACCCAAGAGCGCAACTAGGGAACTTAATCCACCAGCCGGCACGCGATCCGTCCCATTGATAGCTATTCAATACGATATATACATATATATACTGATTTTATGGGAGCCTCGTAAATAAGATTATATATATATATATATATATATATATATATATAAATTTACAAAGGAGTTAAACAAAACATTATAGACAAACATATAAAATTATATTAGCATAAAAAGAGAAAATTTAGTACATACAAACTCCTTACTTTCAAAGATTTTCGCGAATGAGTTGAACTAATATAAGATTGTAAAAAGCATAAGTTAAAATAATCAAATTTGTCACTGTATTTATACTGTTTTCGTGCGTGTGTGCGACCAATAAGCGATTTTTCTCCATTTTTAGGACTTTTTAATTATTTTATTACTTTTAAACTATTTTTATTATTTATGTGTATTTTTTCCTATTTTTTGATATATGATTTATATTATAGTTGGATTTTATTTTTATTACTATTTTCTTATAATATTATTTTCAGCCCTTATTATTTGTTTTCTGGTCGCCACTTCTGCCTGTGTTTTTTCTAAACCTTATTTTGCAAGGTTTTGGCAGTTTATTTTATTTTTCATGTGTCTCTCTCTGCAGCTGTATGCTTTTCCAATGATTTTAATTAATTATTTCTTTTTATTTAAATTTTGATATATTTTTAATTTGTTTTAATTAATATGTTTTTATTGATTTTTAGTATCTTCTTGTGGACCTATTTCATTATTCTTAATTTTGTTTTAATTTTCATTATCGTTTTTTGTTTAAATTGTGGCTCTGATCCCAACACAACCATGCCCTTTCCCCGATCAATAATTAATTTTGCACTTTCGCCATTTTGGTGATTTTATTTGTGTTTCTTTGTATAACCCCAACAGCTTTTAAAAACTTTAAAAAAGTTTATTAAGGTCAATTCAATTTATCAAATTGTTTCTAAATCTTCGAATAACATGGAATAATTCATGTAATAACATCACTATACAAAATCAACTTTAAAACAATGTAACGTAAAGGAATTGCATCTAGTGTCACTTCCAAGATATATCCATATATAATATGTATGATCGAATTTTTCTGGCAAATTTTAATTTATCTGCAATAGTTTTGAACAAGTAGTGACATACTTTCCTAAAAGATGCAACATCAAATGCTCTAAATGCAATGTGGGTTCAGATATGAACCCAGAATAATGAATATGTGAGACTCTTGCAAAGTGAATGTAGATTTTAAACTATGTGAGAGTCATCAGAATGAACTACAACAATATTGAAAGACAATATTTTAATTAATGACCATACTAAACAACTTTATGTAGACATTGCAGTAAAAATGATTTTTAAGCCAGAAATCCCAGGGACAATGCACATTTTATACTAATGATAATATCAACAACTTTATAGGAAAATTATCAATTAATAGTCAATTATTATAAAGTATAATTATTAATTAATAAGGCGAATTCTAGACAAACATACAGAAGTTAGATTTCTATTAACACTACAAAAAGCAGTTTAAAAATATTTAAACGACTTTCACAATAATCTGACGAGAATCAATTCCATTAAATTGATCCTTGCCTACTTCACAGGATAAAACTTTGCCCAATTCCAACGCGTCTTCTTGATACATAAAGTAATGAGTTTCAGCCATCGGGATTCCATTGAAACAGCTACTGGCGGCAATTGTATAGGCTCCCATGTTTGGCCATACAATCCAATTTCCAATCTCCATTTTTGGTAAGGGCTCTTGTTGCATTATGCAGTCGAAACCATCACAAGTCGGCCCGCAAATAGTTGATACGTACATTTCAGTTTCACAGGCCATCTCTCTAAAATATCCTTCATTACCAAAAATTCCAAAAGGGACTGGTTTGGCATGATCGAAAACAATACAATTAAATGAATTATAAACACCATCATTGATAACATAGCGGTAGCCTTTTTCGATATATACCTCAGGCTTGCTATTTTTACGTGAGTCGCTGCTGGAAATTTCCGAGACGTCGCTCATGCTATCTAATAAATATTCTGGCATTGATCCTTGGCTCGAAGTTTCTACATTATCATATACTTCGTAATTATCTTTACGGCACGCAATATTATTCACATTCGAAATCGGATTAGTCACATCGAGACTACGTAGGCCAATTACTTGAGTGACAAGCGTGTAAGCTCCGTAAACGAAGTATCGGCCCGGTTCAGCAATTATACGATAATTGTCTTCTTCTGGAAAATAAGTATCGAGAACATGATTGAGCTTGGTGCACATTTCTTCGAATTGCATTTGTTTAGCCAGATCACCGTTAATACTGCTCAGCCCGGGAAATCCACCTCCGATATCGAGAATTGTAGGATTGAAGCCAATCTTCCGAGCTAATTCCATCACTTGAGAACAATAAATGACAGTTTCTGGGAACGCATCCATTTCATTGCAACCGCTTCCAACATGAAAACTAGAAAAATAAATTTTATTAAAAATAGTTTTTATATTGAATATTTTTATATATGATAATTGTGGATATTGTCGAAGAGTAAATGACAAAATTATGCCAATTGATCGCCACACAATATTTGGTGATTTTCAATTGACATTTGCTGTGTAACAATAATTAATTATAAAAATAAATTACCTCAATCCAACAACATTCATTGATAAGTCCATTGCTCGTTGAAGAAGGAATGGCACTTCATCAGCATCAGCACCGAATTTGTTGCCAAGAACACAAGTGGCAGCATAAGCTCTTTGAGTAGACAAGCGCAAGATTAATTGAACGCTTGGCCATTCTTGAGATAGTTTCACAAGTTCACTTTCGGTATCGAATGTTACAGTGTTGACTCCAGTGCTGCTGGCATATAAGATATCCTTTTTGAATTTAAAAGGATTAGCGAATATGATGCTTGTAGCGGCTTGAGTAGTATCAAAGGACATCGTATCAATAACTGATTTGATTTCTTGCTTGCTGGCACAATCAAATCCAGCGCCAAGCACTCCCAATAACGATATGACTTTTGGATCAGGCTGGCATTTTACAGCAAAAAACGGTTGGACGCGAGGTAAAAGGCTTTTCCATCGCATAAATTGATGAAAAATGCTACCAAGATTAATTTGATAAAATGGAGCATCGCAGTTCTAGGAAAGTATAATTAAGGAAAATGATGATAATATCAAAATATGCAAACCATGATTCGTTGTTTAATGATGTGCAAATTGGATTCCATTGATGATGAAAAATGGACCAATTCAATATCACTGATTCTCTCAGTGATTCTCGTGAAATCACTATTATCTGTTGAAATCATTATAGCTTCTTGAGACATTTATGATGAGATATTAAATATATATTTATAAATCTTTTTTTCAAACAAATTTATAAAATACATTATTAATAAAATTTCAATCTGTAGAAACACAACTTTGATGTTAAATTAATTTATATTTATTTTTAAAAAAAGATTAAATTTCTTCATGTGTTTTAAATTTAAATTGACTCTTTAATTTTAATAATTTTTCAAATATTTTATTTGCATGCCAAAATAAAAATGCTATAAATAAAATTATAAAACATTACATTATATCGACTGAAAGTTATTAAAGATAAATTTCTCAATAATGTTGAGGTTATAAATATTACAAGACATAAAATATAAAAATTCGAAATTATAAAAATCTATTAAAATTATTAAAAATTAAAAAGAATTTATTAAAATTTAATAAAATCATTATTTATTAGAAAAGTTAATATAAAGTTAAATTAATTTATTAAAAATTAAAAAGAATTTATTAAAATTTAATAAAATCATTATTTATTAGAAAAGTTAATATAAAGTTAAATTAATTTATTCATGTGTTTTATAATTAAATTGACTTTTTAATTATATAATTTTATAAAAATATTAAAATTTATCAAAATTTTATTATAATTTATAGAATTTAATAAAATTATTATTTAATAGAATTAAAAGATAACGCCAATAAAAAACCTTTCGTACGATATATTTCGATAGCATAGCTATCATCTTCAGGTACTCAAAACCAACTAAAAATATTATGAATTAACATTTAATTTAAACAAAGTATTTTTTATTAATTTAATTTTGTAATAAATAAATATTTATAAAATATATTCAATTCACTTTTAATTAATTTAAAATTTTAAAATTTTCACTTATATTCTAATTTTTAAAAAATTAATGTAATTTAAAATTTTCAATTATTTTAATAATATTAAAAAAACAAACATGATTTAACATACGTAAACTATTTAAAAACATTCAAAACATTCGTGGTCACATCACTTTGCACATTAATCTTTGGATCCAATGACCTTATCAGCAATGCTTCACATATCACGCGTTCCCAATAATTATTAAAACTTCTCAACAAAATTCTAAAATCAGACATTCCTATTTCACTTTTACAGCCTCTATTGTGTTCACTAATATTGGTCAAACCCTTCAATCGACAATGCTCTAGAACTCGAGTACAGAGAAGACGGGAAGTCTCTCCAATGTATGTGGCATTACACCCATTACATGTAAATTGATAAACGAGATCAGAACACAATCCAACCGGAGTTTTTGATTTATTAATAAACATATTGCGTACCTTACACGAATTAGAGACGATCTTATACTCTAAATTTCCCATCTGTTTACTTAACTTCCTTTTATAATTTGTAAAGCCTTCAGAGTACGGCAATACTAACACATATTTAGGCTCAATTTTTTTATATCCATTTTTACCATCACCCAGACCAACACTCAATTCACACCCATCCGACAAATTACATTCAGACTTTCCAAAACATGGATCCTTAGGATTTTTAATCAATTTATCAACAGTTTCTTTTATCATCAACAATAAAAATGATTTAGAATATCCATTCTTTATTAACAACTCAACCAATTTATCAACACTTTTTACCGAATTAGCAAAAGTTGAAGATAAAGACCATGAACGATATATCAATCCTTTCACCATATTTCTCTTATACTTAAATTCACAAAAGCTTTCTGGAGAAGTATAAAGACCAGTATCAGTTGGTTTTTTATAAATCTCTGTTTCATACTGTTTATCTTTGCGTTGAATTAACAAATCTAAAAACGCAATTGATGACTTTCTCTCCGTTTCACATGTGAATACAATGTTTTTTATGTAAACTGTTCATAAAATGCAAAAATGGTTCTACATGTTCCTGGTTTTCAAGTACAAGAAAAATATCATCCACATACCTTTTATAAACAAAAGGTTTTTCAAATTGGAAAGAAGCAATTTTCTTTTCCAAACTAGCCAAAAATATTGATGCCATCGTTGGTGCTAAAGGGAACCCATAGCGACTCCATCTACTTGTTGATACCATTCATTATTGAAAAGAAAATTGACATTTGAAGTAGCAAATTCAAGAAGTTTACGAAATGCCCTTCTATCCAAAATGTGATGTTCCGAATCATTTTCATTCCACAACGCACAGCATAAGTCAATTGTCTCAACCAGTGGTATATTCGTAAACAAACTACAAACATCAAACGAAACCATAACATCATTCATACTTCGTTTTTGTAGCTTTGCAATACAAGACACAAACTCAAAGCTATCCTTACATTCAAACTCTGATCGCATTAACGGTTTTAATAATCCATCTAAAAACTTTGCTATTTTATACTGGGCAGTACCAACCATCGACAAAACTGGTTTCATAGGTACACCATCTTTATGGATTTTTATCGATATAATTTCAATACTTCTAGAAGAGAATTTAGCATCTGCAGTTAATTTTATTAGAAACTCTTCTGTTCAGTTTCTACAATATTCTATGGAATATTTAAAATACCCAATTACTTATTCGTTTAAAGTAATCTTATTTTATTTTATATAATATTAATTAAAATTTTAATAGGAACCTGTAATTTTAAAGCAGAGTTTATTTAATATCCAAGTTAGAAAAATTGGTGACATCGACTAAAAATATTTTAGAAATACTGATGGCTATCAACAAAGATATTCAATTTAATGAAAGTTTCACTTTTATGAATTTCGAAAAAGATATTGATTTAGAAAATACTAAAAATGAAAATTCATATTTCATGATAAAAATAAGAATTCAGGGTTTTAAAAATGGAGGCGAAACAATAAAACCTATTTGGAAAATATTCGAAGCAAATAAATGTTTTTAAATATATTTTATAATTATTTGTTGTTGTTGTCATTTATTATATGATGTATTAAACATTAATTATTATTTGAAATAATTATGCATGAGTTTTAAAAAATTATTTGAGTGTAATAATAAAATTTTCGATAATTTATTTCATTTTATTTCCATAAATTTAAATATACCTTTTAACTATAAAAACCAAAATTATTTATTATCATTGTGTTAATAAAAATAAATAAATTTTATGAAAGTAAATAAAAATTTAGAATCATTCTATTTTTAAAAAATTTTTTAAATATAAATTTTTCTTTTGTATAAAATTTTTATTTAAAATTATTTAAAAATAATTTGTTAATGAAAGTTAAATGATTTATAAAAAATTGATTTTTATTATATAAGTATTATTTAACTTATAATACTCAATTAATATATACTTACATTTTAAATCAATTTTTCTTCCAAAAATATTTTTATTTCTTCCGTCGTTTATTTTATTTCCAACAGCATTTATATTTCTAATATATTTTCCTGCATTTATGTTATTATTTTTATTTAATAAATTCATTATCTAAATATTAATGTTAATGATAAATAATAATAAAATTAATAATTACTATAATTATGTGATTTTAAAAAGTGGGAAATGTTTATGAATATATAAACAGGTTTGTATTAATCAATCCAAATTAATTAGACATAGCCTACTAAAAAATTTTTAATGACACACAAAATTTTAGTGATTATCACATAATAAAATATAAGGGTCAATATCATCATCAAATTACCTAAATTTATGGGTAGGGTCATTGACATAATTTCAGTGATTAAACATAAAAAATAAAAGAAAATTAAATTATACAAAAATATTTGAAACCAATAAATCATAATTTAATTGGTATTAAAATATAATCCAAAAATCAAATAAATTAATGAATAAATCAGCTTTTATAAAACTTTAAATAGAGAGCGTTTTAATTGAGTAATTGTCTTAAATATAATTTAATTTTTAAAGTTCTTTTTGAATATTAAAATTTAATTTAAAACAAATATAGTATGTTTTTTTATTGATTTTAACCAAGCTAAACAATGTTGGCAACATGTTTTTGTCATCAGGTTTTGATACCGAATTTTATTGTATTCAATAGACATTAACAATGATTGAAGTTTTGATATTAATAAAGGAGAGTAATAGAAACCCATTGGATCAAATGCATGTATTTTTTCAGGTTTCACATTGACTGCGATCCAATGTTCTCCATTGAGGTTACAAGATTGAGTATTTACAATAAATGCCTTGTTTATATCAATATATGGTATTTTATCTAAAGGAAATACTAGAAGAAATTTTGATCCCAACCATTTTTGACCCTTTTTTGAATCTGAAAAGAACTAGTATCGATAAATTTCAAAAATTTAAAATTAAATTCTTACTTCATTTTTAAATAATTAATTTTCATAATTTGGTTTATAATTCAAACCAATAATCTTTTATCAAATTCATAATGTTTTATCAAAATAATAATGTTTTATCAAACTAATACTGTGCGATTGGCTATAATTTGAATCTCTTTTTCAAAAACTCCATAGACTATTACAGAAATGGATTCAGTTAGCGGTACTCCAGATTTAATATCAAGTCTTAGATTCCCTTGTTATGGTAATTGACTTTGATTAAGATCAAAATCAGGAGCCATTACAAAAGAAAAGAATGGATATTTATTTTTGAAGTCAGACATATTGATTGCACAATTAATATTCTTATTAAGGTAACCCATGTTTCTGACAATAGGTTGCATATAACTAGTACTATAATTATCATTTTCAAAATGTTGACTACATTCTTTACGATAGTCATTTCCTTTCAATAAAGTTATTGATTCAACATTATTATGATGATAAATTGAATAAGATGATGAAAGCGATCCAATATTTCTTTTATTTACTTGAAATGTTACAAGAATAAAATTTAATAATCGTCTATCACCAAAGATTTGTTCTTTATAAAAATCAGAAGACCCAATAGGCAAAGAAAATTCAACAACCTCTTCACTTTTTAATGGATAAATTGCATTTTTTTGTCCAATTAGTCCAATTTGGTGACCTGCTAAAACAGATGGTTCAACTCGAACTCTTTTTACCATTAATTTTGCAGTTAATAATTGTATTTTAGGATCCAACTTTGTACATGTTAAACTATGTGATGGGTTTGATCTTGTTAATTTAATTAGAACACTAACAACGGGTCATAGATATTTTGGTTGATATATGAAATCAAATTGTAATGGTGAACATAATGAAAATGGTTTATATTTTGCAATTCAAGCTTTTCTTATATTATCATCTTCACTATATCTCATGCTTTCTAAACCTGTATGTTTTGTATCGTGATTATAATTTATTATGGTTTCGATTAATGCCTTATAACCAAATGTATCATATAATCCTTCAACTTTGATAGAATTAAAATCTAATTCACCTTTGAAAAAAGTTTGAAAAAAGAAATTGTTTGCTGTTACATCAAAATCATTAGAAATATTTTCATCTCCATTATTTTCAACTTTCAATTGAAGATAAAGTAAAGCATCGTTAAAATCTAAATATTCGGTTTGAGACCCGTAAATGTAAAATTGAATTAAAGATGTCCCAGAATCAGTAATTGAATTAAATGGATAAATATCTTCAAACGCACCATGTTCTATTACAGCTTGAGGTGATGGTCTATCAAAAATACAAAGTTCAGATTTTGCACTAATCATTTTTCAAATATAGTCCCATATCCTTTCATTCTTTTGTTTATATGTTTCTTTGAAATTTTTCTGCGTTTCATCATCACACCTTTTTGTTAATTTTCTTTTTTAATAAACACATCAGATACCATATTAATTACAGTAGGTAAATGTTGAATTAAATCAGGTAATGTATTTTTAATTTCAGATAAAACATTTTATTTTAAAGCAGGTAGAAATTTGGAATTGTTATTTATTACATCATTAACACCCTATACGTTTAAGAATTGGTAAAGCAAATCGACCTATTGTTTTCAACCATCCTGTTCCATATTGTTTACCAACAAAATAAGGTAAATCTCCACTAGATTGACTAATACTATAAAAGTTTCCAATATCCAGATTATTCATATTAATCCATACAGATTTTAATAGAGGAATTCTTAAGTTACTAACATTTATTGGTTTAATAACATTTGAATAAATAAACATTTGCTGATTAATTTGAATTGTTTTTGGAATTTTCACACCAACAAGATCCTTACCAGTAAATGTCGGATTCTTTATTTCCAAAGTTTTTATTAATTTTTTATCAAAAATTTTATTTGAAATATCATCTACAAGTTTTATTTTTAACAATTCTCCATTTCTAAAATTGATTTCTTTAAACGGGGTAGGATTAATTGTCATTAAGTTTCCATGAAGTTCTCATAATGTTGTTAAGAATAAATCATCTTCAAAATAATGTGTAAATTTAGTGTTGATGTCATAATTTATAATTATTTCAATTTTTTCAACAGGATTATTTTTCATAAATTTAGGTAATTTAATTTTACAATGATCAAATTCTTTAGTGATGGATATAGTTTGTAATCCAAATTTAAAAGCATGTTCGTAATGATATTTTAAAGAGAACATGTGGACAAAAAATCATAAAATTTTCATAATTTTCCATGAATATATCAACATCTGAAATATATTTAGAATTTAAAATTTCAAACATTCTATTTTCATTATTTATTTTAAAGTATTTACTTTCTTCATGTGATGTTTTGAATTCATATTGTATCCATGAATTGCTATAGTACGGAGAATGATTTTGCACAAATGTAAAGCCCATCAAACCTACTTCCAACTTACCATCCAAATAAACTGGATTTTCAAATTCAACAACAAAATTACTAGGATTATTATCAGGATAAATAAGAGGACAACTATTATTAGGTAAAATCATATAAAACTGGTCTTCTTTCATAATATTTATTTAATCAATTGATTTCAGATATCCAACTAGGAGTTTTATAACCTTGCCATTTGACATAGTATTGTTTATATTTACCTCGTGATTTGGTTTTTAGAATATTTTGAATTCTGAATACAATGCGTGCTGGAATAACTCGTAGTTCTTGCTCATAGAATTTACCATTGACTTGATTGTTTTCATAATCTTTAATAAAATACATAACCGGATTCTGATTAGTATCTATTTTTAAAATTTGAAAGACTTCGTAAATCCAATTATTATCGAAATTCTTCACGAACTGAGAAGCACTAATTTTAGTTATTCTAACATGGTCTCCTACTTTATATTTTGGCTTTTTTGTTTTTGAATTTTGTTTTTGAGTTATCCAATTTTCAATATTATTTGTTGAATAAACATCAATAGGTCTCATTCCATTTATTCCTCTATGGGGTGAATAATTGTAACTTTAAATTATTTTGGACAAAACATTTATCCAAGTTTTATCACCTCGATCAACAAAATATCTTTTCAAGCGATCTTTTAAAGTTTGATTAAATCTTTCAGCGTGTGCTGCTTTATATAGGGAAAATACTGAATAATGATTAATTCCTTTGATAATTTCTTTTACTTTACTATTATAAAACTCTTTACCTAAATATTATATTTATTTTAATTAACTTATTTTCGTCATAAAATAAGGCTTTAATGGCAACAGTCATTTCATTAATAAAAATTTTTGCTTTTTCATCCTTGCCAAAGTTGTATCTGAAAAAAAATTCATCCTAATAATCTTGAAGATGATTACTTGTACGTAAATGTTTAATTCTCAAAGCATTTATGAGTCGCATCCAAAGGTTTTCGATTAAATTCGTAAGTGAAGTTTCCTATAGACTATACTCATAAGGGTAATAGCAATGCAATATTTAATGAATGCTAAATAATATTTTTCAAAAGTATTGTAGAATAACAAATATTTTTAAAGAGTATTATTAAATAAAAAATTATTTCATATTGCATAAAATACTTTATACTTCCAAAAATCAGTCATATTTACAAAATCCACACCTATTTATAAAATTCTTTCATAATTACAGAAGTCGCTCATATAGACAAAAGTCCCTTATATGGATAAAAACCCCCTTTATATGAAACCCTTACAGTAAATTTTTTATGCTTACATTACCTTGCGTTTAATATAATTCCTCAAAAACTGTGCTTAAATATTACGAATAAATTTTTGGATTTTGAATTTTATAAATATTTTTTATGGACGTTATTAATACTAAAGTAACGCATCTGACAAATATTATGTAAATAGAGAAATGGAATTTTAGAATTAATTTCTTTATCAAAAAAAATTATATTAATTTTCTAAAATTTTCTTTATTGTTAATATATTACTAATTTATTATTAGTCTAATATTATTAGACTAGTAACTCCTAACCTCCGACACACTATACAACTCATTAAAGCTCCTAAAGTCGCTTTAGATCGGTGAAATCGTAATGTCTACAGTGATTTTGAAATTCCAAGGATGAAGACTTACAAAGATAAAAACAATACTACTTATAAGATAATATTTATGAAATCAATATAAAAATAACTAATACAATACTAAATTTACTAAATACCAAACTTGGTAAATTTATCAATATTTGTTGGGCCACAACGTAAACGGCCTTCAAAAATGTTTAAATGGATCAGAAACACACACGCAAAAATAACACGCAATTTAAATAAACCTACTGAAGCATCAAGTAAACCATATAAAATCTGAGAAATAAAAGAATTAAATATAAAATAATAAACATAAAAATAAATTAAAATATTAACAAAATGCACCAAGATCCGCACGATATCTACACAAATACAACAAGAAAACACAACAAATTCGACGAAATTGAAAAAATCAATTAAAGTTCATTAAAGTGAAATTTAAATCGAAAAATTTGAATTAGCAATAATTCAATAAAAATTCTAAATAAAAAATTATAAAAATAAATCGAAAAATAATAAAAATAAATAATAGAATTTGCTAGAAAAGAACAAGGTCGAATTTTGTTTTACTGCATCAAATTTCACACGCCATAAAATTAGGTATAAATACTGATCCATTTTCACATTAAAGTTAACCATTTTTGAAAACTTACCATTTTCAAGCCGTTTTCGAAGCAAACTAGTTTAACTATTTTGAAATTTATTTAAGCTATTTTGAAAAACTATCCGAAGATTATTCATTTTAGGTGAGAAATATTTTGGTTGGAACCCGCTTTCCACGTCACGTCCATAGCATCTCTATAGAGCTCTGCTTGGCGGCGACGTGGGGAGAGAGGCATTTATGTTATGTTATGTTATTTTATGCTATGATGTTTTTCAATTTATGGAATGGTTAAAAATGGGTAATTAGTTTGTTTCATAATTAATAAATATTATTAATATATATAACTTGTTTTATATGTCTTTATAAATTTTAAATGTCGAAATTTTTCCGGCCCACAGCCGACACATCACGCAAGATAGTAAAATCAACATAGTGCAGATGCATGTAAGAGCGTGGAAAATCGCCAATGATATGCACCCGTGAAGACTCAGCTTGCGCAACGCAGCGGTCGTAACGTCAATATTTACCCGTATAGCTGAAGCGAGAAATAAGGAAGAAGTCTCTGGCTGCTTCCTCGTTTCTCAATTCTGTAAAATCGACCTAAAATCATACTACAAACGGCTTAAATTCACCACACCGAGTAGTCCAGTGGGCACTCAGTAATTATAATATGAACACAAAATGCGCCTAAGGTCTATTAAAGGGAAAGGGTACGGGGATAAATAAATTAAAATCGTTGATATAACTAATTGAAACCTATAATGTGTAATAAACTAATCATTGGTATACTAAATTAACTGTAAAAATTATTCAATAAATAATTTATTAACTCGATTAGATTAAATGATTGATTAATAATTAAAGACAAATAACTTCTGAATTAAACTGAATTGGTTTCACTTTTGGAAAATTTCAAAGGAATTTTGCGTAAATATATACTCTTATGGTTAAATAAATTGAAACAATTAAAGTTAACGTAGTTATAGATTAGAATCAAAATTTTCATATATTAGTTTATTGATTAAATAGTTCCTCGGTTAATAAAAATACATTAATTGAATTAAAAATCGATGCCGATCAACCAAGTCATTCAGTAATTAAAATTAAACGATTCGAATAAAAGTAAAATAGTTCCCTTAGTAAAGATCAAACTAGATTCATGAAGTTACTAGTATGATGTTAATGTTAAAATAGTTTCGTAGAATTGAAATCAACGCAGAATGAATTAGCAATGATGTTAATATTAAGGTAGGTGCACGGAATTAAAATTAAAGGTTGGATAAATTAGTTGAAGCAATGATATTAATATAGTTTTATAGAGTTGAAGTAAAGGTTGAATGAATTAGTGTGATAAAAGATATGCGAAAACTGAGTAACGAAAACGAACTAAGTTAATTCAATCATTCCCAAACCTAAACTGAAATGATTTGTAAGTTTATGATAAGGTTTTCTAAAAATTGAAGCAAGTTCAGAGACAAAAAACAAGATATATGGATTACCGTTTAAATTAAATTGACATCATTATAAAAACCAACGTTTTAAAAATGAGAAAAAACTTTCATTTTAAAAACATACAAATCGTTTACTCACAAAATTGTCGAATGCATAAAAATCCATAAGAGAAAATATTCCACCGGCATAAAGTCCGTCAAGATTTCGAACGTATTGTACTGATTCCCTTAAAAAATGGCGATAAGACATTCAAATTAATCTTCAGAATAGCTTACCCGAATAGAGTTCCGACGAATTCGCCAATCGATAATTCTAAAATGAGATATCGTAAATCACCGGATGCAACTATATAATCTTACTTCCTTTCAACCGTTCAAATCGCGATATCCGCCGGAAGTACACCACGCATACGTCGACGCTTCAGCGAATCGACATCCGCTCTCGCCTTCCGACGATCATTTGGTTATAACTTTTGGTAATTAAAATTGACGTCGATATTGGATTTAGAAAATCCATGAATTTATAACATAGGATGTGACGATAAAAGTTGCTAGGTTTAATGATTAAATGTTATATCGGAAAATCTAAAAATAAAAATTTAAGTAAACGAATAAAATAGAATATAGGTACCAAATCTTTAAAATCCCTACTTACATTCGACGCTACCCCATCGATATAGCCGTTATTCTTAAAATCAACTCGACAATTTCTTGACATCATCTTGCTTAATTAGATAAATGAGTGGATCAATATACTTACCTCAAGTAAACATAATCACACCAACATAGTTCGCCCGTTTCGAAAGCAGTCCAATCAGATAGAAAGCCACTAGAACTCAACAAGATTAAATCAGATGACCCACGCAACAGTGACTTAAGCCCTATTTGTTTAATGATTCAATCTGATAAAGTTAATAGAGATAATAATAGAGCGTTTTAGATATGCCACACGAACAAAACACCAGACGAAGTGTAGGAAAGCAGAGTCAGTCAACAACTCAATCGACCACGATGTCAGCAGGTCCGATACATCAAGCATGGCAGTATCTGACTGCTTGGAGAATATTAGACGTAGAGAAGGAGCCCTGCGATATCCCAGGAAGACAATATCCAGCAGCAGAAACCTACACAAATGCACAGAACCTCCTCACCCAGTGGGAAAGGGTGCAGGAGCAAGTAGATTTGCAGGTGGTTAAGGCGAGGATGTACCTTGCAAACGTGGTAGAAGACATCCTCGCCGGGCGGATCGCCATCGCCTATCCACCTCGCCCAGTCCGAGATATCCGAAGACCCTACACAGTGGAGGCTCTCAGACGAAGCTTGAAGCGATACTGTCCCGAGGAATGACTCAATAATGACAATTTATGTAGTGGATGATTTAAAATATCAGCAATTTGTGTGTTCTCTTTTGTATAATTGGAATTATTTGCAATTTTGTTTAAATGAAATAGATGATTCTTTAACTTGAGCAATAATAAATAAAAATGATCTGTCTAATTACAGCGATGTCTTCCTTACCAATCTTGCAAACGGAACTGGACCACGCGAGACAAGCAAACACGGAATTACTCGCCCAGATTATCCAATTAACGCGAGAAATGCATCATATGAAAGCAACATGGACGGATCCCGCAAGGACAAAAGCAATCTACCATCGACTCACAGCGGCCCAGAAAGGCTGGGGAGAAGAACGGCAACTCAACCAGAGTCTGCGTACGCAGATTCGGGGACTCGAAGTCGCCCTAGCGGTATGCCGAGAAGGTGAAGCGGTAACTTACCCGCTCATCTTCGCCCCAACCCAACTGCCGCAGACAACCACCAAGCCAGCAGAACAATCCATCACTACAACCAACAACCGTCGATCGGGACGTAAGGAACGTGCCCGACGTCGTGCAGCCCAACTCCAAAACATCAAGCAGTAAATGATAATGTGTTTAGATCGAATAGAATAGTTTTAAACTTAGTTGAATTGTTATTTTAATATAACCGTATGCCAACATCGCCAATTCGTTCCACAGTCGATTAAGAACTAATCCTGAATAGTAACGAGGGACAGAGCAAAGCGAGCACAGGTCTTCTATCGACAGCTCGTGAACCCGAGGGTTGTCCGAGCAACTATAGTACTAGCACATGGTACTCAATTTTTGCGGGCAATCCACCACTTGAACACATTACCAACGTTGCCTAGCAACGGGTGCCAAGTGGCGGTCAGTATCATTTTGTATGGCGTTACTAGGGTCGCCAGGAGGATAAGCAAGATTGGAAACCCTGTAACCCACCATATTATACAGTGAGCTTACCAGTCCACATACACCCCCAAGTTCAAAGTCAAATTTTCAAGGTCGTGTGACATAATATGTCAAGGTCATATTGCGCAATCGTCATTATGAAGGTTGAAAGAAATGAAATTTAACAAAATTGTCAATGAAAAGTTAATCTGTTTAAATCAGGGCTTCTTAAACCATGGGTCGCGACCCCATTTGGGGTCGCGAGAGATAAAAATAAAACACATTTTCTGTTAAATTGTAACTTGTAAAATTATTGTTATAAAGATAAAATAACAATTATCGTAGATAAATATCATAAAATCTTCTAGTTCGGAAAGATTGTTTGTAACTGCATTTCTGTTAAAAGTATTGTAATAACTTGAATAACATTTACTATGAATTAGAAGATGTTATAGGAATTTTAAAAAAATATAAATTTTTTTTTCTTTTATATTTGGGGTCGTCAAGAAACTTGCAATCATAAATGGGGTCGTGAATTACAAAAGTTTAAGAAGCTCTGGTTTAAATGATAAATTAATGTAATTTTTGGAATGAAATATCGAACATTATGAAATGATTACTTAACTAGAATTATTGTTTTTCAATGATCTATTTATTTTGCGAATTCAAAATGAGATTAGAGCCACGGGATCGCATTCTGTGGTTATATACGACACTTGACAGATATGCCACGCCACTTAGCATTAAATCCTATAAACATACAAAATCAAGTTGTTTAATAAGTGGATCATTTTTTGTTAAATTTAAAGTTATTTTTAAATATCAAAATGTGATCTTGATTAATTTTTGAGTGGGAAATTGACAGAATTACCTTTTGATCTGGTTAAAGTTATCATTTATTAATAAAATGTACAGATGATAATAAATTGATAACGCAACTTTCAAATAGAATGAAATCTCAGTAATTTTAATAAATTGTTAATGTCCTGTGAAAATATTGGTTAAAAATAACGAATTTCTAAATTAGTAAACTTATTTTTATTGTTGCTTTCAATAATAAATCAAAATAACTAAAAAAGTACCCAGCATTGCCCGGGAAATATAATAATCTTATATAAAATAGATAAATATAAAATTTTTAATGCTTTCTTGTTAAGCATATTGATGATGGAAATTTTATCTTTGTTTAAGCATATCTCAGTTAAGAATAAATTAACACGAGCAAGACAGAGTTTACATTTCAAATTATAAATAAATATTTAAGTCGGTTTTGTATCGGTATCTTATTCGGAAAATGAGTGGGAAATGCGGTTAATCACACCATTTGAGAAAACGAACACCCGTTTCAGTAATTACGTTTCCTAAATTATAAGTTTTTAATCAGTTCTTAATTATTGGTTAACAACGTCAAATTATAAAAACATTTTACTGGTATTAATAAGCTCTATATGTATTTTGTCGTTCTGATTTACTCATTATTTCTCCGTTACAAAGCAGATTATATCAAAACAAATGTACAATTTAATGAGAAAGATTCGAAATTAGAATATTTTGATTGCGAATTATATATTATAATAAAAAAGTATTTTTATTGCAATTGAAGTGGCGGATTATATTTTACTACAATGATTACAATCTTTTATGTCTGTAAATTAGGAAATGCACATTAATTTTAATATTAGTAAAAATTACAATTCTATTAATCTTTTCGTTGGAATCTTTACTTCCATCAAGCTATTCTGCTAGATGTTCTGTTTTTCAAAGTATTTACATTACTCAAAGTGCCTATAATTCAATTTAATATTTCATCGAACATCAATTACTACAAGTTTACTTACGTCTATGATTGGTCAAAGTTTATACATTTTCCAAGATGTATGTTCAAATAAACTTTTGGAATTGTTATTGTTTGTCAACTGTTTCAACTGCATCCCTTTTATCATAATACTACAATTGGTGTCAGTAGTGAAAAAAGTAAGTCTTGTTTACATTTTGAAAATGTTAAATAATCATAAAATTATAAATGTTATAATATTATTAAAATAGTTAATATTTGTTATTTTATATTCTATTCCATATCACACTGGTTCTTAACCAGTGTTCAGTAGAATTAAGTGAAGTGTTCCGCCAAATTTAGATATTCAGAAATAAATGGTATTTCAAAATTCATATTTAGTTTCATATTTACATTAAAATGTTTTAAAATTGCAATTTTACGGGCACTTTTACAAAAGCATTCTCATCCCTCTCCGCGACACCAACCATTACGTTTAGGAAGGTATTGCGCTTTGTGCAAATCTTGCACCTTTGTTCTTCGGTACTTAGTTGAAAGGACCCCAAGTGTTCCGCCAAAAATCATTAGATAACAAAGTGTTTCTTCACTATCAAAGGATTAAGAACCATTGCCATATCATAACGCATTTGTAATATTTATTTATTATTTTACTTGTTTTCAATTTATACTCAACATCCTTTGTTCAAAATTTATCGCTACAAACGGCCCCACCAACATCCCAATATTTCAAACTGAATCTTAATAAATAACAAATCAGTAAGCATCACCATCCGCCACAACAAACTTTTCCACGAAGTCCGCGCTAGCTTAGAATTCAATAACGATTTATCAAAACATTTTTTAATAGACCCCAATGTATTTTTTATTCTGAATAACGGAGTTCCTATCTAATCCTGGAAGTTTGAAAATTTATTACCATGAATTCTTGTGTCGAAGCTTATAAATTGCTTAAGTATTTGTATTATATAAATGGAGTGATGCCGCAATAATATTCATTTAATACTTTATTATATTTAATAATTCTTTCTAAGTACAGAAATCTTCATCATCGCAATCATAATCAGAATAGCAAGTCTCGCTGTGGTTTGAAACAAAATCTTTTATCATTTTAGGACCATTGCTCAAATCAATTGAATTCTCCAAGGAATTAAATTCCTCCAAAATAATTTCACTCGACTCCCATTCAAACATGTTACTCGTTATCCAATTTGTCACACTGGAAGGACTCAAATTTTCATGTTGGTTTTCATTATTTCCATTTTGATTTAATATATTTTTGAAATTTTTTATTGCTGTCGAAATTCGTAAACCCATTTCAAACAAATATTTCTCATCGATTTAAAATATTTAATAAAAATAAATAAATTATTAAAAAACAAATTTTGGGTAGGAAAATTTCATATTCTCGCAACGAGCCATTCTTTCAAATCGTTTAGAAAATGAATCCGGTCAAAATCATTGTCAAAGCGCAAATTATGTTGAGAATTGTTGTAAATTTTTACTGATTTGTCTTTTGACGGTGAAAGGTTGACAAGTTTGACAGTAGTCTGGTAAGGGATAAGGTTGTCGAATTTGCTTAGAGCAACAAAAATCGGAATTGAAACTTTGGTTAATTGGTTTTTTATTTCTAAAGTTGAATTAATTAAAAATCTTGCTGTTCCAGCTGTAAGAATTTGGATTCGGTATTTATCAGAATGAGACAGACTATCGGAAAACCTTTTAACGACAATGCACGGACAAAATAAACCCAAGCAACGTCCTAAAGAAATTAAGAAAATCGTTTTGAGGTTCCAGATGAAATCAACGGCTGGGGATTCTAAAATTATGCCATTGAATAAGTTTGGGTATTCCGTTGCCGCTTGAACTGCCACAATGCCACCAAATGAGCAGCCAAAAATTAGAAATGGAAAATTAGGATATCTACATTTTAAAAGATGGATATGCATGATTACGTCTTCGACTATTTGATTTAGACTTGCAAAACGACCTCTGTCACCCTGACTTCGACCGTGTCCTATTTAGTTAGTTAAAATTTCAATTGTCTACTAGTCTTACCTTGATAATCATGACCACAAACCATACAGCCGATTTCATTTAAAGGCTCAGCCAGAGTTTCCTGATATCCACTGTGCATATGTTCTGCATAACCGTAACAAACATATACTATGGCCTTAATCTTTGTGGAATATGGATGCCATTCAACGGAATACAAATTGATTCCTCTAGAATTCAATAAATATTCGCTTCTTTCATTCTTTAATTCCATTTTTATAGCTAAATTGATTATTGGAGATGCCTAGAAAATATAATTTAAATAAGCATCATGAAATTACAATTAACTATTTCAATATATTTAGTAAAATATGATAATTGAGAATTATTTAACGAATGCTTTCACGTGACAAATGATGTAAATAAAATTAATATTTATAAATGAAGGTATTCCGGTTTGATCTTCAGCTAACAAGAAAAGCGCTAGTCATAATCGGGTAGAATGGTAAATTGCTTGAATACAGAGGTGGGCATTGCGTGGAGGGGGGCTTAGGTAATAACCTTTCTTTAAACATTAACAGCTGAATTGACGTTGATGAGTGTTTGATTTTAATTGAAAATAAATGTGTGTGGGTTATACAAAATACAAAAAATAAAAATATAAAATTTCCAAATAATAAAAACCATTAAAATTAATTAAAAATTTGAAAAAAGTAAAAATTGATATTTTACTGGAGGGTAAAGTGGTGACCGCTGGTGAATTTAATTGTGAAGACGAATAAAATAATATTAAATTGATTAGAAGTCTTTAGAGGAGTTGTGATCCCAAAAACGAATTAATTATATTGGTGGGTTACAGGGTTTCGTTATTTGTTTAAATTGTCCTGTGGTTGCCCCAGTAACGCCATACAAAATGCTTCTAGTTACCACTCGGCACCCGTTGCTAGGCAACGTTGGAAATGTGTTCGAGTGGGTGGATTGTCCGCAAAAAGTGAGCATCATTACTAATGCTGTAATTGCTCGGACAACCCTCGGGTTCACGAGCTGTCGATAGAAGACCTATGCTCGCTTTGCTCTGTCCCTTGTGTAAAAAGTTCAAGATCAGATTTATGTTGACTGTCGGAGATGGAACGATGGTTTGAAAACGTAATACGAGTATTCATGATGATGGTTGTATGCAAAGTGTATCTTGGAGATAAATTAACAATGAATGCGACTTATGTATTTCAAATCAGCAAAAGAAAACATAGCGTTCGTGGGCTAAGGTGACGGACTTGGGGGTTGTGCTGCTCGGCGTCGGGCACGCTCCTTACGTCCCGGCCGACGTTTATTTGATGAATTGGTGGACTGGGTCGTAGGTTGAGGACCTTTATGCGGCATCTGGGACGGGGCGAAGACAAGCGGGTATGTTACCGCTTCCCTCTCCCGACAGACTGCTAGGGCGACCTCCAATCCCCTGATTTCGGTGCGCAAGCTCTGATTAAGCTGTCGCTCTTCCTCCCAACCCTTTTGTGCCGCCGTGAGCCTGTGGTAAAGAGTTTTCAGAGTTTTTCTTTTTAAGTCCTTCCTCTGGGTAGATACCGGATATGGCCGTCGGGTATCGCGGGCCGGTCAAGGTGGATAAGCCTCCGCAATACGCCCGACGCGGATGTCCTCTTCGACGTTCGCGAGGTACATCCTCGCCTTGATCACGTTCAGGTCCACTTGCTCCTGCACCCTTTCCCAGTGAGTGAGGAGGTTCCGCGCGTGCTCGCGGGTTTCTTCGGCAGGATATCGCTGTCCGTTGGGCCAACAAGGGTCCTTTGCCAGGCCCATTATCTGCCAAGTGGTGGGATATGGCCACTTTGGTTGAAGCTCCTTGATAATTGCTGTGACCTGTGGTATCTTCTTCAGATGCTGTTCATCGGCTCCTTGGGTGGGGTTCCAATTGAGCGGCATGAATTCTTCTGAAATGACATTGTAGATAAACAGTTGAGTATAAAGAAATAAAAATTAATCTATCCAAATCGTCTGCATGATTTGATGTTCGGTTACTTCGCAAAAATAAAGGGTTGATTATTATTTTTTATACGAGCAGCGTTGGTCGTTTTTAGAGACGTTATAGTAAAACAATTCTTAATGTAAAGACTGCTAAGGGGAGATATTTATAGCATTCGCGGAGTGGGGATAGTGGCTGCTAGTTATTCAAGAAGAAAAGAAATCATTGCAATCGCGAATCAAACATCTTTATTCGACAATAGTGAATTTCCCTATGCTAATTTGCACCCTGGAATTTTCTTCGATGTTAATATTTGGGTTAATAAATGTAATATTGCGATTTGAATTATCCAGATCTAAATTTTATTAAATTCCGTTAAATCTTTAATGGTTAATGCGTTTTTTAAGCGACGTAAATACGACTGTTCGTCTGTGAAATTTATGTTGTAAATGTACTCCATTAGTTATCCTAGTTCATGATTCTTCTATCGTTTGTAATGGCTATAATAATTTTGAATCAACGGTACATCATTGTTACAACTAACTGATTTATGGTTATTTAAAGTTTAATATCAGTCTATTTACCATCTAAAGGCTTCATATTTAGTATTGTACAATTACTAAATTTTGATTTATGGATTATTCATTAATTAAAAGGTCTATAACATTACGAAAATTAAATTAATGAAGGGGATTTATGTAATCTTACCTTGTAAGCTCGAATCCTTTGGTAAATTCTTTATAGTCGTAAATTCCATGTGATGCGAATAAATTTTCGGTTAATCAAAAATGACTTAATTGGGTATTTGAGGTGTGTATTCCGTTGTTAGATAATGTCGAGTAAATTTGTTTACTTCGGATCCAATTTATGTGATCCGAATGATTTCCGGTTAGGTGGTTCGATCGATGTTTGTCAATGACTGATTTTCTAATTTTAGTGTTGGTCAATTATGCGAGATTTCAACTGTTAACAACGAGCGGACGGTATTGGATTCGGGTAAGATCGGATGTTTATGTTATTTGTAGTTTATGTTAAAAATTTTCAAGATCTGACGTAGGTAAATTCGACGAGAAATTGATTTCACTACTGTGTTGAATCGATATTAGTTTGTCAGGTTCATGTGTTAATTATTTTATATGATTTTTTATCAACTTTTTGGGAAATACCTGGAAAGTTTACTAGGAATTCTTGGAGATGGGATCTTTCTAAAACGCTTTCATGTTGGAATATATTAGGATCTTATAATGTTCGAAGTAGTGGGTTTTCAATCAATCACTATATCACAAGGATATTTGCAATGCGCTTTGGTTTGATGTTGGTGGTAAGTTTGGTCTTGCCGTTTCTAAATTTTGTAATATTAATGTAAAGTCATGACTCTTTTCTTATTATGTTAATTTGTGTGATATCAATATATATTTATAATCACCTGTTTTGATTTTCTTATTGATCTTATAGGCAACAGTCGCATTACATCTCGGTTTTTGGGTCATCTTTGGGGTTTTCTTATCAATAATTTATGTTATAACGATTTTTAATTAAACATTATAGTCAAGTTAAATTTATTAAATGCACGTATGCCACAACGTTTAATTTTATTTCAATATAATAAATCAATTTATTTATATCAACGATTTCAAGTTAATTTACCTTTTCCCTTTAATAGGCCTTAGACGCATTTTATGTTTATATTATAGTTAATGAGTGCCCACTGGACTACTCGGTGTGATGATTTTGAGCCGTGTGTAAAATAGTTTAGGTCGATTTTACAGAAATGAGAAACGAGGAAGCAGCCAAAAGACTTCTTCCTTATTTCTCGTTCTTCTATATGGAATAATATTGACGTTACGACCCCTGCGTTCCACACGCTGGGTCTTCACGGGTACATATCATTGGCGATTTCCCACTCGCTTACACGAATCTGCACTGTATATATTTTACTAACTTGCGATATGTGTTGGCTGTGGGCCGGAAAAATTTCGACAGTTTAATTTATTTTATTAAATATATAAAACAATTTATGAATATTATAACTATTTATTAATGCATATAACAAGTAAAACATAAAATTACCATACATTCCATTCCATAAAAATTTTCATAATAAAATAAATACCTCTCCCCCCACGCCGACGTCCAAGCAGAGCTCTATCAAGGTTGCGAGGAGGTGACGTGGAGAGAGAGTTCCAAATAGAATTACTTCTCACCTAAAAATCGTCTTCAAAATCAAAATTTTCAAACAAAAATAGTTTAAAATAACTGAGATTTTGTTTCCCAAAAATGGTTTGCAAAATGGTTCAATTCAATGTGAAAATGAATCGGTATTTATACCTATTTTCTGTCCCTAACCTCGCGTGTTAAATTTGATGTAGTAAAACAAAATTCGACCTTGTTATTTTCTAGTGTATTCTAATCTTTAATTTTATTATTTTTTTATTTATTTTAATAATTTTTTATTTGGAATTTTTATTGAATTATTTCTAATTCAAATTTTTTGATTTAAGTTTCATTTTCATGAACTTTTATTAATTTATTAATTTTCGGTCGAATTTGCTGGGTTTTCATGTTATATTTGTATTTGTATCGTGCGGATCTTGTTGCATTTTGTTATTATTTTAATTTATTTTTATGTTTATTATTTTATATTTACTTCTCTTTTTTCTCATATTTGGTGGGGTTTAATTGATGTTTCAATAGGTTTAATTTTGAATTTGCATGTTATGTTTGCCTGTATGTTACCGATCCATTTAAACATTTCTCAAGGCCGTTTGTGTTCTGGCCCAACAATATTTAAAACGAGCCCATACATCAACATATATCTAGTCGAATGTCAGGATAAAAGGTTGTCTGGAATTTGGTAAATAATCAATAAATTGCAACCTGGCTTAGAAATTTTGGTTTTCTTTAGCCAAAATTGATGGATGAAAAATTCTTATAAGTAGATGGATATGCCACCAGTAGTATGATGTGTTACATCCAGCACACCCCCTCCCAGGAGCTAAAAGTTTAAAAGTACAAGGTCTAAATTTAAACAAAGACCATGACTCACTCAAGGTCATTGGATGACTCATCATATTTTTAAAGGTCATTAAAAAACCACGACTCATCCAAAAAAAAATTTTCAAGCTCATTCAAAATTTCTCAAAACTTGCAAGGTCAAATTATTTTTCAAAATTTTTTAAATATAATTTACTACTTAATATTATTGTTTGATCGGGAAGTAGTTTGGTATTCGATCCATGATGAAAAGCATTTAATAATATTTTCATGACCTAGACGTGAAATAATCATGAATTCATTTTTTCAGAAGTCTACATTATTTGCTTAGGGTTTGTATCTCATCATTATTATACGATCTGATCTTAATGCAATACCGACGTGAATCAAATCTGTGATTAGCATGAAAATATTTGACACCAACAAGCTAGTGTAGTTTCACCATGTCACAAAATGTTGGAGAAACATGGAAAGAATTATAAGCCGAAATATAGTAATCATTTAAATCTCCTTCCAAATCCGTCTTCCTATAATCATGCTTATATATTATTCTCAAAATTATGATTCTTTTATTTAAATAAAAGAAATTCAGAAACATCAGTTTCATTTGTAATTTACTGTCGACATTTTTACTTTGTTCATTTTCATAGCTTTTTACCTCACTGTAATTAATATATTTCAACAAGTTGCCTTTTCGAATTTCTAACGCTGATTTTTTACTATCAATGCCATTAAAATCATTGCCTCTAGAACAATCATCCATGAGGATTTTGGAACCGAAAAAAGTGTTAGTTCGAGAATTATAGGACGGCTTGCAAAGAGGAGAATTTTGGAATTTTTCTGTAAAAGTTGTCCGCCCAACATTCAATTTGAGCCAGTACTCGCTGTTGCATATCGGTGAATTGAATTGGACTATTTCATCTTCAATCAATGAAGATGAAACTTTATCAGAAATTATTTTATTGTCCAGAGAGAATAAAGTATTGAAATCTTTAATAAAGCAACTTTCAATTTTATTGTATGTTTTCAAATTGCTTTCACAATTGTTTACTTTTATTTTAGGAAAACTCGAACCAGGAATGAGAATTTGTTTATAAGAATCGTCTTTATCTAATTTCTTAATATAGGGGAATTTGTTTGTATTAGAAAACTCAGTATTTTCCCATAAACTATTATTTGAATCATTATCGCAAAACAGTTCATAATCAGATCCAATATCGCTATAGTAGTGGGATGTGCCACCGTGGCCACACCTCCTCCCCCGTAGATAGAAAATTTTCTAAGTCCAAAATTCCAAATTTTTTTGAGACAAAGACAATGACTCATTCAAGGTCATTGAAACAAAGACAATGAGTCATAATAATTTCTCAAGGTCATTTAAACAAAGACCATGACTCATTCAAGGTCATTGGATGACTCGTCATATTTTTTCAAGGTCATTCAAAATTTCTCAAGGTCATATTATTTTTAAAAATTTTTAAATTTACAATTACTACTTATAAAAATAAGTAGTGATTTAATTATCAATATTTTTTAATTTTTATCACTTATTTTTATAAGTAATATTTTAACTATTAATATTTTTTAATTTTTATTAATATTATTATTATTATTATTATTATTATTATTATTATTATTATTATTATTATTATTTTTATACTATAATTAATATATAATAAACACAAAGTCATATACAACAAAAAAATTTGTTTTAATTATAAATATTTTTTAATTTTAATTTATATTATTATTATTATTATTATACTATAATTAATATATAATAAAAACAAAGTCAAATACAACAAAAAACTTTTATTAAAAAGAAATAATTCGACTATAGTTATATTGTAGAAGAGCTTTATTCAAAGCCCATTCCACATAATTCCGATATCGGGCACCGCAGCAATGGCATCCATCACCACATGGATGTTCGGGTTCCATATCTTTTAACATTTTGTTTTGCTTGATGTCCCATAGGAACTCATTGATTACGGAAAATATCCATAGAGATGTATGATTAAAGACCAAGTCTGGAATAATTGATGTTGGCTTATCCTTCAATATTTCATGTATATCTGGATAATAGAATTCCAGACGTTCTTTGATAACTTTAAAATAATCATCTACAAAATAGTTAATAATAATAATAATTATTATTTACAATAATGTTTAATTTCATTCATAGCTTGAACTGCGCTCGGTACATCCATTATAATAATAAAAATTGAAATAACAATTACTTTTATACTAATTTAAACCAATGAGAAGTTAAACACACACACAAACTTTTAGCTATAAACAATAAATATTAATTTATATAGATTTGAAAATGAATAAAGAAATCTTAATAATAATATTAGTTTTTAGTGTTTTTAATATGGCTAACTCAATTATTGTAACCGTTCAAGGTAAAAATTCAACAAGATTCGTATGTCCTGAAACAGCAGTGTTGATGGATATTTTGTATATGATAGATAAGCCTAGATATTTGAAAACTCCAGTCAAAAGATTATTTGAAAGAATGAGTAATTTAGAAGTCCGATTTGAACTCACAAATGAGACTTTAAAAAGAGCTCGGAACGCAATATATGATCATATTCTACATTTTAATCGGACCATAGGTATTATCAATAATGAATTAAGAAAATCAATATTAGAATTGAATGAAAATCGTAAACGTAATGAAAAAATGATGAATCAAGTTCAATATAGTATTAAATTTTATTCTAATTAAACAACTGATCAGTTCAATCGTATAATGAAAGAAGTTCAACAACCGGTTAACAGTGGCAACAAATCATCATTGTCATTCTTATTATATATTTTTACACATTTTCTTAAATAAAGACATTGCGACTTAAATGCAATGTTCATGCATGATTCTGCTTGGTCCAATATAGTATAAAAAGCCAACACTTCCAAATATTTTTATAAAATGCCAGAAACTAAATTTTTTATAACTTTGTTGAATGAGCTGGTTTCTAATAATAAAGAAGAAGATGATGATATCATTAAAAACATTAAATTCATGTTTGTAAAAGATATCCCATTTTATTATAAAAAAATTCTCAATTTGGCAACATTAGAGAGAAAGAAAAATCCATTCCAATCAATATTTAGTTACATGTTTTATGAAAATAATAAATGAATGCGAATAATAGTAGGATTAATGTATATGAAACACATGATATTAAAATCTGAATCCGACTATGAAAATTATTTCCAATGGTCTATAGAGGTATATTACTATTTATTATTCTTTTATTTTTTATCATTATTTAGGTAATAGAAACAAAAATTGATCCATGGTTAGAAACAAACGGTGGATGGATAGCAATTATTCAAGTTACCGCAGAAGCCAAACGTTCAGATATTTATATTGCAAATTGCAAATTTTTATTAAAAATATTAATTGGAGAATCGGTTTTATATATATGTAATAAAGTTTATCATAAATTTTAATAAATATTTCTTTGTTATTATTAATAAAAAACTACATTTTTTTAAGATTTACTGATTATTACATGTACATGCTTCATCACCGCAATATTCTATCATTATATTTTACATGACATGATCAACACAAGTCTTAAATTCGTTAGGCTCAACTAAAATTGGGGTTTCTTCATCGGTAATAATTTCAGTATCTTCATTATTAATAATTTCAGTATCTACCTTATTAATAATTTCTTCATCACCACTCTGACATTCCGAATCACAACATGAATCTTCTTTACTCAATGCTTCAACTAGAGTCAAAATATCTCTAATTTCTACACCGGTTATTTCTTCGAGTTTATCAAACAAAAAGTTTATTAAATATTCTAAACGAAAATTAATTAATTATTTTATATTTTATATTTTACCTTTTACCGACATCATTTTAAAACAATTTAAAAACTAATTATATTTTTTTTTATAGAATAACAAAGAAAACAAAACATTAATACATTTATTAAACAATAAAAATATACATTAAAATAATTGTGAAAGTCTAACAGTAACAATTTTCCAGATTGGAGAAAGCACATCATTTTGATCAGCTTTATATCTTGGATTGTTATTGTTAAATACCAATTTTCCTGTTCTTTGAAACCTATTTCTGTAAATGCATCATAATATCTGGTATATTAACTGGTGAAGAATGCATTTTCATTGCATTTTAACTTCGAATTGATCTTTTTGAAAACCGTATCAATATCCTTGATATCTATCATTGAGAGAGTCCCAGCGAGAGATTGAAATTGAGTTTTATTGAGTTTGACTGGATTTACCAATTGGATATTGATAGGTTCGTTTAAAAAATACATTTTATAATTGTGGAACATCTGAACTGGTTGGGCACTGATAGCATTGATTTTCTTGGTCATGTTTGATTTATGATCTTTATAAGTTGGTGACGGGCTTTTATACCTTTGACAGATACTGATTAATCAATCAGAATCATGCATGTACGTATTTATATTATAATATTTTTTATTATTAATTAATTAATTATAACAAAGACAGTGCATGATCATGACATCAATTACAAACACAGTGCATGATTAGTAACAAGGAACACACTCAAGACTGTATGTAATTTACAACGAAAACACATACATACTTTTATTGTTTAAAGAACACATACATCAAAATCTCTCACCTTTATGTGTGCGAATTTCTATACGTATTAAGTGTTACATTATTATTATTAATTTTAATATTATTATTATTATTATTTTTTAATATTATTATTATTATTATTTCGTTTATTATATACAACAATGATTAAATAAAATTATTATTAATAAAACTCGTTAATACTAAAAATAATTCAAAAACAAAAAATAAGACAAAGTCAAACTAAAAACAAAAAGATGTAACATAAAACATTTATTGTCTTAAAAGTTGAAGCCTACAAAAATTCCTTACGGATTTTACCAGGCACCATTCTACGTACCGTTGGTACCGAAAATTGCAAGAGCTGCAACCCAAAATACAAGGGTATTCTGTTTCCATTTCAGTCGCCATTCTGTTTATTTTGTTGTCCCATAGAGCCTGATTGATAAGCTCCGAAATCCATATTCTCGTCTCATTAAATATGAGCTCGGGGATCATTGTTGCTGGCTTGTCCTTTATTATTGCAATCAGTTGAGGATAATAATATTATAATCTTCCAATTACCAGGGTTTCATATTCTTCTAAATAAAATATTAATAATAAAAGAAAATAAATAAATAATAAATTTACCTTTTCGAATGTTACTATTCATCGGAAAATCGTACATATTTATCTTCGGCGTAATATTTTACATTTTAAAAATGAAATAAAATGAAAAAGCAAGTTGTAATAAAATTGATTTCATTTTGTATGTCTGTAACAATATTTTTGTACTCTAGATTTTGCAACCCTAATGACTATTTTCCCACTGACAAACACGTTAACACACATTGGGTTGTATTTTAAAAGCCTCAGTGCAGGAAATAATTCTGGCTTGAACATACAAAGACATTTTGTTGACATGTTGTATAGATTAATAGATTGTCCCATATCCATGGTAACCGTAATTGACTGTATTTTAATATCCTTTATTCTATATTGTAATTTATTGACATCTAAAGGTTTCTTGCATCCCATGATTCTGCTTTTGTCCGATTTGAAAAATATTATAGGGTATTTTCTACTCCTATCAACAATTTTCTGGGATTTACCATTCGGAAACGTCATTTTTGACACGTCGAAAGTTCCTTTATAATTTATATTTGATAACAGGATTAAACAATAAATAAATATTAATCTATATATATTATTTTTAGAAAGAGTTCATTAAATTATATAATATAAACAAAAACCTATAATTATACAAATTAATAATGGAATTAAAAAATGATGCTGTATATCAAATCGTCGATCCAAGTGGTAGTGGTAAAACTATGTTTGTGTGTAAATAACTGAAATCTATTTTATTTCAAAAACAATTCAACAAGATTTATTGGCACAGAGGTGCAGATGAAGAACATAAATTAACTCAAGATAATTTCTGTAAATTGAAAAACATAAAAATAGTAAAGGGTTTCGATAAAAACTGGTCAAGTCGATTAAGGAAAGGTGATGTCATCATTATCGATGATTTCTATCAGGAAGCTAATAAAGAAAAGGATTTTAATAATTTATTCACAAAGATCAGTAGACATGTTGGTGTTACTGTGATCTTTATTACTCAAAATCTATTTCATCAGGGTGCGCACATTGAACAAGGAATTTAAATGTTTAATATCTAGTTATTTTCAAGAATCCTAGAGATGCAACAGTTATTGATTTTCTTGCTCGACAAGCATACCTTAATAATCGTAATTTTCTCATCAGTGCATTTCAAGATGCTTAAAAATCACCACATGGATGTATATTTCTTGATTTCACACAATAATGCAATGATGCTTTACGGGTAAAAACTGATATTTTCAATAAAGAAGGTGGCATGGTTTATAAACAAAGTTGAAAACATTAACATGTAAAAATTGTTTATGAAATCCAGGCTTAAAAATGTCCGAAAACTTAGACAAAGTATTAAAAAGAAAATAAAGAACACAGTTCCACCAAAGACTAGTTATACACAATCTAAAAAAACGAATAACTGAGAATTTTCTGGCAATGAATCTTATTTCGAAAAACATTATTAAAAGGAGTAAAAATAAAGTTGTTAAAATTGTAAAAAATCATAGGAGTTTTCCATATTTTAATGTATTTTTAAAGGCTTCGAGTATGAAAAGAATGTCTATTTTACAATCATTTCCAAATTTTGATGTCGATGATTTACTCAAAATTCTATTAAAAGTAGTCAGCGGTAAAATTAAAATCAGAATCTAAAAAACTAGTATTGAATAAACATCGTTAGCCTTTGTAATCGCTTGTAAATAATAAAAATCGTAAGCAAATGAGAAAAATCATATAAAAACAACAAGACGGTTTTATCGGAGCAATGTTATCATTAGCAATATCATTATTATCACAATAAACGATGGGACAATCATTACCTAATGTTAAATTAAAATTTAAATCATCTTGTTGTAATGGAGAAGATTTGGACGAACCCAGAAGACGAAGCAGGTTTCTGTGGAGTGGCAAAATTAAAGAAAAGAGTCCCAAATTCGAAAAAGAAAGCGCAAAAGTTGTTGTCAGATCAGCTTGCGTCCAGTTTAAACAAACCGATGCTGAAAAGATTTTCAACGAGAGCTTATAAGACATTCAGTATTAATGATTTATGGCAAATGGATTTGATGGAGATGATACCGTATTCGAAGATTAACAAGGGTTATAAATATATTTTAACGTGTATTGATGTTTTCAGTCGTTTTGCCAGCGGTGTACCAACAAAGACAAAATCTGCAGAGGAAATATCTAAAGCAATTAATAATATATTTAAAAATGGGCATCCAGACAATTTGCAAACTGATTTAGGTATTATTATTATTATTATTATTATTATTATTATTATTATTATTATTATTTTTATTATTATAGGCAAGGAGTTTTACAATAGTAAAGTTAAGCAAATTCTGGATCGTCTCAAAATAAATCATTATTCTGTACATTCTCAATACAAAGCCGCTCATGTTGAAAGATTTAACCGGACATTGAGGAATAGATTGAAGAAATATTTCGTGCAGCAAGGTAATAAAATACGGATAAATGTATTACCAAAAATACTTGTTAGTTATAATAATTCATCATATCGAGGTCTGAATGGTTTGAGACCCGTAGATATCACATCGAAAACATTAGCTAAATAAGTACGATCTAAAAAAAGTTGTAAAAATTTCAAAACCATTATATATACTTCCTATTCTTAAACGCATTGGTAGTTTTGGTATGAAAACCGCTAAAGATGTGATAATGAATGAGCAGAAAATATTACCATCTCTGAAATCAAATGCATTATCCGAGTTAAGGAAAGTTCTACCTAGTGTTGCAGGTATGTTTCAAAAACAGGAACCAGCACCGGCACCGGCTCAAAAACGTAAAAGACATCATAAACATCATATAAACAAACTAATGAAAGGACATGGAACTATATTTCAAAAATGATTTGCGGAAAATCTGAATTGTGTTTATTTGATAGACCATCTCCCCAAGCAGTAATTGAAATGGGGGCCTTTGAAGATGTATTCCCGATGAATTCTATTATGGATAGTAGAACTGATATTGAATTTTATTTTAACGGTTCCCAAACTGAATATCTAGATTTGAACGATACATTATTAACTGTTCAGATCAAAGTTGTAGATAAAGATAGAAAACCGTTGGGTGAACCTAGTGAAGTAATACCAAATAATTTCTTGTTTCATACACTTTCTAAAGATGCAGTACTCGGATTTAATAATATCAAGATTGAGGGCGGTAACAGTACATATTTTCACAAAGTTCTAATAGAAACTATTATAAATTACAATAGCGATACTAAAAATACATCGAAATTATTTACCATGTGCTCATCATTACAACTCGATTTTATGGATCAACCGAAATATTTAATTCCAGATGTTAATGTACACATTAGATTGAAAAGATTTGAGTTGGTATTATCACTAACAAGTGCCACCACAGCACCAATTCTTCAATTAGTTGATGCAAAATTATTAGTGAGAAGAGTTCGTGTTGAACCCTCTGTATTAGTCGGTCATCAAATTGGACTTAATTCTAAGCATGCAATATATCCATTGGAAAAAAAGGAAATTGTTCAATTTGCTATGGCTAGAGGTGCAGCTTCTTTCTATAAGGAACAAATATTTGGAGATAGAAGAATGCCCAACTTTATATTGGTAACATTTCAAAGTGAATCTCAATATAATGGATTATACACTGCATCAAGCTAAATGTTTTAAAGTTTTGGTGTAACATCGTTAACCTTATCGAAAAATAGCGATTATAGAGACACATAAACTCAGGATTTCGATAATGATAATTATTGTGCTACATATTTGCAGAGTATTGTGAGAAATATGGGTTATTTGGATATAAATCATAATTGTGGTATAGGTTTTGATGATTTTAAAAGCGAATATCAGTTCTTTACATTTGTTTTGGCTAACGATTTTGATTTAAATCAGAGTCAATTACCTCAAAATGGAAATTTACGATTAGATATAAAGTTTGCTAAAGCTACAACTGAACCGGTGCATGTTGTAATATATGGAGTATTTGAAAATGAGGTTCAAATAACTGCAAACAGAACAGTATTGGTATAAATGTATAGATAATTTATGATAATTTGTCATGCAGTAAGTTTTATAAGTATTATTAATATTATTGATGTAGTTCTGTTCAGATTTATCGAATTGGAAAATAAATACTAGGACATGCATTTTTAGGGGTTTTTCCTCTTGATAAAATTCCATATTTAAGTAATAATCAAGCTATAATTGTCAATACTCAATCGTCTCATCTCGTTGGAGAACATTGGTTAGCAATATATTTGTATTTGATCCTATGGGTTTCTATTATCGTTTTTATTGGTTTCGAAACTGCAAACGATGGGTTAACCTATTGTGTATAGTAAAACTATGTTTCAAAAACCATGGACCTTAACATGTGGTGAACACTGTTTAGCTTGGTTATTATCCAAGCGATTTGATATTTAGGTTAAATGTTTATTAAATGTATTAATTTTGTGTTGTGTTTTAATATTTTATTATTATTTTTATGTATTTTTTTTTAATTAATATCAACAAAAACAGTGAATGATCAGTGCATGATTAAGAAAGACAGTGCATGATCATCGAGTGATTAACAAAAAACACACTCTAGACTCAATGTGATTTACAAAGAACAAATACATACACACTCTAGACTGCATGTGTTTTACAAAGAATGCATGCCTACACAGCCGTGACTGCATGCGTAAAAATCTCTCACCTATATTTGTGTATTACTATAATGTGATTGGTTAAATCCTGAAAATGATATTCTCTTTATAAACATTGACAATTTTCAAATTTGTCACAATTATTTTAAAAACTTTAGAAGCGCAAAATATGAATCCAACAATATTTTAAGAAATTTGTTAACCTCGGAAACCGGTAACGATTATTATTATTAATTTATTATTTTAGATTGGTTTTTGATAACTGATTTGCAAGATCAGTTAGATGTTGCAAATGATGAAGCATTTTCAAAATGATTTTAATAATGAAGCTATCATTATTGATGATGAAACAAATACCAAATTTTAAATTAATATTGATTTATTTAACGGTTATTTTAGAAAATGAAGTCATTATTATTGAGGATGATGAAACAATTCAAAATGATTTTAATAATGAAGTTATTGATATCGCTAAATTTTAATTTTGTTTTTTAAATATAATAAAAAACGTTTTAGTAAATAAAGTAGATTTGGATAATACCCACAATTCTATGGACGATTTTAATGTATCCACTTCTATGAATACCCACATTTTGGTGGAAGATATGAATGCCCACATTTCGGGGGAAGATCAAATTTCTATATATGATATGGATGCCCTCTCTTCTATAGGGGATGATGATGATTTTGGGTATAAATGTTAGTCCATTATTTTTTATTTATTTATAATAAAATAAGTTAATGAAATATAAAGTATTATTATAATTATATATTAAATATCATTAATTTATAATAAGTTTTATATTTATGATAAATATATTTTATAATATGTTTTATGATATTATAAGTTAATGAAATGTAAAGTATTATTATAATAATACATTAAATATCATTAATTTATAATAAGTTTAAATTATTATAAAGAAATAAGATTTATAACAAATCTACTATTGACATTTTTTGATATTTAATATAGACTTGAATTATTGAAATATTACCATAATAGTTTACAGTTAGTAAATTATATATGAATTATTTATTATAGAGATTTATTTTACCAAAATAGTTTGCAGTAAGCATGCAGATATTATTGTGGGGTTAGTGGTTTCTGGCCTTGAACCCTTTACATACAAGCTTTAATTGCCCGCCAATGGTTACCCAAATGGAGACCGCCAAAGGTGAGCTCTGACTACAGGACTGCTAAGGCCAGGCCTCATATCGGGTTCAGCGAGCTGCCGTTAGAAGGGTTCTGCTCGTCTTATTAATTGTCTGGTTCCTTAATTTCCTTTTCATCATTAGTTATATAGCTTATTTCGTATGTTACCATGAATTACTTCAAACGCAATAAAGCTTTTTAAAACTAAACATTTATTATAATATAAAACACTACCATTGGATTTGTACTACTTCATTTTTTATATTTTATTTGTTCGAGTCGCCTACGCTCTCTTTTGGCTCTACCCGGCCTGGAATGAGGCTGCGATTGTTTCTTCGGTTCATCGGGACGGCCTTGGTCTCGGTATGCTAGTTGTGCCGGGCGAATACAAAGGGGTACGTTATCGCACTCCCCTCCTGTCTTGCCAAAAATGCGACCTCAAACCCTCGGATCTGTATTCGCTGGGCCTGATTAAGCACTTTTTCATCCTTCCTCCCTTGTTGGGCAGTGGTAAGGCGTTGATATATTTTCTTCATCCGCGATGGTTCGATCCAGGTGGCTTTAATTTTGTTGGAGTTCTCGACTTAGTTGCAGTCTTTGCTGTTGAAGATTCGCATTCTCATAGCGCAGATTCTTCAATTCCTTGCCGATTGATTGGATCGCTTCCATAGCTAAATTTAAATGAAATATCTGAAAACGTTATGTGATCAATATTTCGCGTTACGAGTTGAATTGGTAATATTACATAAAATCTTCCCTTTCGCTTCTTACCAGAAATCTGTGGCTACAATCATGTTTTACTTAATCATACGATTGTTGGCGAATAGGGTTGGTTTTTATATATTTTTTCTAGGGTATTTGTGCATCTACCCCCTAAACGCCAGCAAGATTATTATTCTATCCCTCCCATGGTGATTGCCATGTTGGTAATGTACATAAGGGTTAAAAATTCATGAGCAGGTGAGCTCCATTGCTAGAACTACTCCTCATGATATTTTCACTTTCGGGTTCTGGACTGCCGATGGAAGGTCTTACGTCTTTCTCTTTCTATATTTTGGTCCTTACTCGTCTATTCCTACAATTTCCATACTTATTCATCATCTTTACCCATTATTTATAAAAATATCCTTCAAAAATTTGGGCAACGTTCCTCCCGTATTTTTCGGTAAATTTCCTATTTCATTTGTTCAATCACAGAATCGACTACATTTGTCCTAGTTTACCTTTACCTTTACCTATATTAAAAATTTGATTAACAATTCCTTAACTCCCGGTACATTTCCCATGATTTTAAGGAAATACAACCCTCTATTGTCACCTCATTAAACATTTCTCTCTTCTGTCAGATTATATCATTCAACCCTTGGAAAAATTCTTTCAAAATTTGCATTCCTACGCTAACCTATCCTTTCCTACTCGATTTTCCAATTAATTTCCTGACAATGTTTTAAGTTTTCCCAACAAAACTTTATTCCCACTTAACTATAGTCGCACTTCCCGAATTTTATTTCTACTCGCTCCGGCCACTTTTCAGTAGCCGCTTCGAGTTATACAACGGCGCCCTGCGTAGCGGTCCTGTGCGTATTGCCAGATCCGACTGCGGACTGCCGAGGTGTCCACGAGGCATGACCCGCGAGCTCAACTAGGGGACTTAACTCACCAGCCGGGACGAGATCCGTCCCATGAACTGCTATTGAAATACTTATTATAAATAAGATTTTAGGGGGACTTGTCAGTGGCACCAAAAGCTTCCACGACCATCCAGAATAAAATCAAAACTTTAACACCGAAATAAATATTTATACAAAAAATAACAGTACTTACAATCCACAGTCATGCAACCAGATTTGAAAAAATTGGCATAAATTGGCATACAAAATTTGGTCTAAGAATGATTCACTGCTAGTCTAAAAACCAATGGGCAATTTTTCGCCATTTTAGGGCTTTTAAATTATTTTATTTATTTCAAAATATTTTTGTAATTTTTTATATATTTTTCTTTATTTTTTGATATATTAATATTTTATTGTTGGATTTTATTTTTATTATTATTTTCTTACAATATTATTTTTAAACCCCAATATTTTGTTTTCTGGTCGCCTCTTCTGCCTGTGTTTTTTCTAAACCTTATTTTGAAAGGTTTTGGCAGTTTATTTCTTTTCTCGTATGTTTCTTTTTGCATCTGTAGGCATTTTCCCGAATTTTAATTAATTATTCGTTTTATTTAATTTTTGTTATATTTTTAATTTGTTTTATTTTATTTTTGGTCTCTTCTTGCGGTGCGTGCTTATGTTACAGCAGCCATATTGACAATTTCCAAACGACATTAATTATTTTGTTTTAACTTATACAATTTTCACATTTTTGTTTAAATTGGTTTTGTAAATTTGTTTTAATTTTGGCTCTAAGCCCAACATAATTTATTCACTACATTAAGTTATTTTTAGTCAAAATGAATTTATCAGGTTTACAAAAAAATAAATATTTTTAAATTTATTGAAACATTATTTTAGTGTTATCATCATTCAAGTAAATCTTAATTTAATTTTAAGACAAATCCATATTTTAAGTAATTGTATGACAGAGTATTTTAGTTTAAATTATTTAATTCAATATGTTTCCCAAATTTTAACTCAATTTATAATTTATTCACTTACTTAATAATATATTCGTCAGGAAAGTTTGAATATATAAATTAGCAGTGACGGATACATGAATTTTTGGTGAATGGGGATGATTTTTAAAGAATTTCATAATGTTTTACAACTTGCATTTTAAAATTCTTCATCTTCGATGCTATCATGTTTTACGAAAAAAGTTGTTAATGGTTTGCTCATACTTGACGATGTAACTTTTAACTTGTTTTCTGATTTGTATGTGGTCGTTAATATCTGATGAACCACAATGAATTATACTAAAGCTTGAATTAAAATGTTTATAAAACGCTTCCGTGTCAAATTTTCATTTTTTTATAAAAGGAAATTCTGTCGTATATTTTTCTAGACATCGGAATTTTGTTTTTGGCATTTTTGAAGGTATAAACTAAATTTAATATAAAAAACCTAAATTAATAAACAAACATTTATTAATTAAAAATTACAACTTACATATTTTAAAAACACCTAATAATATATTTCAATCAGCTATCAGTCAAATAGTTTAGAAATAAATAAACAAACAAAACAAAACCGTATTGAAAACTCAGTAAAAAAAAGAAACCGTAAGTGAACGAAGAGTCACAAGTTTATTTAATAATTTTTTTCCTTTGTTTAAAAGTACTTTTTAAAAATTTTTGTTCTTTTAATTTATTTTAAACAATATTTGATTGGGGGTGTAGGTGTATGTTGTCCAGCGGTGACAGCAGTATGATCCAGCACATGTCACATCCAGCACACCCCATTCGCGCGAAGGCTTAAAATTCTAAAAGTACAAGGTCAATTTTTAAACAAAGACAATGACTCATAAAAATTTCTCAAGGTCAAATTATCTTTCTAAAATTTTAAAAAATAATTTACTACTTAATATTATAGGTAGTCTTATTATAATTTTTTTTTATTATTTCATATATTACTTATTATTATTATTACTAACTATTAATATTATTAATAACTATTATTTATTATTATCATTATTATTATTATTATTATTATTATTATTATTATTATTTTATAACCCTAATAAAAAATTAATTCAACTAAAAACCTATATATATATATATATATATATATATATATATAATAAAAATAAATCCATCTAAAAAACAATAATAAAATCTCATAATCAAAATTTTTCTTTTATTATTACAATTTATTATTATTATTATTATTAATATTATTATTATTACAAATTATTATTATTATTATTTTTATTATTATTTTTATTAAAATTTTTATTAATATTATTATTATTATTACTAACTATATTATTATTATTATTAATATCATCATTATTATTACTGTTATTTTATAACCCAAATATAAAATTAAATCAACTAAAAACTCAATATATACATGTAATAAAAATAAATCAATTTAAAAAACAGTCACAAAATACCATAATCAAAATTTTTCAACTAAGTCAATAAAATATTTACAAAATTTTATTTTTTCGATATTCACAATGATGTCAATAAATATCAATAACATTGTCAAATATATCATTAAATTGATCTCGAACTGCTGGATTGGTTTCAGGCATTATTATATTACCGCCAACATCAAGGACATCAACCCCTCTGTAATGACCGTATGCAAAACTTGAGGTTTTCCTTATCCAAACTCTCTTATCTTCATGATTATTTTATGCTATTTTTGAATTTTTAAAACTAAACTGCTGATGATTTCGAGTCCCTATCCTAGTTTGAGGTTCCGACATAATAGTATTGTTATTATAACAATGTAAATAAGATTGGTGTTTAATGTCGGTACCCGGTAATTTTACACCCTTAGCTCGCCTTGTTGACTTATTTCCTAGCATGCTATAACATTTAGGGCACAAGAAAACAAACTTACTGTATCCTAACCCTTTACTCTCATCCTTGAACTTGCCTATAACTGAGTCAAGTCGCATAGAATATAAAGGATGAGAGCGATCATAATTTTATGTGTCTAATAGGTCATCTGAAATCATCGCTGGTAATAATACATCTAATTTTAAATTTTTTATTTTTAAAAAGAAACTATCGGTATCACCCCCTACTGAATTAATATCACAGTTATAAATATCACGATAGTTTTGTAATTCAATATACTGTAACTGGTACATTCGTAGTTTCGATAGATCTAGTACTGTTTGACCAATATAGCTGCTGTAACATAAGCACGCACCGCAAGAAGAGACCAAAAATAAAATAAAACATATTAATTAAAACAAATTAAAAATATAACAAAATTAAATAAAACGAATAATTAATTAAAATTCGGAAAAATGCCTACAGATGCAAAAAGAAACATACGAGAAAAGAAATAAACTGCCAAAACCTTTCAAAATAAGGTTTAGAAAAAACACAGGCAGAAGAGGCGACCAGAAAACAAAATATTGGGGTTTAAAAATAAAATTGTAAGAAAATAATAATAAAAATAAAATCCAACAATAAAATATTAATATATCAAAAATTAAAGAAAAATATATAAAAAATTACAAAAATATTTTGAAATAAATAAAATAATTTAAAAACCCTAAAAATCGCGAAAAATCGCCCATTGGTCGCACACAGGCACAAAAACACTATTTATACGGCAGTCATTTTCATAGTTTCTAACCGAATTTTAACAGACTTAGACAATTTTAGTCCGGCAGAAAATTTTTAGAAAATTTGTAGAAGTTTTTAAACTAGCAGTGAATCATTCTTGGACAAAATTTTGTATGCCAATTTATGCCAATTTTTCCAATCTGGTTGTAAGTATTGTTTTCTTGTATAAATATATATTTTGAAGTTCTGTTATTTTGATTTTATTCTGGATGGTCGTGGAATCTTTTGGTGCCACTGACAAATCCCCCTAAAATTTTATATTATTTGTATTTGAATAGAAGTTCATGGGACGGATCTCGTGCCGGCTGGTGGGTTAAGTCCCCTAGTTGAGCTCGCGGGTCATGCCTCGTGGACACCTCGGCAGTCCGCAGTAGGGTCTGGCAATACGCACAGGACCGCTACGTAGGCCGCCGTTGTATAACTCGAAGCGACTGATGTAAAGTGGCCGGAGCGAGTAGAAAATAAAATTCGGGAAGTGCGACTATAGTTAAGTGAGATTAAAGTTTTGTAGGGGAAATTTAAAATATTTACGGAAAATTAATGAAAAATCAAGTAGAAAAGGATAGGATAGTATAGGAATGTAAATTTGAAAGTATCTTTTCCAAAGGTTGAATGATATAATCTGACAGAAGAGAGAAGTGTTTCTTAAAGTGACCTCAGAGGGTTGTAATTACTTAAAATCACGGGAAACGTACCGGGAATTGAGGAATTGTGGATCAAATTTTTAATATAAGGAAAAATAAAGGTAAACTAGGACAAATGTAGTCGATTCCGTGATTGAACAAATGAAATAGGAAATTTATCGAAAAATACGGGAGGAACGCTGCCCAAATTTTTGAAGGATACATTTATAAATAATGGGTAAAGATGACAAATAAGTATGGAAATTGTAGGAATAGACGAGTAAGGACCAGGATATAGAAAGAGAAAGACGTAAGACCTTCCATCGACAGTCCAGAACCCGAAAGTGAAAATATCGTGAGGAGTAGTTCTAGAAATGGAGCTCACCTGCTCATGAATTTTTAACCCTTATGTACATTACCAACATGGCAATCACCATGGGTACATAGGAGGGATAGAATAATAATCTTGCTGGCGTTTAGGTGGGAGTCACACAAAAACCCTAGATAAAATAAATAATAAACCAACCCTATTCGCCAACATGATTTTGGGGGCTCAGCCGGGATAAAAGCCATGTCAATTGGAAAGATGGAAACCCAGAGAAGTTTAAAAATAACAGGGAGTTTTAGCAATGAACCTTTAGCCGGGATGAAACTAATGTCAATTGGAAAGTCAAAAATCAAGTGAAACTTAAAAATTTCAGAGAGTTTTAGTAATGAACCCGCAGCCAATAGTCGAGTAAAAACTATGCCGATAGGATCGAAATAAGGATAACATGAACCTGGAAAGAAATTGCGAGAATGGCAAAATACCAAAAGTTAAATCATTAGAATAAATATGTCGGGACGACATTTTAAAAATCGATAGGGGACGACCGAACAAAACGCTACAATAATAGTATTACAGGCAACTCTTAAAAAATTGAATAATAATGTTAATAAAAGCAACAAAGTGGTAAAAGTATCGATAATAAAAAATTGGAATAATAATAACAATAATAATAATAATAATAATAATAATAATAATAATAATAATAATAATAATAATAATAATAATAATAATAATAATAATAATAATAATAATAATAATAATAATAATAATAATAATAATAATAATAATAATAATAATAATAATAATAATAATAATAATAATAATAATTATAATAGTAATGATGGTAATAATAGTGATAATAATCATAATGATAGAGATAGTAATAATGGTAATAATAACTGTATTAAAAATTATTTTTGAGCTTTGTTGTATGATAAAATTATTACATTGTACGCAAATATTTATAAAGTAATAAAGCATGGATAGGTAAACTGAATGATTGATGAAAATTATGAATGATGAGGTAGAAGCATGGTATGATGAATGTATATAAAATAGGATGATTGAATGGTATGGAATTTGATGAAGTAAAAATATTGAGTGAAAATGTGGAATGATTGGGTTTAAACAAAAATTAAAATAACAGACAAAATATATAAAAAGAAAACTATAACAATAAGTATTGAACCGACTTGAAAATAATAGCAATAAAAACGACAAATAGAGGAAAATAGTTATTAGCAGTAAGCTGATGACGGAATAGAAAGACCGCGAAAAATATCACAGAAAAATGAATTAACGGAACACAGTCTCAACTCGGAGACAGTTATTAACGGAACCTGATCTCAAATAAGGGACATGTATTAACGGAACATGAACCCCACGAGATGTGTATTAACGGAACACAGTCTCAACTCGGAGACAGGTATTAACGGAACCTTATCTCATATAAAAGACATGCATTAACGGGACATGATCTCAAGGCGGAATTAAGGGGACAGGTATTAACGGAACCTGATATCGAATTAAATGTAAGAGATACGGTATTACTGGAACCTATCTCACATTGTCGGATATAAGGGACAGGTATTAACGGAACCTGATCTCATTTGTTGAGTATAAAAGACATGTACTAACGAGACATGATCTCAATCGGAAATTAAGGAGATGCATAGTAATAGAACACAGTCTCAACTCGGATTAAAAGGGATGTGTATTAACGGAGCATAATCTCAACTGGAATTAGAAAAGACATGTGACAAAGAGACATGGTCCGTGACTATAGTAGAAAATGTAAATTGTGAATGAGGACAAAGAAATAACTAGAAACCATTCAAGGAAACAGAATGAATCAATAAAATAAATGATAAGAAAATATCCGTGCACGGAGAAGGGAATATATTATACGAAAACGATAACAGATAACGACATCGAAAATAAAAGATTAAGAAAACGGAAAACAATGTAACTGATGATAACGATTGATGGGAAATAACGAAAATATGGAAAATAGATTAAGAAAACGAAAGGATAAAACGAAAAGATGAATTAGGATAAACCAGACGAGGTTAAAACAAAACTGAGATAGATAAAACGATGAAAGATAAATGAGAAAGGGGGAAGAATAAGAATGAATTAAGGATAAATAAAAAGGGAATGCGAAACGCAAAATGAATGAAAATAAAATATGGTGGGTAATAGAACTTGGGAAACGACGTGGTCGAACGAATTGTTAAAAATAAATAATTATTACGACTATATAGATAATTGTTACTACTCCACATAGATAATTAAAAATCGACGCAAAAAAAAACAAAGAGATAAAGAATACTGATGGGAACTATAATGAAAAATGTGACGAATCCTGGGGAATACGAATTATCATAAGTACGAGTAATATAACCGAGATAATTCTGAGAAACATACAATATGGGAATCCTGAGGAACGAGTATAAGTTAACATAAAAAGACAAATGAGTAAAGAAAATCTAGATGAAATAAAAGATGGTTAAACGCAATTATAAAATGAATACCGTTGGTTGGAATTAAAAATTAATAACGCAAGGAAAACGAACAGTAAAATGCTATGTTATGTAATCATTGTAATGTACGATTCATAGATGTTTAATAAACAGTAGAGAGGTGATATTTTTCTATTCAGGTAAATAAATTAAACCAGACAACAATTCAGTATCGACAACAACCAAGCCAACAATTCAGTAACGATAACAACCAAGTCAGTGGTCCGGTATCGATAGTAACAAAGAGATTAACCCCGTATCGACAACAACCAAGCCAATCAAGAAATAAAGCAGCAAGACGATATTCGTAAACGACGATGAATAACGAGAATTCTGAGAAATATTGTGATTACTACCAAAGACCAGGTCACAGATCTAGTAAATATCATGCGCAAATAGAATGTTGGAATTGTGGAAAATTAGGACATACCGCAACAAGATGTAGAATACCAAAAATAAGTTTCCAATGTAGGCAAGAGAATCACCTCCCAGCTGCATATCGAACAAGAAGAAATAATGACGAAAATAACAACACCAAAATGCCAGAAAGCAAGTTAACCGAGATGCAAAATGGGATAAATATACGTGCAAGAATGTGTAGCTATTTGACCGATAACCAACCACACACGGAAATAAATCAACAATCAGAAACAAATGTACTAAAAGATATATCAACGAAACAACAGATAAAATGTGATCCAATAAAACATCAGCAAGACTGGAACACGTTGAAGATTACCGAAGCATTAGAAGCTGAAAAAAGGTATAGCGAGATGGGAACATTTCAAGCATATATAGAAGAGGAACGTTGGAGAAGAAAGAAAGAGGAATTGTTGAAAGCTGACATAATAAAATTAACGACCAATGATAGCCAAATAAAAAGATTAACGAAATGCGGGAAAAACGAATAAATGGGGTACTAAGAATCAATATGATGCGAGCAATTACAAAAAAGGAACCAAGCGTACAAAGAATTCCACAAACAAGGATTGAAAGCGAGATAATCGAAAGAATGGAAAACGTGAATTTGAATAATGAGGATCACAATGAACCGGCAATGGAAAGTGATGTAAATAGAAATATCGAAACAAGAAATCAATTCGGAAATACAATGTTTCAAAAGAACTGTAAATCACTAATAAACGAGGAAAATGAAAAGAAAGCGAACACCAATGAAGATTATGCAAAACGAATAAACGAAACTACTGAAATCAGAAGAATAAACCAAATCAGGAAAGACAGAAGGAGTGAAGGAAAATTCAAACAAGGATATAAAACTTATGATAACGCTATCAGATACTGTAATAAATGCCGACAACAAGGTCACAATGAAAGCGAATGTTATAGAAAGAACATAAGTCTGATTTATCAAAGAAATCGATACACGAAGAATCAACACTATCGCGCAAAGTTATGTTATGAATGCAGTGAAGTAGGACATTTAGCAAACAGCTGCCCAAATATGAAAGATAAATTGGGAAATCAACTCCAGAGAAATAATGGAAAACAGAGCAATCAAATGTATGTAAAGAGAAGAATGTATCAGTCAGAGATAAGGAAGTACCAACCAACGGTAATAACAAGGCAACAATATACGAATAAAGAAGAGAAAAAGAACGAACCAAACAAACAACTAGATATAAACTCATACCCAGTATTGAGAAGACAATGTATCGAACAAATTAGTAAAATAAGGGAATTGATTGTAAAAGTAACTAAACAAGATGAAAAAATTATAATGTGGAAGCAAGTAGCAGAAAATAAATCAAGAGAGAGTGAAACACTAATGACAACAGTACTCAGACTAAAAGATGAGGTAATGTTAGCAGAATTAAAAATAAACGAAATGAAAGAAGAGCAAGATAAACATGAGATATTGATTAGATGTACAGAATTAGAAGAGATGGAGAAGATTAAAAGTAATATAGAAAAAAATGGAGATAAACAGCGAAGTGTAGACGAAAAAGTCGAAAAAGATATGTAGATAATTAAAAGTAGTATTGATGTATATGTAGAATTTGATGTATAAGTGGATAAAATAAAAGTAGAAAAACAAAAATAGGTGTATATTTAAACTGATGTAAATATTACTAAGTATCAATAAATATGTAGTTAAAAAAAAAAGTGACGAAGCAGTTTTAACCGGAATTAGAATGTTAAAAATATATAAAAATTTGATAAGAAAAATCAATGTCGAGGACGACATTTTTGGGAAGACCGAGGAAGATACGCCTAACGATGAAGACAATGACAATCAACAATAAAACAACGACGAAAAGGAAACAACGAAAAGAAAGTAAATGGCAAGGAAAAGAAAGCTAACGGGTGTAACAACAATAAAAACAATAGAAACAACAAAAAACGAAAACTAAAAGACGAAATATGGAAATAGAAATAAATTTGAAAAATAATATTACGACGTTACCAATGATACCAACAACTTGGAGATTAACCTTAGCTCAACAGCGAGTAACAATCAATAAGAGAGAAAGAGAAAGTATACGAATAAATATAGCAAATGAATATAACAAATATCAACGGTCAGACAATAAATCAAATATGCATAGCAAGAATTAAACGAGATGAATAACCTATCGTAATAGGGAAGCGACTATGTATGAGAGAAATGTCACCAAAAACAAAGTATTACAATATTATTTCTGTGAACTCAAAAAGGATCATCGAAATAAAACAAATAACCTTACTTCAAAAACAAAATATTCCGTATGTAACGAACCGGATGATGATATAAATGCAATAACAATATAACCAATCGTAGAAAACAACGAAACAACTAAATATATATATATATATATATATATATATGTGTGTGTGTATATATATGTATGTGTATGTATGTGTTATATGTGTATAAATGTGTATGTGTGTATATATATATGTCTGTGTATATATATCACGAACTTGAAAAAAAAAATCCACAACAAAAAGGGAAACAGACGAATCAACAAAAATGGAAACGATCAAACAAGAAAATGAACTAAGAAAAACAAAGCGGTGTAATGAGGTGGTTCAGAAAGTCAGAACCTATCCTAAATTATAACGAATATAGGTAAAGGGAATATGAGTGTATATAATGTGTAAAATACATGTATAAAAGTATTATAAAGCGTTATGTATAGTATATAACCCCTCCAAAAATTTTGTTAACGTTTAAAATTTGATAAGAAAGTGAATAACGAGTATAAAAATTAAGATAAATGAATCAAAACGATCAGAAAGGCGTAAACGTTCACGGAGATGTGGAAACGGCATAGAATTATGTTAACGAGTACAGTAAACCCAGTACAATACAATGAACTGACAGTCAAATGATGCTGCAAAATACGAATAATTATCATATGTCGAACAATGAAGAACAACAGAGAAGAATTATTAGAATGAGAAGATAAATCAGAACGCTGAAAACACAGAATCAGTGACAAAGAAACGAACTGCAAGGGCGAACGCAACCGGTAGAAGTAGATCAGCAAGAGGAATGGATTGATTGGCTACTGAATCAAGTAGAAGAAACACAAGAACCGGATTCGTCTAGCAGCAAAAAAAAATGATGACAGGAAAAGTACTTGTGTAGAAAGATTAACTGTGTAAATGTAAAAAGAAAATTCAAAATCAAAAATATGAAAAATTCGATATATAAAGGTCAAAAGAAATCAAAAATACGAAAAAGAATAAATGGATAAAAGTAAGAAATACTAAGAAAAATATGTTAGAAGATGAATTCAACAAAGGGCATGACGGAAATCAACGAAATTATCAAAATAACCAGAAAACAACCACAAATAAAACTAGAACCAAGATTTTGATGCGATTATGTACGGAGTTACTAAAAGAGCCAAGACAAACGGAAAGCGGACAGAGATTGTGCACCGAGTGTATAATAAACCTAACATTAAACCGTTCAAATAATGTCCTGACTATGGAGATACTAAAATAGAATCCCTTAAATAAACTCAAGAAGACCGAGCAACCACCAAAGAAATATTATCTATGAGAATAAAATGCCAAAACGAACCGTGCAAGTGGAAAGGGAGAGTCGGGGACGCAGGTGACCTTGTGGACAAATGATTGTAGAGGAGAGCCATGTGAAAGATGTCAAAGACCAGTAACAAAAGGTGAGAAAAGTGTCTGTGTAAAAGGGAAAATAAAATGTGAACACTTAAACATGACCGAAATGTGGAAACAAATACAACAAGAACATGTGAATATAGAGGAGGAAAAGGTCGGCTGAAAATTCACACGAATATGTCCAAGTCAATGTGGGTAATAGAAGAATTAGAGTTAAAATAGCATTGGGAAAGATGCAGCCGAAAGAGAACAGAATGCCCAATGGTAAAAATGAGATGTAAAACAAAGATTTTGAAAGAAGAACTGTTATAATAGCCACCGAAGCTCCCAAAATGATGAAGCATGATGTGGAATTATGTGAAAGACAATGTGTTGTTAGTAAAAGTATCGGTGAAAAGACCGGAGCCGTGGTATATATCAGATTGAGTACGCCGAGAATGTAAATTGATTATAAATACATATATGTATATATCGTAAAAGTATGACCCATAAATATTATAAAATCTGTACTGCGTAAAATTAAAACGATGAACACCGCAAAACAAAAATAAACTGATTGTAGAAAATGAATACTGAACAAATGATAATTGAAGTGCAAGTTGATACTACGACGGTAATGAGGATGAAACTAATGAACAACGAGGTAAATAGAGCAATGTTGATTAAAAACGATACCACCAAAACAAAAATAAATAAATAAATAAATAAATCGAATGGAAACAGAGAGGGGAAAACATAAAATGATGATGAAACAGTTGAGAGAACGAACCAAGAACATATACAACCATCAAACAATTAAACTTCACGATAGAGCGAATTGGAAAATTATACGAGAAAGGCAGAAATGAAGGAAATGATAGAAAGTAAAACGGAAAACGATGTCAGAGCAGCAAAGAAAAATTACATTTTGTAACAAACGTCAACAGTACAAAAAGCAGAAACGGAAAACTATAAATGGCAAGCCGAGTGGTGGGAAAAGAAAACCAAAGAAAAAAACGAACAAGTAAACCAGTTGAACAAAATAAAAGAGTTCAATTAAGATCAAGAAATGAAATTAAAGTATAATAAGGTAATGTCAGAATTGCAAAACCGAAGCAACGGGCAGTTAAAAAACGAAGTATATGAGTAAAGCGAAAGATTGATCAAAAAGATTAGACGAATTAAGAACGATGAGAATCAAACACCTTGGACAAGTAGCGGAAGCCGTATACTACGAATACCGAGAGAAACAAACAAATAAGAAGAGAGAGAAACTTGAAGCCCAAGTCGAACAAGTGGGAAACGTACGAATAAGAGTGAGAGAAGAACTAGTAAACACAAAAAGAGAGCAAAACGCCCAAATAACTCAATGATCCAAAGTAATGGGACAAAGTGGAAGAGCCATAGAAGGGCTAAGGAAACAAGCAAGAACCTACCAGAGAAAATACCAGGAAACCGCAAGACAGCTGAAGGAATTTCCGCAAAAGTAGACACCTCTGGATGATTGGAAAATGTGGGAACAACTCGAAGACCAGAGGAAGATTATCAACGAGATACAAAAGCAAATAAAAAAAACTGAATAGAGAGAAGAGGATTCAAAATTGATCTTAGCAATTCGAGAAAACGAGATAACAGTGGCGCAAAGAACATTTAGAAAACTATAAGGATTAAATGAAAAAAATCAACTGCAAGTGGAAATAGAGCATTCGCACCTAGAACATGATGAACGAGATGTGTTAGGATATAAGGACATGTGTGAGAAAAGAGACAAATTGAGAAAGTGAGAAAAAGGTAAAAGGCACAATGGGAAAATAAGAAGGAGGCACTCGAGACGAAAGTGAGAAACTCGGAAAGTGATGTCGAAAGGCTCAAGGCCCATGAAAATACTACTATGCTAGAAAAGGAAGTAGAGGATCTCATAGAAGAAGTAAACTAACTATCTTAAATGTTGGATGGAGAAATGGCTACCATACAAGAATCGCGAGAAAAATGAAAACGAAAATATATATATATAATCAGAAAATATATAAAAACCAGAAAAATGTATAAAAACTCATAAAAAGATAAAATTCGTAAAAACAGAAAATCAAAACGATAATAAAAATAACAAAAATCATGAATAGTCAGATTGAACTAACAACCATAGAAGTAGAGTCCGGCGAGACCTTTATCAACAAAAGTGTAAATATCAAACTCATCAAAATTGAAGTGGAGAACGAATTTTCAATACCTATGGAATGTAAAATCGAGGAATCAGCGAAAAAAAAATAAAATAAAAAAAATAACGAACAAGAGGAGATGATAGAAAAGATGAGAATATCAATGGAACATCAACAGTATTACGAAGCAGTGGTTCAGTCTAGAAAATTGATTAAAACGTTAAAAGAGGAATGTCTCATTCTGAATAAACGAAAAAAAATGTAGAAGAGGAAAACGAATTGCTCAGATAACAAATGGAAGTGAGTAAAGGATTGGAAGAAAAAGGTGGACGAATTAAAAAACGACGAATTAGTAGCTAAATGGGCAAGATATGTACTGGAAGAACAGAAACTAATCGAATTCAAAGAAAGTATCAGAGAATAAAAAACAAAATTGAACCGGGCTTATCAAGGACTCGAAAAATATGCAATAAGGCAAAATAACAAGATGCAAAAATTAAATGAACAAGCACGAGTGTTAACCAAGAATAATAGAGAGTTGAGAATAATATTGGAAGAAAAAGAAAAGTATATTACAACGATACATGAAATAAGAAGTCGGTTAATAGGAGCGGAGTTGATGTTGATGAAAAGTCAAACCCTAGATGATCAACGAGACGAACCCAGAGTAAAATAAGCGCAAAACGATACTGTATATAAAAGTGGACAAAAACAAAAAGAACATCTGTAAATAGAGGAAAAGGAACCTGTGGTCAAAAATCACCTTACTTCTACTCTTCACTCTCGTGTACAAATCAAACCCGAACCCTCAAAAAATCCAAGAATCTCTCGATTCAATCCAAACAATCAAGTCAGAACTCATCCGAATCCAAGAATATCTTCTCCGAAAATCCTGATGCAAAAACCCCAATCTACACCTATTGCAGAAAATAAACCAACTCTATCTTCTCGAAAACACCCTCTCGCAAATATCAATACGGTCATCTCACCCAACTCCTGAAAATCCGAAACCAAATAAATTCGAACCTTTAGAAAATCCAAGAAACCCTCTATTCAACCCAAACAATGAAGTCAAAACTCATCCGAATCCAAGAATATCTTCTCCAAAAATCCTTATGCAAAAACCTCAATCCACACCTATCAGAAAATAAACCAACTCTATTTTCTCGAAAACGCCCTCTCGCAAATATCAATACCGTCATCTCACCCAACTCCTGAAAATCCGAAACCAAATAAATTCGAAAATACCATGCTCTGTTTGGGAATCGTCCAAATCATTGTCCTCATCATTGTAGTAGTCTACAAAACCACCCAGATCGTAAAATCCTACTGAAGATCCCAGCACAATCAACACCAGAGAAGAAGAGATCAAAACAATCGAACAATTCGTTTCGTAAAGCCTACCATACCAAATCCTCAATACCAAAATAGCTCTACAATAATCAACCAACTCCAGCTCATCGAATCTCAACCTAAACCAATCAACCAAGTCAACGTCCCAGACCCAAATATCAGACACTAATCACAACATGATTAGACTGATTCTAACGAACTTCATCTTGTGTATGTAAATAAAAACGCACTAACAGTATTAATTTTATGTATAAACATCCCATCACCTTAAGTGATGTCTGCTTATACCTTGTAAATTGACATTTCATCGGTATAACCTTTTTCTTGTGTTGTATAAAAGTATTGTTAATGGAATGAGAATGTGTTGATGAGAAATTGCGGGAGCAATTTAAACGGCCCCGGGAGTGGTTTGTTGGGCTTAGAGCCAAAATTAAAACAAATTTACAAAACCAATTTAAACAAAAATGTGAAAATTGTATAAGTTAAAACAAAATAATTAATGTCGTTTGGAAATTGTCAATATGGCTGCTGTAACATAAGCACGCACCGCAAGAAGAGACCAAAAATAAAATAAAACAAATTAAAAATATAACAAAAATTAAATAAAACGAATAATTAATTAAAATTCGGAAAAATGCCTACAGATGCAAAAAGAAACATACGAAAAATAAAATAAACTGCCAAAACATTTCAAAATAAGGTTTAGAAAAAACACAGGCAGAAGAGGCGACCAGAAAACAAAATATTGGGGTTTAAAAATAATATTGTAAGAAAATAATAATAAAAATAAAATCCAACAATAAAATATTAATATATCAAAAAATAAAGAAAAATATATAAAAAATTACAAAAATATTTTGAAATTAATAAAATAATTTAAAAACCCGAAAAATCGCGAAAAATCGCCCATTGTTATCGAAATATGTCGTACGAAAAGTTTTTTATTGGCGTTATCTTTTAATAATAATAATAATAATAATAATAATAATAATATTAATAATAATAATAATAATAATAATAATAATAATAATAATAATAATAATAATAATAATAATAATAATGATAATAATAATAATAATTAATAGAAAGCACCATCGAAACACACGTTTTACGATATTTGTCAATTGATTTACTCTCATCATTAGGTAATAAACTAGCCAAAATAATCTGGATATAAACTATATACAAATTATTACTTTTTTAATATTTTAACATTTTTTTTGTTTAAAAAATTTAAATTACCTTTTAAAATTATATTTTATTTAAAATAAATTTATTAATAAAAATTACGTTTTTTAAAACAAACAATTACATTTTCATTTAGCCCTATTTTACATAATCAATTTATTTACAAACATTCGAAATCTTCGTAGTCATAACATTTTTCACATTTATCTTTGGATCCGCTTTATTTTATCAACAATGGTTCACATATTTACGTTCCCAATAATTATATAGTTCTCATGTAGTTCTTATTGTGTTCACTAATATTGTTTAATCCCTTCAATGTTATTATAAAAAATTTTCAAAAATATGTACAAACGGTTCCAAATACTTCTGGATTTTGTATAGAAGGAAATAAAGATTATTGAAGAAGTCTTTCAATTAAAAGAAAAGTTTTAAGTTAGTTTTCTTTTTCTTATTTTTATTTCTGAGTTAAAAATATTTGTAAACTTCATAAAATTTAGATAAAAAGATCACATTAATTATAAATATTCTTGAAATAATACATTTTTATATTAAAATTTTACACTTTAAATGCAGTGTATAAACCTATCATATAATTACCGAAATTTTATGACTGTTATTTCGAATCTTTTATTTATTATTAATTTTCTAATAATGCATTTTAAATACAGTTATGAAATAATATATAATTTATTCAATGAAGTTTAAATTAAATCTGATTTAATTACATTAAATGAGGCCTAATTGTCTGACTGGAAAGAATAAAATAAATAAAAAACAATATTTTATTTTTGGCTTAATTGTCTATGGATAGAAGTGGCCGATGAGATTACTATTGGCAAATGAACAGATGGGAAATCGTCTAGACGTTTTATGGGAGGGGGGCATGTGGTGACTGCACTTGTGATGAAGCTTTCATACAGCCTCATTGCAAATATTTTTGAACTAAAATATATGATTAAATTTTATAATTGATTAATATGATTAACTTTAACAACAAACAATATTTTCAAAATATTATTATATTAAATTCAATAATTGAAAAAATTAATTATTTTATTCTAGTTTGAAAAAGGTACAATTAACAAAAAAAGAAATAATACATTTAATTAATTTCATTTAAGTAATTAAGTTCATATCAGATTTTTCATTTATTTGATTTTGTTTTTATTTGAAGATAGAATAAATAAATTTTAAATTTAAATTAATTGACATTATTAATATTAATACCAAACAGGTTTTGCTCGATCTCGCTCGACTTATCTTCGAAGAACAATCTTCTATGAAGAGATTAATGTTTAAAATTATGATGCATACTCAGAGTCTGCTTCAATGTGAACGGGTCCAGATTTTGTTGGTTGGGAATGTGAACCACAAGGATAATGTAATTGAATATGGTAATTACAACTGAAAATGATGAATGAAAACCTTTAGAAAATCTTCACTCGAATCTATCAATATAATGAATCAGAAATTAATACAGAGGATTTGTGTGAGTCTTTTGGGTAATGTGATTTTTTGATATTTATTTTTATTAATATATCATTTAATTAAGGAATTCACGATTTCCTATTAATATAGGCATCAGTGGCTATGTGGCCAAAACTGGCGAGGTGATTAATTAATAATATTTTCTGATTTTATAAATAATTTATAATAATATATTAATATATATTTATTTCATATCGATGATCAATCCTGCTAATGATTTATTATCCGTCATTTTTTTATTTATTATTAATATTACTTTTTTATTATTATTCAATTCTGATTTCTTCAACAAATTGATGAGATAATTAACACAGGCATAAAAACACTATATATACGGCAGTCATTTTCATAGTTTCTAACCGAATTTTAACAGACTTAGAAAATTTTAGTCCGGCAGAAAATTTTTAGAAAATTTGTAGAAGTTTTTAAACTAGAAGTGAATCATTCTTGGACAAAATTTTGTATGCCAATTTATGCCAATTTTTCCAATCTGGTTGTAAGTATTGTTTTCTTGTATAAATATATATTTTGAAGTTCTGTTATTTTGATTTTATTCTGGATGGTCGTGGAATCTTTTGGTGCCACTGACAAATCCCCCTAAAATTTTATATTATCTGTATTTGAATAGAAGTTCATGGGACGGATCTCGTGCCGGCTGGTGGGTTAAGTCCCCTAGTTGAGCTCGCGGGTCATGCCTCGTGGACACCTCGGCAGTCCGCAGTAGGGTCTGGCAATACGCACAGGACCGCTACGTAGGCCGCCGTTGTATAACTCGAAGCGACTGATGTAAAGTGGCCGGAGCGAGTAGAAAATAAAATTCGGGAAGTGCGACTATAGTTAAGTGAGATTAAAGTTTTGTAGGGGAAATTTAAAATATTTACGGAAAATTAATGAAAAATCAAGTAGAAAAGGATAGGATAGTATAGGAATGTAAATTTGAAAGTATCTTTTCCAAAGGTTGAATGATATAATCTGACAGAAGAGAGAAGTGTTTCTTAAAGTGACCTCAGAGGGTTGTAATTACTTAAAATCACGGGAAACGTACCGGGAATTGAGGAATTGTGGATCAAATTTTTAATATAAGGAAAAATAAAGGTAAACTAGGACAAATGTAGTCGATTCCGTGATTGAACAAATGAAATAGGAAATTTATCGAAAAATACGGGAGGAACGCTGCCCAAATTTTTGAAGGATACATTTATAAATAATGGGTAAAGATGACAAATAAGTATGGAAATTGTAGGAATAGACGAGTAAGGACCAGGATATAGAAAGAGAAAGACGTAAGACCTTCCATCGACAGTCCAGAACCCGAAAGTGAAAATATCGTGAGGAGTAGTTCTAGAAATGGAGCTCACCTGCTCATGAATTTTTAACCCTTATGTACATTACCAACATGGCAATCACCATGGGTACATAGGAGGGATAGAATAATAATCTTGATGGCGTTTAGGTGGGAGTCACACAAAAACCCTAGATAAAATAAATAATAAACCAACCCTATTCGCCAACAATTATTTAAAATAACTTAAATATACTAGAATGTCAATATCAATAATACTTTATTTAATATTATCAATTTTAGACTGAATGTTCTTATTTAACATTAGATGTTAAATAATAATTTTTTATGTATATTATTTTATTATATTTTCTAAATCATGAATTTTAACAATATGAATAATAAAATCTATAATTGAAATAGAAATGACAGAGCAGAAGAATTAAAAAAAATTACGGCTCTTGTTTAGAATTACCCCGCATTTTTTAAATAAATTTTATTATAGGGCATTTAATACTTTTAAAGATGGATTATCAACCTAACAAAAAATCAATGATTAATTTGAACTTATTGTCACTTTATGACATTGTTCGAACCAAGGAAGGTGCCATTAGATTTTTGCAAGATAGAGGGATATTAAATCGACGCAAAGCATGCCTAAACAACCACGAAATGATTTTATCGATCACAAATGAAAGAGAAAGATGGAGATGTACGAAAAAAACCTGTAGAAACGAGGTTTCTTTGAAGTCTGGATCTTGGTTGGAAAACATTAACCTCTCTTATACCGAAGTTCTTTTATTTATATATTCTTGGAGTTTTGAATTAACTTCGATTAAATTTTGCCAAAGGGAGTTAAGTATTTCATCAAACGCAACCATCATTGACTGGAACAATTATCTCCGAGAGGTTTGTGCCAGTAGTCTGTTACGAAATCCCTTGATCATCGGTGGCCCTGGTTTACATGTAGAGATTGATGAATCTCTATTTACCAGGAGAAAAAACAACGTTGGACGTGTTTATCCACAACAATGGGTGTTCGGCGGCATTTGTAGGGAAACTGGGGATTGCTTTCTTTATGTCGTTCCTAATCGCTCGTCAAACACCTTAATGCCCATCATACAGCAATCCAATAGACCAGGGTCAATTATAATATCTGATGAATGGCGGGCATATAGTCAAATTCCAAACCTGGGATTTGGTTACGTGCATGAAACAGTCAACCATACAGTAAATTTCATTAATCCCATTACCGGTGCAAACACACAAATGATTGAAAAATGCTGTAGTTTAGCGAAACAAAGAAATAAGCGACATTTTGGGACGCATCGTGGCATGTTAGATAGTTATTTATGTGAGCATATGTGGCGATGAAGATTAAATGGTGCAAATCCATTTGAAAAGATTTTACAGGATATCCGTGAATACTGGCCACCTGCCCAATGATCGAGTTAGATAACTGTTTTTACAGTCATGTTAGCTATCTTTAAAAATAAAAGCTTGTATTAAAACTTTATTATTTAAAATAAAATTTATTTAAAAAATGCGGGGCAATTCTAAACAAGCGCCAAAATTACTCTTAACGAAGATGAAATAATTGAAAAAAAGTTTGATTGAAAAAACCTCAGGAATAATTTATAATGGGAAATACATTATGTTTAAATGAAAGAAATATAACTTAATTTTTTAAAGATAACTGTAAACGTTTTCCCAAGTATTAAATGAAATTTATAAATACAATTCATAAATAAAGTAATAAATTCATTAAAACAAAAATAAAGTATGGCAATTACATAATAAAAAAATATTATTATATTTTATGTATTAACACGTTTAAGACCGCATTGCATATTGTACGGCTTTTTTTATTGTTAATTACGTATATTATTTTTTAAATATTTTTTTGTATACAATAATTTGAGGTAGACATTATGTCGTGTGTCCACCCGTGAGCACGCGGGCCGTTAATGTTGTTGCAGAGTGACCCACCGGTGGGCATGTGGTCTTTAACGTATTAATTGGAATTCGATGTTTAAAAGGTGAAAACCTAGGATATTTTTTGATATGTGTAACTACTTCGTTATTAGGATTAATATAGTATTATTATTTTGATAATTTCAATTTTTAAAAATTCTAGTTATAATTTTATTATTTTTTTATTAACACGTTGACGGACAGTAGGAACAAGCGAAGTTCAAAAATTGACACTACGATCGCACTACTCCCTTCACAACCACGTGCATACTGAATCTGCAACTCGTATAACAGGTGAAATATGAACTTCAACCTAAAAAGATGTTTTCAAAACACGACACTATGCTTCTACGTATACGCCAGTAAGTGCACATTTGTGCTGCTATAGCCGTAGTGTCTAAAAACGACCGTTTCGTTTTGGACGGCTATAGCAGTCATGCCACATTGTGAACTTCGCTTTGACGGCTATAGCCGCAATTGTCCGTCAACGTGTTAATTGATATTTATTATAATATTTTATAGACATTTAAAATTGCATTAAAAATTAAAGATTCAATTTGATTTTAAATCATGTAAATTAATTAATTTTTAAAATTTAAAAAATCAATGCATATTGAAAATAAATAAATACATATTAAATTTCTATGTACAAATCTGGATAGAAATTGAAAATAAATAAAAAATAAAAAAACAACTTTTTTTTAAATGACATGGTATTAAAATTAATTTAAAAAATTTTAATTTTAAACAAGTTTATTAAATTACGGAAAATTATAAAAACAAAACATGGTGACAGGTAAAAAGCGTGTCGGTGATCAGAAATAGAAGCACACCCGTTTGATTGGATAACGAATAAAAATAAACTCTGGTTATATTTTTACAAAGGAAGCCATTCAGTTGAAAATATTAAAAATTGCAAATAAATATTCCTGCAATAACTTCAGAAATTCGCGTGTGTGAAGAATAATATTTCTAGTGTGGTGATCAATGGAAGAAGGAGAGCAGAGTACATAAAACATCTCCATGACATAAATGAAGTTATATTAATAATTTAATAAATTTCTCATTATTTTAATTATTGAACCAATTCTTATATATTGATTTAATGTAACTAACTTAATAATTATTTTCAATTAAATAATTATTTTAGTAAATATTAATAAATTCTAAAGAAATTTTGATAACTCTTAATATTTAATAAGTTATGTTATTTTCATAGAATTTTGAATTTAATTAAAATAATTAAATTGAGCTTCTTTTTTCGAGACTGGATGACATTTAATGACTAAAAAATGAATGTGATAAAACAAAATATATTTTTAAAAAGTCATGGTATTAAAATTTATTTAAAATATTTAAATTTTAAACATTTCAGTTTTTAACAACTCAATCGATTTGATTTAGTGAATAATATTTGTTTAAATAAATTAAATTTAATAATTAATTATTCATTTTAATAATTGTGATAAATATGCATAATGGAATTGGTCTAACAACTGCTAGAGGAAGTGGTACGAATGGTTATATTCGGAGAAATTTAGCTCTTGTTCCAGTAAGAAAACAAGAATATAAATCTTCCGATACTAAATGGCACTCTATCTCTAAAAAGCCTAACAACGATATACTTGAACATGAAAGAAAACGTAAAATCGAATTAAAGTGCGTTGAATTAGAAGATTTAATGGAAAAACAAGGGTATTCTGCTGAAGATATTGAAGTAAAAGTTAATGTTTATCGCAAAAGCTTAATTGATAAACACAATGACAAAGAAGTGCAAACGACTCAAAATATAAAACATGAACGATCGCAACATATCAACAAACAGAAAAATGAATTAAAAAGAAAGTGTTCTAAATATTCTAAAGAAAAATTTCATGAGGCTAATAAAATTTCTTCCCAAAATAATATTGATAACTAAAAAGATTGGAAGCGAAAATTAAGTGAAGCGAATTGGGTGCCAATAGATCGGAAAAATCAAACTTTCTCAGAAAGTAACAGAACAACAAATCATCCTTTGAATTCAAGTGATGAGGAACGAGGCAGAAATTCATCTGTCGACACCTCATTCACTTCCATTGGTTCAGCTTCATCATCTAGAAGTGATTCCAGCTCATTTAGTGGCAATAATCAGTGAATATTTCTCTGGACGAATTTTTCAAAATTATAATTTAATATTTATCGTAAATTGCCATTTCCAGTTCAATAATTTCTCATTAATTTAATTTATTAATTTAATTAATAATTATTTTTCTATTAAATAATTTTTATAATAAATTTTTCCATTTTAACATTTAGAAAGTTATTTTATTTTCATTGAAAATTCTATCATAAAATTAAAAATCAATTAATTTTAAAATTTATAATTTTATTTAATTTTTTAATAAAATACAAAGTTTGGTTTTATGTCAATTCGTTATTTTATATTCATTTTTTTACACGAAATATTTTGACTAAATAAATTATTATTAATACCGATTGCACCAATACACGAAATATTTTGACTAAATATATTATTATTAATACCGATTGCACCAATATATCAATATTCATAGTCTATGTTATTATACCGTATTCAGGGGAATCTGAAATAAATACATTTTCTCCATCTGTAAAAATAGTGAATGCCTGTGTTTTGAGTACCAAAATCAATTAAATATAAATTATATGAAATTAACAATAAAATTTATAAGTAAATGGACATGAGTTTTGTGAAAAACAATATAAACCATATTTATAATAAAATATTGAGCCGTAAATTTAAAATCCTTAAGAGAATCAGTTATAATTATGTCGCAAATAAAATTTAAAAACAAATATAATAAATTTAGATAGATTCTGTATTTAGCAGACGTTATTCAAAATATACAAAAAATTAATTAATTTTATTTATTCCATAAATCATATGTTTGGTTTGGATTTTTAAATTTACATAAGGCTAATGAAAATGGTGTTGCTATTCCAAAATACAATTTTGATCCAATGGTAACTAAATTAATAAGCTAAGTTTGTGTGTTTTGCTATTTAATATAAATTTAATGGTTAGAAATTGTTTCTATAGAAACCAGTCGCATTCACATCCATTATCAAAGTCTTATACAAAAACCCACTGTAATGATTTTGATATTACAACAAAATAGAAACATATTACGTTGTGGTATTTTCATGGTGAACATAAATTTGTGATATTGTTTTAAATTTTATTTTCTTATGGAACAACACACATACTTGCTACATCCTGATAGAATTAAGGAGGTCTCAAATTAAAAGCTTCTGGAAATTTTAAATTCTTCATATATCTCATTAGCGTATTTTAACATATCTTACGAAATAAACTTGTTAATTTCTCTGTAAATATATTTTCCTGAGACTGCATAATTTTGCTGAAAGGTGTTGATTTATTTGCCAAAATATTTTCTGAAATGTATTGATTGAATTCAGATCTACTTAAAAACAATAGCTAAGAAAAAAATGTAATTACTTGTCGACATTAGTGTTGACTACTGTTACATGCTTTATTGTAATTCAACAAAAATTCCAAATGTATAATGAAATAAAAATTGATGATATGAAGTGGCCTTTTAGAAAATATGAAAATCAAAACCAACAAAATTACGGTCTAAATTATTTTCTGATTCTGAATTTCTATTTAAAATTTATGCATTAAATTTTGTTCACTTGAATTTGAAAGCTGCGATTAAAACAAAATTTTGGTAATTTTATTATCACTGTCTTAATTAGGACATGCATTTCAATATTTACATAGCTTAATAAATTTTTTCTTGGTCGCGAAATAATGTATTGTCATCTATAATAAATATACGGTTTATATTTTAAGTTATATATAAAGTTTTACAAATTTAACCTAAAAATTTGAAAATATCAAAAATATAATAGAAAGCTCTGTGTGTGTAATCTTACAAACAAAATGTGTAAAAATATAAGTGAATATGTTAGAAATATCATGTTATGTAATAGATGCATCACACTTCAAAAGCCACATAAATGTTAAATTTAATATCATATTGGTGATTACCTTTCGTTGTCCTGATAGTTAGTGTTTCAAGGCAGTACTTCAAGGGAGTCTTAAAGGTCCTTCATAACCAATTTTTTCGTATGTACCGCAAAATTGAAAGCAATTAATATTGAAAATTCTGAAAATTTAAAACTTGTTCACGAAGAAAATGCAATCTGAAGGATTTTAAATTTAAAACTATGAAGGGTCACCATTTTTTCGGTTTTGACTTTTATTATTGAATTTTTTTGAAAACCTTAATATTGTGAGTGTGAATTGAAACAAAACCTGAATCAACAAACTTGCCCGTTATCCAACTTTATTTACAACAAAGATACAATTATTCTAAATGTCTTTATTGGTCCTCCAGCCGTTGACAAGTTATTAATTTATAATTCATTAAAAAAAGAAAGTTTGAACAAAATTCCAATTATTTATCTTTAAAATTAAGCTCAAACTAAATTTCATTTTAAATAGTTTCAATCAAAACTTTTACAAAAATAAAATGGACAGTGTCAATATATTTGCTATTAATCACAGAAATTCTGTCATGTACCATTTTTTATATTCGTTGATTTATCCACTCGACCAGCTTACATGTGAAATCTTCACAGATTTCACCAGAATCAACTCTCAATAAATGATAAGCTTCTTCATATTCAATATACAATTTGTCTTCAACTTCAGCCACATCACAAAGAATTTTGGATCCAGTACTAGAAACTACCACGTCTTTTTTGCCGTGAGCAACAAGAAATGGAGTCTTAATGTCTTTTAAGCGCGACTGTACACCTTGTATCGCATAACCTATATTAACAGCAGTTCCCATTGTTAATCCACCTTTGTTTCTAAAAGTATCAGTTAAAGCATTTTGAATTACTTCATTATTTCGAGTTAAATTTTCAAAAGTTGGCTTTTTTATAACAAATGACGGCATCAGAAATGAAAGCATATAAACTATGAACATATACCAGCTTCCTGTGTCGTCTCGACCATTGAGTGTCAGAGCTGGAGCTTCAAGAACCATTCCTTTAAGAATTTGCGGCTTGTCCAGTGACAACAAACAAGCAATAAGTCCTCCCAAAGAATGCCCATAAGCAAATATTGGAATATTATCAGATAATTTAAATCTCGACTTAATATCTTCGATGTGGAGAATAACATCATTGGTTAACTTATCAATTTTTTCTACTACTTCTCTATTTCCATCACTTTTACCGTGGCCTATTCATAGACAATAAAATTCAAATAACTACGCCAACAAACTCACCCACATGATCATGAGACGCAACAAGACAGCCTATATCCAAAAGCGGTTTAACAATTGGATTGAAATAATAGAAAGACGAATGTTCACTAAGCCCATGTATAATAAAAATAAAAGCTCTTATCTCTCCAGATTCTGGAAACCAAATCTGTTCGAATAGTTTCAAGCCATCTTTATTTATAAAATAATTTTCGTTTTCAATCACATCACTGCTAGAACTGTCAAATTAATTAAGGAAATTATCATGAAAACAAATCTGAAAAAGTTTCTTACCGCATTTTGTTTGATTAACTCTACAAAGTAGCACTTTCTCAATCATCGCTAAAAATTGTTAAACCTACAAATAAATACAGCTTAATTTGTAAGAACAATCAATACTGAACAATCAATGTTGAGTTGTGTATGTGTGTGTGTGTAACCACGTGTTTTGCACACGACTAAAAGTGTGTGTGTGTGTGTGCGAACGTGCGCGAATGTGTGTCTGTGCGAGTGCCACGGGCAAAGGATTCCTTCAAATTATATTATTTAACTAAAATAACTTTTCATTATTATCCGATAAGCTATTTGTGATAACTTTTAGTTACATTGACATTTTGTAATCGAATCTTTAAAATATATTCGAATAAATTTTTATTTTGAGCAGTTTTTAGTTCATTTTGAAAATTTGAATAAATGTAATTCTGAAATATTATTATTGTGAGTGAAATTTATTCAAAACTTATTCGGTATTTTTTGGCATTCAAGTTTTATTTAAACGTTTTAAAATTCAAAATTGAATTTGTTTTGGGATTTGGAATAATTCACCGAAACTTCTCGATTAAGTATGATTTTTCAGGATATTATGTGGCAGGCTCACGATTGATGAGCTTGCAACACTGGTGCCCAAAGCTAGGTTCGGCCATCCGCAGCTTGCGCGACCAGAAGGTTTTTCTCTCACTACCTTTACAAATATTTATACACAAACTTTCATAAGTTTCAAGCTGTTTAACCACCTATCTTAATAAAAATTACAAATCATTTCTCCCAAACTAAAGTGAATAAAAAATTTTTGTTACAAAAATATTTATAAGGACAATTTTAATTTGATAAACAAAATAAAAAATGTATTTTCTTTCGAATAAATATTTCAATAGAATAAATATAAAAATTAAGTCGACTGAATTATTATTGCGGACGAGCGGCTAATTATATAATTGCCGCTTTGTGATGTGGGATTTTATACTTGTTTTTAAAAATGATTTTACACAGGAATAAATACATATAACATGATTTTTGCACTTTGTAATAATTGCGATTTTATATCAATTACGACTGAGATTATTATGAGATCATATAAATTACTAATTATAATGGACTAATGGGCATCTCATCTTTGATTATTGTATGAAATGGTAGAATTTGATGTGTAAATCTCAAATATATTCAGTTTTCATTTTGCATATTTTACTTAAAGTCTGTCATAAATTTTATTTTACATTCAAATGATACCATTTTTTAATCAAAATATCAGAAAGTAGAGAGGAAGCTTCAGTGATCACTGATTTCATTTCTTGTTGACAAAAATGGAGAAACGTATTTTATAATTAAATAAATATTTTTTGAGAAAACTCTTGTGCTGGAATGACGTTTTACACATCGATTTCTTTATGTACCAAATTTCAATTTGGCGTGTTTGAGTAGTAGGTGATAGGATTCTGCTAGATCAGGGCCAACTTCTTCATATACCCTTTCCTCGCCGAGGAAAGTATATTACGCTGAACATTTCGTAATATTTTTATGTAGGTCAATTCAAATTGATTGATTTTTCAAATCGGTTTTAAAATTAGAAACCCTCTGATTCAAAGTAGGTCAAACAGGTGTATATGTAAATCAGGAATAGAAAAATAACTGTGTACGAGACAAAACTTATGGAAAAATTAGGTATTTTTAAAAAATACATTTAGTCTGGTTAAAATTTATGAAAAATATGTATTTTATTGCTCAAATGTGTGTGTTTACAAAAAGTTCACAATAAGATACAAAATTTTTAGAAAAAATCGAAATTTTTCTAAATTTTTAGGCGAGATTCAGACTAAACGATTTAAAAATATTCCTTTTGTTTTGTTTAATAAAGAATTAATTTTAAGCTATTTTCTGAATGATTAATAATATTGAATACCCAACCTATAACATATATAACTAAGTCTCATCACCCAAAATAAATTTCACAGAGTCGGTAGTTGGGTATGCATCCCATTCACCCATTACCTGCATCCGTCGCTGATTTTCGTTCATGTGGTAATGTCTTTGTGATCTTATTATTATTATTATTTTTATTATTATTATTATTATTATTATCATTATTATTATTATTATTATTATTATTATTATTATTAGTAGTAGTAGTAGTAGTAGTAGTAGTAGTAGTAGTAGTAGGTTTGCGTGTGTGTATGGCGCATAGTCTTTGTTATACATCGGTTCAAAGAGGTGATGTCAGGGTAAAAGCACAAGTCATATATTTTCAAAATTTTTCAAAGTAGAAACAAAGACATACCCCCCCTAGGTAAAAAAATTTATGACTAATGTTAGAAGCTATAACATTCAATTCTTCAGTCATCAAAATAAATTACTAAGACTATTAAATCCAAATTATATTTCATAAAATCTGATTATATAAACAAATATTCTTGGGACATTTTCTAAATTTTAATTTCAACCAAATATCAACATACCATTGCATTCATACTTGAATTTCAATTTTATTAAAAATTATTTTATTTTAAAATTTCAATTATCATTTCAATTTTAATATCTTAAAATAATTTAAGTTTCAATTAAAACTTTACAAATTTTAATCGTGAACTAATTTAATTTAGTATTTTAATTTTAATTCCTCACATCCCCCTTTTTTAAAATGTTTGATCTTCTCAACATTTCTGACTACCATCTTCCCATTTTGATCCTTAAGTAAGTAGCTCCGTTCATGTATTTTCTTTATCACTTTGTACGGCCCTTCCCACCTTGCATCGTCTTTATTTCGAATTTCTTGTTTGATCAAGACCACATCTTCCATTTCAAAATTTCTCACTGTTTTGCTTATTTTGGTTTTAGTGTTTTATCCTCTATTCTCTTTTCCATATCTTCTCTATTTATTTCTTTATTCGAGTACCATTTCATTCTGTCGATCTTCCTCCCAAATATAATCTCTGCTGGGCTTACTCCCGTTGTTTTTTGAACTGTTGCATTTAACGTATATTCTATTTCTGGCACTATATCAGCCCAGTTTTTCCTTCCTCCTTCATTCAATGACGCGTTAATATACTCTCTGATTGTTCTGAATTGTCTTTCAATAATACCATTCGTGTTATGGTGATATGGGCTTGAGAAAATTAATTCAATGCCAGCTGTCTTTGCTAGTTCTTTTATGCTTCTTGCTTCAAAGTTCTTCCCACAATCTACATGAAGTTCTTTTGGCGCTCCAAACTTTAATATCCATTTATTTAATAACGTCTCACTAATTGTTCTTTCGTCTTGCTTGTTTATGGCCGTTAATGAGATGTATTTACTATAGTGGTCAATGATTCCGCAAATATATTTCTTTTTGTTGAACGTTTCTTTCAATGGCCCACATATATCCATATATATCTTCTCGAATGGTTCTGTACTCTTTATTGTTTGAGTTTCCTCCTTTGTCTTGGTTGTTATCGTTTTCATTTTCTGACATCTTTCGCAGTTCTCAATTACCTTTTTTACTTCCGTTGCTAGATTTTCCATGTCGCAGTTGTTCTGGATATATTTTGTTACTTTCTGTGCACCTGCATGGCACAGCAATACGTGTACTTCTTTTATCATCCTCTGTCTATTATCTGACGGTATCCATATTTTACCTTGTTTAGTTAGTACCGTGTTGTTTTCCATTATGAACTTACAATCTTTATTTTCTAACTTATTCTTTATTTCTTGGACCTCCATATTGTCATTTTGCCACTTGTTATATCCGCCTTCTGCTGTTACTGTTAATATTCTGGTTTTAATTTTGCCGGTTTTTGCGTCTTCGTGTTCCATCATACACTGTACACATGTTCCGCATGTTTTCCTGGATAGCATATCCGCGTTTGTATGGCTTGTTCCTTTCCTGTATTCCATTTTAATATCCAGACTGCTTAAATAGTTGATCCATGTCTGGAATTGAGCCGTTATTGGTTTCTTCGTTGTTACCATAAACGTAATAGCTTTATGGTCCGTTCTCAGTACGAATCTCTTACCATATAAGTAGTGGTTGAAATGTTTACAAAAATAGTATATTGCCAATAATTCTTTTCTGGTAATGCAGTATCCTTTTTCGTGGCTGCTCATCGCATGTGAACCATATGCAATGACATGTTCATGTCCTTTTTCATCCTTTTGCGAAAGAACTGCTCCAATAGTATCGAAGCTCGCGTCTGTGTCTAATATAAATTCTTTTCTGAAATCTGGAAATACCAATACTGGGGCGGTTATCAATGCTTCTTTCATTTCCCGAAAGCCTTTTCACACATCTCTGTCCATCTTATTTTCTCATTGTTTTTTCCGCATATACTTTCTAGTGCTCTTGCCTTCTTTGCATAGTCTTTTATGAACCGTCGATAATAGTTACAGATACCCAGAAAGCTCCTCAGATTCTTCACACATTTTGGTTTTTGAAATGATTGTATTGCTTCTATTTTAGTATTATCTGTTTGTATGCCGTCTTTATTTATTATGTGTCCCAGAAACTTCACTTCTTTTCTAAATATTTGACATTTTTCGGGGTTCAATCTTAGTCCTGCTGTTGCGATCTTCCCTAGGACTTTTCCAAATATGTTATAATGGTCTTCTTCTGTCTTTGTGAATATTAGGATGTCGTCTAAATATACCATCACTCCATCTTTCCACAAGTCTTTCAATACTTTCGTCATTAATTCTTGAAATGTTCCTGGTGCCGCTGCAATACCGAACGGCATCCTGTTAAAACAGAACTGTCCTTCTTTTGTTGAGAATGCTGTTTTCTCTTGAGATTCTTTATCTAACTTCACTTGGTAATAAGCATTTCCCAAGTCGATTGAGCTAAAATATCTGGATCCGTGTAGGATGTCTAAAATTTCATCTACATTTGGCATTGGAAATGCTTGTCTTTCTGTTATCTTGTTTAATTGTCTGAAGTCTAGACAAAGCCTGATGTCTTTTTTCTCTTTCTTCCATACACAAACTAAAGGTGTGTTCCACGGTGAATTGCACTTCCTAATTATTCCGTTGTTTTCTAGATTTTTTATTGCTTCCTCAATCTTGTCTTCCAAATTTATTGGCTGACGTCTCGGTTTAATCATTATTGGCTCTCCTTTCGTGATGATCTTATGTTTTATCAGATTGGTACACCCAATGTCCCATTTATCTGCCATAAAAACATTCTTGTTTGCCTGAAATATTTCTAGCAGTCTCTTATTTCCGGTAACTTTTAAAACGTCGATGGCATGACGTAATCTTTCTTCATCTGTTATAATCCGCCCAAATCTAGCTTCTATTTCGCAAATGAAATCACTACGTTTTTCATGTTCTTCTAGTATACATTTCAATTCTATACCAAATAACCTTTGTAGTTCTACTCCTCCAATAATTTCTGGTATTAAATTCTTTACTATAATGAATGTTACATTTCTTTCCATACTGCCCATTTTAACATTGATGTTTAGTTTACCCATAGTTTCTAATCTACTGTTGTTTGCACATCTTAGCGATTCCCTTGTTTCTAATATTTCGATATTTTCTAATCGATCAATTACAGATTTAGCCATCACATTAATTAGCGCTCCTGTATCCAATAAACAATCTACTTTCCGCCCTTGGATATCCAGTGTTGTACTCGGTCTACCTTGCATTATATTATATGTTATTACTGGACTTTTTTGTTCTTCTACTGACAAAATATTCTGCTCTCTAGTATCTTCTACAATTTCATTAATACACACGTCTCCATTTTTCTTTAGGAATTTGTAAATTTTCTCTATCGTTCTTTCCTCGTGTTTTACTACTTCATTTACTTTACACTCCTCTTTAAATTTTTTCTGACTTTCCTTATCATTCGACTTTTTAATTTCTACACTACTATTATTATTAATATCACGTTCAAAAACACTACAATCTTTATCAATCATACAATCATCATCCATACTTAAATTACACATACCGTTAGCATTCATTCTTTGGTTGAAATCAATCTTACTTAGTAAATTGCTCCGATCAATGTCCCGTTGACGGAGCGTGCTCGTTTGGGTCATTCTCCCTGTTATACTCGTCTGGCTGGCTTGACTGTTTTGTATTCATCATCTCATCATCAGACTCGATAGCTGCAATATCTTTTCTGTTATATTGTTGGTTTCCCCATTGTCTTTGATGTACGTTCCTTGGTTGATACATATCTTCCCTTTGTTGATAGGTATTTCTTTGAATTCTTCCTCCTGACATCTTCCTTTGGTCTCGATCTCTTCCTTGATTTCGTCTTTCCATATTTGTGTAGCACTCTCTTTCTTTGTGTCCTCGTGCATTGCATCTATGACATTTGATTGTTGGGCATTCTCTTCGTATGTGACCTTCAACACCACATGCATAACATTGAAATCTTCTTTTTATATTACATTCTCTGCTACTGTGTCCCGGTTTTTGACACGTCCAGCATTCTATCACTTTAACTCTTGTCTCTGGTTTCCATTCGTTGATTTCTCTCTTCGTGGCTCCAACTTGTACTACATCTCTATAAGTTCTTCCCCAGTTGTAGGTCGTATTGATCTCACCGTGTTTACTTGTTCAATAACCTTGTTAACTTTTTCTATCTTCTTTATAGTTTCTTTAATTTGTTCCGCCGTTTTGAGATCTTTCATTTCGATTTCTTTCCTGACTTCTTTATCTCTTACACAATGTGTCAATAAACATTTCTGAATTTCTTCCTCATTCCAAGTGTGTGAGGCCAATTTTTTAGTCATTTTTGATATTTTCTCTATAAATATTTCCGCTGAATCGTTACCTTGCTCGTAGTTCAAGGCTTCTCTTAAGTCATCAATCAATGACGTTGGTCGATGAAAAGCTGCTCTTAATTTCTGTTCAACGGTTTTACCTTCTGCGGCTTCATATTCTTCAATCAAAGTCCTGTCCAGAAGTGTAATAACTAGTACCATTTGTGTCTTCACTGGTGTCTTCGTTATTTCAAAGAACCTCTGACATTCTTTGATAAATAATTCGAGGTCATCTCCTCTGTGGAATTTCTCTGGAAGTAATCTTCCAATAAGCAGATCCGTTGGAATGGTCGCCATGTTAGAAGCTATAACATTCAATTCTTCAGTCATCAAAATAAATTACTAAGACTATTAAATCCAAATTATATTTCATAAAATCTGATTATATAAACAAATATTCTTGGGACATTTTCTAAATTTTAATTTCAACCAAATATCAACATACCATTGCATTCATACTTGAATTTCAATTTTATTAAAAATTATTTTATTTTAAAATTTCAATTATCATTTCAATTTTAATATCTTAAAATAATTTAAGTTTCAATTAAAACTTTACAAATTTTAATCGTGAACTAATTTAATTTAGTATTTTAATTTTAATTCCTCACAACTAATATATGTTTTTGAAAATTTTTCTATCCCTTATGTATGTGTGTGCAAAGGACATTTAATATCAACTTTTATTAAAAACTTTCAAAATTCAACCGATACATTATTATTATTTAATTATTATTATTATCATTATTATTATTTCAATTACTATTAATATTATTTTTTCAATTATTATTATTAATAATAATAATATTATTATTTTAAATATTTTTCTTATTATTTTTTTTTTCAAAAATTATTAATTTTTTTTTTATTATTTTCAAAAACTTGCTTTGGAACCTATAAAATGACTTATTTATTTTTGCTCATGTATTTATTAAAGTTGTATTTGAAATGCATCTTTCTTTATTAAAATTGTAATTTCCTTTGTATACACCAAGATATACAAGTTGAGATAAATCACCTATAATATAAAAAGAAAATCAATAAATTTATAGCATATAAACACACCAACTCACCTTGAGGTTGCTTGTAAAATAGTCAATGAGACAAACCCTACATTATAGAAACACAAAAAGTGATAGATAAATAAAATAATGCCATTAACACAACCCATAATAAAACATGCATGCAAACTTTTAACATGTAGCCATCCGAAGTTGAAAAAACCCCTATAATAAATTAATTTATAGACATTTTTGAGATAATTTTATAAAGAAAAATGGCGGAAAAATTTTTAATTTAAATTTTGAGGTTTTTGCTAGGAAATTTCGAGTAAATGAGGATGTATCTTCATAAGATTTACCCTTAAAACTAAAATTAATTTAATATTTCTGATATTTCTGTCGAAAAAAATCAAAACTTGAAATCCGAAAAAAAGCATAAATTTTAAATTATATTAGTAAGTTTTAAAAAATAATAATAAACCAAATTATTTTGTGTACATAATCGATGATTTTTTACAAAATATGTATAAAAAATATAATTATTTAATGCAAATAATAATTTTTATAACTTCAAAAATAATTTAACTCACATTTTTTGAATAATATCCGAAAAAAATACATATTTTTGGAAATTAGTTATTGTTACTTAATTTCCTAAATATTATTTATAATAATATATATGAAATAGTTTATCAAAGTTATATTTAAGAGCTTGAATTATTATCATATTTCCTTATGAAATCATAATTCAACTCTAAAAATTTAACTTTAAGTTATATAACTATATAAAAAATAACTTACTTAGCAGCCATTTAAAAAATGGCTGAAATGCATTTATTTTTTCACAAAATAAATTCCGCCAAGTTTATTTATGTATCAACTTGAATTATAGCGGAATTTATCTCAATGGAGCTTGGTGTATTATATATTTTCTACCCCACATGTATGTGTGTAAGGTCATTTTATAAGTTCTTTCGTAGTTTTTTAACAAAATATTATTATTATCATCATTAATATTATTATTATTATTTCAAATATTATTATTAATTATTGTTAAATTTATTAATTCAAAAAGTATTATTATTTTTGGGGTTAGGTGATTTTTAAAAAATTATTATAATAAATAAAAATTTGGGAAAATAATATAATTAACTAAAAATAATAAAAAATTAAAATCAATATTTTCCGGGGGAAATGGATATGTGCCGATGCCAATTGACGACACGAGTACGAAAATAATAATATAAAATTAATTGGGACCCCTAGAAAAAGTTATTAAGAAAATACAAATTAATTAAAATGACGAAAACAAATAAATAAAATTAGGGAGAAATTCTCCGATTTGGATAAATTTAATTATGATGGAAACAAATTATTCTCTAATATTATTTATTTCGCATTCTTCTCCCGGGGAACGGCCGAAGTGGCCAAAAGATAAATGTAAATTGTTTAACTAGTTCCCCGGGAGTCCAACGTAAATTACCGTCAATCGGATTAGTTGTTTGAGGAGAGATTCCCTATATAAGGGAGTCTCAAATCAACAACAGGAACACAAATAATTTCGAAAAATTGCGAGTAACAGAAAAGTTAAAAAGATTCGTGAGATTGAAAAAGAACTAGTCAGACTTGTCAAGGATACTTTAGTTGTTAATTAAAAAGGCGGATTCCAGTGGGGATTCCTGCAATTTATGTAAAAGTAACATTTGAATCGCTGTAAAATTGTTGGTATCAAGTAAAAGTTTTCCTGTGTTGAGGTATTCCAGTATCATTTAAAGAGCACGTGGAGTCAGAGCAAATAGTTCTACCGAACCAAATAAAATTATAACTAAACATTATTATTTATATTATTATTTTCAAAAACTTGCATTGGAATCTATTAAATGTTTTATATTATTTCAAAAATAATTTTCAAAAATGCCTTTGTAATACTTGCACTGGTATTGCAATTTCCTTTGTACATCCTATATTTTCTACCCCCCGTGAATGTGTGTGTGTCATTTTATAAGAACTTTTTAAACTTTTTATTAAAATATTATTATAGACCGACCGACATGCACTCAGTATATAAACACATAAATAAACACAATTTTTTAAAATGTACCGACAATTAATCAATTTTTTTAAGACAAAATGTGTGAATAAATATTTTGTTTATGGCTCAAAATATGTGTGTTAAATCAACGATTCGGGACACTATTTATAGAAAGGGTTTATTGACACGTATGTTTCGTACTTATGTAAAATAAAAATCTGTAATATTTATCAGATTTCTATTATTATTTTTATTAATTCTATTTTTATAATACTTTAACTTTTTATTAATAACATTATTATCGTCTATTATAATTTTATTATCAACCATTTGTCATCATTTCTATTTATATTTAAAGATCTAAATATTATAACTGAAGAATATTAAAAGCTTACTATTAAATTATTAAAAGTGGATAACCTACAAAAATTAATGATAATATTAAGTTAATTTATAAAGTTTTCACTTAAATTTTTTGACTTAAATTTATTTTATAAGATAATTTTAACTTAAAGTATATTATATTTGTAGAAATTGTAGTACGAGTGAGTGCTATGTGTAAATTAGTAACAGATAGGTATCAAGTGAATACAATGTGAGTAAAAGGGGTGCCAAGACACAATAAGTCAATAAAAAAGAAAACTAATTTACCCTTAAATCAATAAAAGAGCAGACGGAAACTAATCTGCACAAAAATTAGACATTTTATGAAAAGATTTATTAAAATGACATTCTAGCATTATTGACGTTCCAAATTGGAGTCATGGCATCATCTGAATCGGTCTTGTATCATTGGATAATGATGTTTATATTACCAATATAAAACTTTGAATTATCGTAGCCAAGATATATGTGGTTATTGCTTCTTAACTTGTTATTCATTGTATTTATAATTTCATTTACTGAATTTATATCTGTATCAGATATTATTGCAAGTAAGCATGAAAATTGGGTATTGATTAATTTGATTGGCATTGAAAATTTGCAATTGATTGGAAATCTGAGAAAATTTAAAGTATCGCTACAATTCTTCACTATCATAAATTCTGTTTGCATGTCGAAATAATGATTAAATGTGTCATCGTTTTTATACTATGTGACAGTGGATAATTTTGATTGGATGGTGTACATAACCTTAATGTGTGCATGATCTCTTCATAATCTTGATGTCTGAGTAATAAATTGCATCGATATTGTATTTTAAATGAATGGATATTGCAATAAAACAAAATTATAGTATAAGGACTTAAAAAGCTCAACTACCAATCATTTCTTAATAAACTTGCTATACCACTATTTTTATAGATTTTCTGAATACCGGCTTTGAAGCATATGTAATCAACTTTCCAGCCGAATTACATAAACGCAAATTCATCCTCTTTTTAAGGTTTTCAATAGTTTTACCGTATAGACTATTATTATATAATTTAAATAAATCTCTATACAGTTCACTAACCAAATTTACCAGCAAATTAGTGTTTTTGTCTATAAATTTTTTGAAGATATGTGACTATTTGAATTTTATAGTTCTATGTATATTTACAACTTTTGCCCCAAGAGATAAATAAAGCTTGGAAGCTTCCAATGAAGAATATGATTCTTCTTGGGGTAATACATAAGCATTAGCTTCTCATACTTTTGAATTGGGCTGACACATATCTTTTCAGAACCAATCGGAAAGTCTTTCAAAAAGTCATGCAAACTTTCAGGAATATCGATATCCACTTCCATAATATACCCATATAGAAGGATTTCAATATCCTCATTCATACATTCATGTAACATGTCGTTCAAAACAACATGAACCCATGTAAAATCACTATACGGAAGACTTTGGCTAACAGCCCAATCATGCAGATTATTTCTATCAATATACAAAAATTCTGTATCATTCTGAGATGTGTTAACATGTAGTCACGTAAATTAATGCAACGTTTTTAAGTCCAAATTAGTTGTGCCTTAGCATACTCATCTTCAGTAACATCAAACCATATAGGTGGTAATTCATAAGTGTCTCAAGAGTCTCCATAGAAGTAGCAAAGTTTTACGGAAAAATAGCTTTAAAATATATTATTAAACTATCAAAAACAAATGTAGTTAAAAGAAGGTCTGTAAGAGTTTTCACTGCTTTAGCTAAAGACCAATTAACAAATTGCATGCTGTCAATAAAACCAACAGTCAATTTTTTAATATATACAATTCTCGAAATAAAATGTTCTGTAGTTGTAGGGATAATATTCTATTCCCAAGGTGCAAAGCTAACTATACCATGTATTAAAACATGGTGGAAGTTGTAAACCCTTAGATTATGAAAGACAATGGGTAATAGTTTATTACACGCGGCTCCAAGATACTTACAGGTAAAATGGTCGTGATCTCTAACTAGATTTCTAATAAGCTTTTTACAAAGATAAAAATTGAAAGACATAGGTCCAAACAGTTTTTTATCTTCAAGTTCATAGTACAGTAGGTCAATTGTGACAGCAATTTCTTCTATTTTTTATGAAATTGAATGATACAATCAATCCAAAGAAACTCGAAATATGATTTTGAATTATTAAAATTATTTATTAATAGTGTTGGGCCAGAACACAAACGGCCTTGTGAATGATTAAATGAATCGGTAACACACATGCAAATATAACATGCAGCTTTAAATTCAAACCTATGAAAACATCAATTAAACCTAGCAAAATATGAGAAAAAAGCAATTACATATAAAATAATAAACATAAAAATAAATTAAAATAATAACAAAAAAGCAACAAGATCCGCACGATATAAATATAAACATAACACGAAAACCCAACAAATTCGACCGAAATTTGATAATTTAACAAAAAATAAAAATTTCATGAAAATAAAATTAAAAATCAAAGAATTTGAATTAGAAATAATTCAATAAAAATTTCAAATAAAAAATTATCAAATGAAATTAAAAAAATAATAAAATTAAGATTAGAATACACTAGAAAAATACCAAGGTCGAATTTTGTTTTACCAAATCAAAAAGAACACGCAAGGTTAAGGACAAAAAATAGGTATATATACCGATTCATTTTTACACAATTTTAATCGTTTAATCGTTTAATCATCGTATTTCTGATAAGACAGATTTTAAAAATCTATTTTAGGTGAGTGAGAGTTTTTATTTGGAAACTCTTTCCACGTCGCATCCTCGCAACCTCGTTAGAGCTCTGCTTGGATGTCGGCGTGGGCAGAGTAGTATTTTTGTATGATGTCTATTATTAGGCAAGTAATTTGTTATATTGTTTTTAATATATTAATAAATATTTATAAAGCATAAAATCAGTTTGTTTTTCATTAATTATTCATTTTTATTGTCGAAATTTTTCCGGCCCACAGCCAAAACACATCACAAGTCAGTAAAATTATACACATTATTCAGATTCGTGTAAGTGCGTGGAATATCGCCGATGATCTGTGCCCGTGAAGACCCGGCGTGCGGAACGCAGGGATCGGAACGTCAAGATTATTCCGTATAGAAGAAAGGAGAAATAAGGAAGTGGTCTTTTGGTTGCTTCCTCGTTTCTCGATTTTCTTTAAACTCGACCTAAATTACTCTACACACGGCTCAAAATCATCACACCGAGTAGTCCAGTGGGCACTCATTAAATATAATATGAACACAATGCGCCTAAGGCCAATTGAGGGAAGGTAACGGGGAATTATAAATGAAATCGTTGTTATAATTCTTGAAATTAATTTAATTAATCATAAATTGTAAATAATTTAACCGACAGTTCCAAATATGAAACGACCACTCTAAAATTTTGACTATTAATAACCCCGAGTAGACCATACGAACTCAAGTAAACTATAAATCCAAATAATGATTATAAAAGAATAAAGACGAAACCCCAAAATCATCATAATTAATTACAACCTACTAATCGCCACCCAAGGGGCATAATCTAATCATAGAGAGTTCAAAGTGAATAGAAATAATGTATATCCAAATCCACTATAAAAATCCACGAAAAGTTCCAGACGAATAATAAGATTTTTGATTGACTCCCATAGGTTGAAACTAAATAATTTTTTTTGTTATTAAAAATTCCTAAAGGTACTAAGAATATAATTATGAAACCATACCCATACTTAATAAAAATTCCTGGTACGCCCCGAACGTCTAACGAATATAGTTTCCAAATCTTCACCGTGAAACAACAAAAAAAACACCTCTAAAAATCTGAATAGAAATGTTATAAAGTTGAACTCCATTTATCACCTGTACAACCAAAAAGACAGAGATTCATCAATTTTCATAACCCAGAACTTGACTATCCAGAATAAGATTCTTGTTCGCCAACTCGAATTTAGAACGATGATGAAGATTTTCCCAATTTTCATAAATAATTCGGTAAAAAGGATTAAAAATCAATAACAAAAAATATATGTATTACTAGATATTAACTTTGATGATTTCGACTGTAAACTTGCACCAAAATCCCTGAATCCAACAAGGCGAATCTCTAAATAAAATCAATAAAAATCAAGCGAAAATTTCAATAAACAAACCGAGTCGTCAATCATCCGATCAAACGATTACAATAATTTACATAAACATTCATAGTCCACTGCAATCCATATTGATTTTTAATTTTTCACTGAACAAATAAGTTCACCGGAAATCTATCGATTATTTACCACTACCAGGCACAGTGTGTCAATGATTACAACAGTAAGCAGGTACGAAACACACCCACTCTGTCGATTTGATAAAAGTGCATCCACAATCACCATTCAAACAGAAATTTTGGATTTTTTGCGACATGAATTCTAGACAAATTTTGAATAATGAAGAGTCCTCGGCTAGAGTACTCAACGAAGATGCAGTAACAAATCTGGATTTACAAACTGAGGGTAAGAATTTCATAAAATATCTTTGATTATTAAATGATAACTAGTAATAATTAGATAAATACCTAAGGAGTTCTACTTCACCACAAATAAGTTTCATAATATTTTAATGATATTCCTATCGCCCCTGATTTTTTAACAGCATGATTAATTATAAAAGTATTCGCCCTTTTATCAGTGTAATAATATCTCATCATTATTAATCCGATCATTAACCTATTAGATTTAATCCATTAACATTACTACTCCCCATCTTTTAACACCACGACTCCCAGTAGAATTTACTCACCCTACTATTTTCATGGCAGTCCCTTATCCCTTTTTGATTACCATTTTTACCATCAAACCCACTCACAACTTTATTCTACACTTTGAAAATAGTTAACCATAATAATTTCACCCAAATAAATTTCGATTTTTATGCCGAATAAAAATTATCTTTGAATAAAACCATCAAAATTAGGTAAGCATGCTAAATTCCATAATTTCGGCGATATTTAGTTAATAATTTTTGATCGGATTTACATTCCCGGATTTCAATTCGCCATAATGGTTAATGAATTGATCTTAAGAATACTTTAATCTATTTAACTTACCGAATCAGATGTCATCAAAATATTTCACTTGTAGAAACATCAGGAGCTCTCAAGTGGGTTCCCACTGGCATTGCAGAAGAATGGAGACGGGCTCGGCAACTACTATGGCGAGCAAAAGGCTACGAGGAGCCATCTCCGAGAGGACCCAGTCAAACAATTGGCCAGATGTTGGGAATGGACCAGCAATTACCAGTGGCCGATGAACAAAGGGACGGACAGCACCCGGCCCGCGAAATTCTAGAACATGCTCGCGAACTACTCGACCGACTAGAAGCACACCAAAGGCAAGTAGATCTTCACGTGGTCCGGGTTAGGCAATACCTGGCCAACGTGGAAGATGACGTCGCTGCGGGGAGAATCCTGGAAATATATAGTGAGGCACCACCACCCAAGCACGGACCAGTGCGGAATACTAGACGGCCCGTAATCGTAGCCTCGGGTTGCTCGGCGAAGGAATGGTTGGAAAAATCCCTGGAACAACTATGAGCGTCCGAACCGACGATTGTAAATTTTGATTGACGTGGATATAATAAAAAAAAATAATTACCGGAGTTTTCGTTTTTTGTTCGTTTTACTTTCCTAGACATTCGCACCTATGTTTGATGTAACTATATATGTAGAAATATTGAGACAATTAAATATTTTATATATAGATATTGGATATTATAGCATGGAACCCTTACGGATATTGCAAACCGAATTCGCCCATGCCCGGAAGGCTAACAAGGACCTTCACGACCAGATCATCCAGCTGACCGCAGAAATACAACAAACAAAAGCCATCTGGATGGCGCCCCAAAAGTCCAAGATACTTTACCAACGACTTACTGCCGCCCAGAAAGGGTGGGCAGACGAACGACAACTCAATCAAAGCTTAAAGAACCAAGTGAAGGGGTTAGAAGTGGTCTTATCTGCTTGTCAAGAGGGAGCTGCGGTAACATACCCTCTTGTGTTCGCCCCCGCCCAACTGGCTTACCGGGAGGCAACGGCCACCCCAACAACAACTGTACCTTCGACCCCGACAACCACTACAAACAGCTATCGTCCAGGACGCAAAGAGCGGGCCAAAAGACGAGCCGCGCGATTGCGGAATACAACCCAGACTACGGACTAAATTTAAATCTTACCCTGTGTAAAAATGATCTGCACCCGTATTAAATCTTTGTAGTTGTTTGATCGTTAATTAGTTAATTCATATATTTATTAATTTGCTTCAATCCGGAATATGAGTAAATACAGTTTACAAAACTCACCATAAAGAGAAAGGGACCTAATGACTTAAAGCGAGCACAGATCTTCTAACGATAGCTCGTTGAACCCAGGGATTGTCTGAGCAATTACAGCATTAGTAATAGCGCTCACTTTTTGCGGACAATCCACCCACTCGAACACATTTCCAACGTTGCCTAGCAACGGGTGCCGAGTGGTATCTAGAAATATTTATATGGCGTTACCGGGGAAACCACAAGAACATTTAAACAAACATCAACCCCAGTAACCCGCCAATAGTAAGCCTGCTGTAATAAGTAAGTGAATTTAATGATGTTTAACATCCTTAGGTTAAGCTGATTCGAAATCAGCATTAATTACAAATGGTGGTGTGATTGTCTTTGCGTAATTTTTAAAATATAAATTCTTATTTTTGGGTAATGTGGGTTGCACCAGTCTGATGTTTACAAGATAAAGCAACATGTTGTTTAAATGCATTGTCTAATCGAAAACCATTAAGTCAATGTGGGCTCCAGAGACATTTTATTTGGAGCAGTATGAATATAACTACATCCAGATAAAAGACGCATCGGAGCAAATTTTGTAAGAATGAAATTTCTAATATATTAATAACTCTCCATCCACTGATAAATGTGTAAATTTCTCGATTTTTTCATTCAACTTATTAACACCTTCAATTAAATAATTGTCTGAAAAAATTTCAGCATTATTAGAAAAGTAATTGTCCCGGATTTCACCATCTTTTCCAAACCTAATAAAAATATCGAATTGAATTTTAACGCTCCCATCTTATTTATTTCAAATATTAATTTATTATTCATTCTATCAGGTAATGAAATTTTAGTTAATTGAGCATATTTTATGTCAAACTTTATAGTTTTGATTTCTCCATTTAAATCAAATTCAATCAGTGGTTAATTCTCTAAAGAAGAAGATCCACTTATTTGGATTTATTATATTTATTGTATCATTATTTTTACTATTACAATCATCGTTAATGATTTGATAAATTCATTTTTTATAGTTTCATCATCATTATCACTGATCTCGTTTATTTCAGTTTTAATAATTTTAGATAGTACATTAATTGGACTTTTTTCAGCAGGTCTTTTATTTTTATGTATTATTTTGTTTGCTGTTTAACATCTCTACATTATTATTATTAATTTTTCTATTAATTTTTTTATTTATTTTTATTAATTTGCTTTTTTATCTGTTTTAAATAAATTTAAATGTTTATAATATACCCTACAAAAATCTATATATTTAACGCTCTGTAAAGTTTTGCGTATAGGCAAATAAAAAGGTTGATTCCATTGAGTTTATGGCGATAATAATTTTCCATATCTTCATGACAACGAATCCCGTGTGTTATTGATGAAATACAGTAGCGGGGGTGAAAAGTACCTGATAAAAATTGGAAATTAAATAAATATATTTGGTTGATAATAATTAAGTCATTCATGAGAAATTTCATACTAGATAAACCTTAATTTATTTATAAAAAATCATTTTGTAATTTCTCTATAATCTATAATCTATAATCAACAAAATAAAATAAATTTCATAGGTAAAAGATCATTATATATTTTATCATCATACATTACTTTTATAAAATCTAAATTATTTGAAATTCTATATTAAATTAAATCATTATTTTCGTAAATTATTAAAATTATATATATATATATATATATTCATAAAATCTATTGTGGGGCTTAAAGCTAAAATTAAAACAAATACAATTTTAGTGTTAGTTAAAACAAAAAAATAATGAAAATGGTCACTGCACATACACATGCACCTCAAGCAGAAAATAAAAATAAAATAAAAACATCAATTAAACAAATTAAAAATATAACAAAATTAATTAAAACAAATATTAATAAAATTGATAAAAGCTCACAGACGCAGAAAGAAACACATTAAGTAAATAAAACTGCCAAAACCTTGCAAAATAAGGTTTAGAAAAAAACACAGGAGGAAGCGGCGATATAGTTTTTTTTGTTTCTGATAATTTGATCAGCACTATGTTGAAGAGCGAAGGGAAATCGAAATATTTGTTCTAATTTTAAGGGGGAGCGTCAATATTCCATGTGTCAAGCGATATAAACGTTTAGTTTTCACATAATAACCCATATTATTGTTGATACTAGCTTGAGATTTTCAGAAATGTTCTTAATAAACATTTTATTGACCATAAGATGATGCGAAGTCTACCAAGTAGGCATTAGATAAGATACTCAGCAGGGATTTGAAGTCATTTCATGGAAAAGATTAAAGCGACGAGAATAGGAAAGTGTTTATAATAATAATCAATATCCTGAAAATTTGTGTGCTGATTGTTTCTAATTGTCTACAAGAATTTACAATACGACAAAATGCTCGTTAACCTAGTTTGTCTAATTATAATATCTTGGAAAGAATTTAGTTTAAAATAATATTCATATTTATTAATTATTTTTCTTGAATTATATTAATTCTTTTACTTCTTAATTTATAATAATAATAATAATGATCATAATAATGATAATAATAATAATAATAATAATAATAATAATAATAATAATAATAATAATAATAATAATAATAATAATACGAATAAAAAGAATAATAAGAATAATAAGAATAATTATAATAATATTAATGGTAACGAATAAAATATTAACGTACATATGTACGTAAATTAATGGCAATTGTAGTAATATTCCTAATCCTAAAAGTATTTATAAAACGAGTAGTAGAATAAGGTAAGTAAATTAATGATAATAGTAATAATATAAGAATCAAATATAATTTAACAACAGTGCTAGAAGTATTAGACATAAGTAGGTAAGGTAATAATAATAATTAAACGAAATAGTAACAGTAAGTAGGTATATTATAAAAGTATAAAAACATGGATGGGCAAACTGAAGGTCTGGAAAAATTGGGAATGATGAGGTAGAAGTCATGATATTTTGGGATGACTAGGACTAAGTAAAACTAAAATAACAGCATTGACGAAAAATATCTAAAAAGACAATCAGCGCAATAGAAAATATAATTTTTATAAACGTAAAATAAGCCATGTCTTAACATTTAATTTCCTATAACTCCTTTTCTTTAGATGCATGATTTGTCCAGGATCCCGAAATTGAGTAAAAAATCTGCCTTCGCAGAACCACCTTCTGTACTTGCCCCCTCTAGAGGACGAGTATCGCATTCTACGTGCAAAATACTTTGGTCTCCACCTGAAGCAACCAAGGAGTTACATCAGAAGATTCATCGGCTCTCTCGATGCCGCTATGATTTAATCGTGGAGAGTCGCTCCCAGCGCGTGCTCATCTCTCGACTGACAACCCTGGTGCGGAGAGCATTCACGGACGCCGAACTTCACTTGTTAATGCCTAATCACGAATGGACACAAGAAATCAACATCGTGGCAAGCCAGCACGTACCTCACGACGGTTCATCGGGATCAGTAAAGTTGTTCAATATGTCCTTGGAGTCGATTCCTCTTCCGACTAACATGTCCTTGCCACGGGTTAAGAACCCCAAACACAACCCGAACAAAAATCGCCGAAGACGCAAATGACGACGAGCGGAGCACGCTCTATTGTTAGCAAACTTAGAGCAGGAAAACGAAAATGTTCCTGCATCGATCCCGTCAATTTCCCCGCTAGAAAATCATCAAGTATCAAGAAAGGAAGATCCATGCTTCGCGTCTATGCCAGCCGCTCACGATGACATGGCACTAAATATCAGGTTGACAATGGACCAACTGAACGTAAATTTTCCAGAAAAGTTCAAATTGGCCATAGCGGCAAGGCAACGCCGACAACAGCAGCCAGAAGTCATTGACCTTAGTGGACTTCCTGGCTTAACTTCCCCATAGGCAAGACCATATGTAGATCTGACATTGAGACGTGCTATGCAGAAAGATGAGAATAAAAATATAATTAAATTTCTTGTTTTTGAATTCTCCTCTTCTTATTATCATATTAGCGGAATTGTCAATATCTAAAATGGAATAATTCACATCCAGATGATAAGTCTAGAACTGGGAAAATTTAAAATATCAAATCTACTAACAATAAATTAATGGAGAAAATGTAGGGATTTGAGGCCGCACAAAGAGCAGTGTAAACTCAATATGCTTGTACTATATCCCTAATTCGGTTTAAATTTCTGAAACATTTCAGAAAGTAATTACGAAATTAACATTAATACTTAAGTAATTCCCGATGAAGGTAGATTACTTAAAATAAAAATAATAATTTAAAGAACTTGAATTTTGATATGTTAATAAATAAATTTAATGCGTTTAAATTTATATTTAAATAAAATATTTTAATAGAATTAAGGGAGTGGTAGATGAATGAAGTTGGTCGCATTATTAATAAGTCGTAAAAAGACGTAAGCCCTTCTATGGCAATCTGGAACCCGTAAACGAAGGTCATCCAAGGAGTCGTATTGGTAGCGGTGCTCACCTGCTTGGATGGTTTTCGGCCATTATGTACAGTACCAACGTCAGTTATCTCACGGGTACATAATGGTGAAATGAAGTTATTGGGTATGTGAGGGAGAGGCATACCCCAGAGAAAGGTAATAGGGGGATGGATAATGGAGGTAGCTATAGAAATAATAAATTGGCAACTCACCCGTACACCAACACTATATTATTGTGGTTATCAAAATCTATATCTTAAAAATTCGATATAATTATTATTATAAGTTCTAAAATAGTTTTCAAATAAATCTAACATTTATCTTCCAATTCGGAATCCAAATCATCAATGGTAATAAATTCCGGGACAATTTCATCAGTTCTCGAATGTTCATCCCCGAGAGTAATGGAGGCATAATTATTATCATCACAAGTTTGTAATGTTCCTGGTATATTATTGAAATCATCTATAAAAATGATTAAAAATACATCATTCACAACATTAATTTATATATTGTATATACAAGAAGTTGAAATACGTAAATACATGGAATTTTCGATTTGGATTTGCAAAACTTCATCATGTTCATGTTTTTCAATCCATCAATATTTTAATAGAGGAACATTTGAATCACCAACAATTATAGGATCTATTGTGTTTGTATAAATGAATAATTGCCGATGAAGCTTAATTCTTTTTGGTTTACTCGATCCTTCATTAATTTTTTCATCTTGTAAATATCCTTGTATTTGTAACCCTAATGTTTTTATCAAGTTTTATCAAACGTAATTTAATTAATATCAGTATTCAATGAGAATTTGAAATAATGATAATCTTTAAGTTTAAACTCTTAGAAAATAAATCCACAATTTTGAATTAAATATGTTTGTAATTCATCGATTTTTGTACAGATGTACAAATGTTCTTTAAATGTAATGTATATGGTTTATTTAATGAGTAAAATATTTTAATCTAATTATTTCAATTTGCTCTCCAACATTGGTAAATCCTGCTAGTGGTAACTTCAATGTATCAAATTAAACTGCTGATACTGAATGTTGTATATCCCATTCATATGCCATAGTCAAATCATCAAAGTATACATGAAATGGTTGATAATAACAGTGGACATATAAAAATTTCTTAACAATATACAATGAAACATGCAACAGATGGATTAGATATATCGACATCATCATTTACATTATCAATTTTTTGTGTTTTGTATTTTGTCATCATTTCAGTATTTTTATATTCAATTTTGGATTTGCTGTAGAATAGAAATAAATTGTATACAAAGATAAACTCCAACAAAGCAACTTCCCAATTTCCATGTAAATAAATTAGATTTTGAAGATCAACCATAAATTTACTTGCTAGATTATCTGGATGAATTGTCGGACAACTAAAATCATTTAGAAATTCATTGTATTAGATCCTTTGGTGATATCAACGTTGGGGTTTGATATCCATGCCATTTGACACGGTAGTGCTTATTCTTACCGATGATTTTAGTTTTCAATACTTTTTGAATTTTAAATACTTGAGGTATAACTTGTAATTCTTGTACACAAAATTTACACCTAGTTCATTACTATCATAATCTTTAATAACATACATGACTGGACTCTGTTTAACATTTATTTTTGAAATGATAAAAACTTCATCACTCAATTTGTATCAAATATTTTAATAAATGGTGTAGTATATATTTTACGAATTTTATGATGATAACCATTACTATATTTTGGTTTTTTAATTTTTAGAAAGCCATAATTTAACTTACGTTTTGATGATACATCTACGGGCCTCAACCCATTCAGACCTCGGTGTAATCAATAATTATAACTATGAATTATTTTGGGTAAAAAATGTATCCCTATTTTATATCCTTGGTGCATGAGCTATTTCTTGAATCGATCTCTCAAGGTTCGGCTAAATCTCTCGACATGAGCGACTTTGTATTGAGAATGTACAGCGTAATCATTTATTTTGAGTCGATTCAGAATTTGCTTAACTTTACTTTTAATAGTCTACCTATAATATGAATATAATAATAATAATAGTAATAATAATAATACCTAAATCTGTCGGTAAATTATCTGGTTGTTCATCTTTAAATAATTTATTAATTGCGATAGATATTTCATCTACAGGCTTTGTTATGTCAAAATATACTTGTATCCTTTATTAATCTTTGATTATGGTATAATTTCCAACAAATCCATTTGCCATAAATTCTTAATATCAAAAGTTTTTTACGTTCTTGTTGGAAATCTTTTCAGCATGGGCTAGTTTAAACTGTATGCGAGCTGCCCTGACAGCTATTTCTGAGTTTCTTTTTTGAAATTCAGAACTCTTTTCTTTATTTTTTTGACTCCACCAAAACCTGCGGGTTCTTTTGGGTTTGTCCCTATCTTCTCCATTACAGCAAGAAGATTTAAAATTAAAATTAAGATTCGGTAATGATGGGGTAGCACCCATGCTTATGATTATGTTCAATAATTATTTTGGTACGCCTTATAAATCAGCTTCACCTTAAAATGATAATGCCAATGGAATTAATGCTGCAATAAACCCTTCTTGTTTTTTGTATAAAATTTTCTCATTTGTTTCCGACTTTTATTATTTACTAAAGATAACAGAGGTTTCTTGTGTTTATTTAATACGTGCTTTTTGGATTCATTAACTTAAATCTTGCTTTTGACTACCTTGAGTAAATCATCAACAACAAAATTTGGAAATGAATGCAAAATGCTCTTTAACAATGCATTAACAAACGAAAAACTACGACGACGTTTAGCAGTTTTGAATTGCTTAATCTTTTTAATGGGTTTTCAGTTTTTAAAAATGAAATTCATTGCCGGCAAGATTTTGTTAACAAGTATTTTAGTAGGTGTAAAACTTGTTTCTGGAACAACTTTAGTTTTGATAACATTTTTAATACTTTTTTACGTTTTTAACTCGTGCTTTCAAAAACATTTCTAGTTATGTACAGTTTCAACTCTGTATATAAACCATAGCTCCTTACATGCAAATCATCTGGACATTGTTAGGTGAAATCACGAAATATGTATCAATGTGGTACTTTTGTAGTGGTGGGTTAGTGGGTATTTTGAAACTATATGGTTGCTACCCAGACAACCCCATGCAAATATTCTTTCGCTTACCACTCGGCAACCGTTGCTATGCAACGTTGGAATTGCGTTCGAGTGGGTAGACCGTCCGCAAAAAGTGAGCGCTATTGCTAATGCTATAATTGACCGAACGATTCGTGGGTCCAACGAGCTGCCGATAGAAGGCCTGTGCTCGCTTTCGATTCTTAGGTCCCATTATTCTCCTATCTCTTTCAAATGTTAACCTATACTCTCATTTCATTTATTGTCAGGTCCATTCCCATAGTCTTTCTTATCGTCGCCCGTGTTGATGATTATTCTTTGGCCTGTACACCCTTTGTTATGTTAAATATTCACACAGTATCTCTCTTACTCTTATCCCTATTATAATTACTATGCTTCCTATCATTATCATTAGCATCATCATTGTTACTATTATATGTATTACCTTTATTAATTGTTACTACTGGTGGGTTACAGGGTTACGTATTTTGCCTATCTTCATGGTTACCCCAGTAACGCCATACAAAATGATGCTAACGGCCACTTGGCACCCGTTGCTAGGCAACGTTGGTAATGTGTTCAAGTGGTGGATTGCCCGCAAAAAGTGAGTGTTATTGCTAATACTGTAATTGCTCGGACAATCCTCGGGTTCACGAGCTGTCGATAGAAGACCTATGCTCGCTTTGCTCTGTCCCTTGTATGAGAAAGTTCGAATTAAATATAGGTTGATCGGTGGAGGTAGAATGAAGGTTCGGATAACGGGCTCCTACTCGTGGAGATGATTTCGTGCCAATCACACCTTATAGCTGGTCACTCGGGTTTAGATTAATAATAAGTACAAGTTTATTTAATGAAACAAATGACGTGCACAATATCTATAAGTTAATTCGGTTGACTTGACGGTTGCGCGGCTCGGCGTCGGGCACGTTCCTTACGTCCCAGCCGGCGGATGCTTGGTTGAATGGTTGTCGGCTTCGATATTGGTGTGACATTACCGTGGGAACTTCGACTCGGTAGTTGGGATGGGGCGAAGATGAGCGGGTACGTTACCGCTTCCCCTTCCCGACAGGCTGCTAGGGCAACTTCTAGCCCCCTGATCTGTGTGCGAAGACTCTGATTGAGTTGACGCTCCTCCGCCCAACCCTTTTGAGCGGCAGTAAGTCGGAGATAGAGCGTCTTCGTCTTTTTAGGGTCCGACCAGGTTACTTTGACCTGCTGCACCTCTCGAGTTAGCTGTAGTGTCTGACTGAGTAGATCCGCGTTTGCCCGCCTAGCGCGGTCTAGTTCGGTTTGTATCAATTGTAGAGCCGACATCGCTATAATAGAAGAAAATATTCAAATTTCTTTATGAGTTTAATGAAATAAAGTTCCGATTATTACAAACACAGTTATAGAAGTGAAATCTATTTATAGAGAAAGTTAAGACGAACGAATTCTTTAAATTATTTAAATCTTAACAACATCAATAAAGTAAATCGTTATTCATGTTCTTTGCCCTGGGATTCATGGCTTTTCAAAGAATTTCTTGACCCCTCCTCCGGGGAGTAGCCTGGAACGATGGGTACTGGACGACGAGTATTGCGGGCCGGTCGAGTCGGGTAGGTCTCCGCGATACGCCCGACGAGGATGTCCTCTTCGACATTGGCGAGGTACATCCGGGCTTTTACTACGTTTAAATCGACTTGCTCTTGGATTTTCTCCCACTGAGCGAGGAGGTTCCGCGCGTGGTCGCGGATTTCTTCGGCGGGATACTGCTCCTCATTTGGCCTGCGGGGGTCATTTTCCCGGCCCAGAATCTGCCAAAGGGTTGGACAAGATCTTTTGGAACGCGGCTCCTCGAGGGTCATTGACGGGCGCGCTCGCTTCCAAGCCCGACGCCATTCCTCGGCCTCGGGAGCGGATATCCATTCGGGAAGCATTGGTTCTTCTAAAATCGTGATAGTCAGATGATTTAACGTAATGCAATCTCGGAATAGTTTATAGGGCATATTGACGTTAGAAATTAATGTTCATTATCAAATAATTATTGCAGGTGGACAATTTTCACCACTCTCACGTGTATTGAAGTGTTGATAAACGGATATCGCCGCACGGGAATGTTCTTAGGGTATCTAAGTCGTTTAAAGCTAATCGCTTAGTATTTGCCAGGGAAACAAAAGGGTTAATCATCACTCTACGGTCTAGATATGAGGACATTAATGGCTTGAAAATGTATACTGCATCTAATTAATATTTACATAAAAAACTTAACTATGGCTGAGTAGACATACTTATTAAGCTCGTGTAAACCTAGCATGATTATTGTTGATCATTCGGAAAATCATCCCTATCTTGGGTCGAAATCTTTACAAAAAAACCTAATGGGACAGATGAGTGGCAATCTCGGATATCTACCGGATTTATGGTTTTATAGCGTAAGGACGTTGTTAATAAAACGTGGTTATTAAGATCATTGATTTCGGTATTCCTGAACCGTCCGATTAGTTATAGGGAGTGCATTTACCAGTTAGTTTAACGTCCGGGGAACCTAGTATCTGAACTGGATGTTATGAGGTTAATGATGATGACATTTATGAATTTGAATTTAGTCGATTATGATAGTCCTTCCCTGTGTATTAAAAGTTTATAAAAATAAATATAAAATATACGTAAATGAGATTTCTAATAAGTTTAACATTATTTGATTAGGATTAAATCACATATAATTTATTTAACAAAAAGACGAAATTCTTACACGACAAAGTTATATTAAATCGAGAACATTAATTCATTAAAATTGTTATTATTTCGAAGGAAAATCTACCTGTGGGCATCATGGGAAATTCCGGACGCTCGGGAGAAAAGGTTGGTCGATTGGTTGGCGTTTCAGTGTTAGAATCACGTTGACACGACATAGGTGATAATTTGTGTTTGATTTGTAAAGTGGGGTTTTCGTCATTAATCCTAGCTAATAGAGTGCAGCGTGTATAATACAATGGATCTTGTCTTCCGGTATGTGTCGATCTTTACTCGGCTCTCGAAATGGTAAATTTTAATTATTTATCCGCAAGTGGTGATTTGTACTTCTAAACATTCTTTGTTTATCTCACACAATCGCCTAATATTGAACCGGATGTTAGAAACGAAGCATCACAATCGACGTTCGGATGAACTTTGGATTTATTGATTTATCTAGACAGTTGCGACATCCGTTCGCACTCTGTATATGTTCATTGAGATATTAACCATATCTTAAATTTTTGGAATGGATTAATTGTTGGAAATCGGTAAGTTTTCTCTTGTTTGGATATCAACGGCGGAGGACTCACACGTGACGTTGCAAATTTTCCAACCTCACCGCGAGCGTTCCCACGTTGATTCCAACTCTCAGCATTACCTTTGTTGTTTGAAGATTTAAATCATTTATTTCTTAATGTTTCTAGAAGTTGTAATTTTATGAATTATCGTAGTGATTTCTCATCTACCAGTATGGGATCTTGTTTTGGCCCGTCATATTCTTACCGAATGGTCTTTATGATATTACGAGTTGGTTCTATTATTTTATGGATTTATTGTTTACTCTATGGGGTTAGATAATTTTATTTTATATATTGATTAGTTTATTATTCAATGTCAGGAATATGTTGGATACTTGGGTTCTGGCAATTCGTGGAATGATTTGTGATGCTAGTCGAGGACGGTTAATCATTTAATGTTTTCGATCGCGAATTGATATGATTTTTAATGGTGAAATGAAGGTTAATCATGGAAACCTATGTCGTCAGTTATTGCCGACGTGATAGAGGGAACAAAGAGGCAGGTGGATTGTTATATTAGCTAGTTGGTTTCTCGTTAGGAGTCGGTAATCTCTTTGTATTCAGTGCAATAAATTTTCCTCCGTTTTATTAGTGTTTTATATTTTCCATTTTTTCCTTGAATTATTTAAGCTAGTTTAATTTGGTGCGGGAATTAATCAATATTTGGACTCGGTAATGATCATCTTTTATTTATGCGGGAGATTGCGAAGGTTCTATTACTATTTCGAATGATAAGATACGCTATGGTTTGAGATTTGATTAGGTTTATTACTTTGTTTTTACTTAACGAATTATTTTAATTCTTTGTCATTAAATTACTGTATTTTTAACTAATAAATTACTGTATTTCATCAACGGACATCTTGGTTTTAATCCCAGAATTACTTTATTTTTGCCAATACATTACTTCAGTTTCGATTAATGGATCACTTTATCGTTAAGCAAGGAAATACTTAGTTTTAACCAACGGTTACTGAATTAATTTAATCAACAAATCACTCAGTGTTTACTCGCTAAATACTTTAAATTTTGTAATGGATTTCTTTATCATTAACTTATCTTAACCAATAAATGGACTATTTTATTTTAATAAATTATTTTAATTTTTAAATCAATAACTCAAAGCTTTACTTCCTTTTTACCCAAAGAATTACGTGATTTTCATCAAAAATTTATTTTACTGTTACCCAAATTACTTTAATTTTTAAGCAATGAGTTAATTTAGTTTAATCCATGAATTACTTTCATTTTGCTCAATAATTAGTTTTATTAGTTTAATTTAATCAAGGAGATATTTATTCTTACTCGATAATCATTTAAGTCGATGGATTAATTTAATTTGATTGACTCAATGAATTACTTATGATTTTTATTATTTTATTTCGAAATGTAAATTCAATTTAGTGTACAAATGATTAATTTATTTCCAAATATTAATCCAATTTAGTTATACCAACGATTTCAATTAATTTATTCCCGTACCCTTTCCCTTTAATAGACCTTAGGCGCATTTTGTGTTTATATTATATTTACTGAGTGCCCACTGGACTAGTCGGTGTGATGATTTTGAGCCGTGTGTAACATAAATTTAGGTCGATTTTACAGAATTGAGAAACGAGGAAGCAGCCAGAGACTTCTTCCTTATTTCTCGTTTCAGCTATAGAGATAATATTGACGTTACAACCCCTGCGTTTCGCACGCTGAGTCTTCACGGGTACATGTCATTGGCGATTTTCCACGCTCTTACACAAATCTGTACTATGTAGATTTTGCTATCTTGCGTTATGTGTTGGCTGTGGGCCGGAAAGATTTCGACAAAATTATTTATTTATTAAACATAGAAAACAGTTTATCAATATTAATAATATTTATTAAGTATAGACAAATAAACATAATTACCATCCATGTCAATCCATAAAAATAAAAATCGCATAATATTGCATAGAATAAAAAACAAAAATACCTCTCCCCCCACGCCGACATCCAAGCAGAGCTCTACCGAGGTTGCAAGGATGTGACGTGGAGAGAGGACTCCAAAATAAACATTTCTCACCTAAAAGTAAGATTTTGAAAATAGTTTTAAAAGGTTTCAAAATAGTTTCAAAAATGGTTTTAAGATTTGAAAATATGGTTAACCTTAATGTGAAAATGGATCAGTATTTATACCTATTTTCTGTCCCTAACCTCGCATGTTAAATTTGATGCAGTAAAACAAAATTCGACCTTGTTATTTTCTAGTGAATTCTATTCTTTATTTTTATTATTTTTTGATTTATTTTAATAATTTTTCATTTAGAATTTTTTATTGAATTATTACTAATTCAAATTTTTTGAATTAAGTTTCATTTTCATGAACTTTTATTAATTTTTCAATTTTGTCGAATTTGTTGTGTTTTCTTGTTATATTTGTGTTGGTATCGTGCGAATCTTGGTGCGTTTTGTTATTATTTTAATTTATTTTTATGTTTATTAATTTATATTTAATTCTCTTTTTTCTCATATTTGATAGGGTTTAATTGATGTTTCAATAGGTTTATTTAAATTTGCATGTTATATTTGCGTGTGTGTTACTGATCCATTTAAACATTCCTCAAGGCCGTTTACGTTCTGGCCCAACACTACTATTACCTTTATTATTATTTTTATTACTATAACTACCATTATGTTTATTGTTATTACTACTATGATTATTAGCACTATTATTATTATTATTATTATTATTATAATTACCATTATCCTTACTATTATCATTATTATTATCAAGTTTTTATTAGGGATCTTTCATTATTCCTCCGCTTTATAAAATATTTTTCTTGTATAAAAATTTAGCTGTAATCCATCTGTATTTTTTCGGTTTTTCGATAAAGTATGTTAATTCGAAAAATTTTGCAGCGTTCCGCCCTTATTTTTCGGTTTTATAAGGATATCACACTAACATTTGAACAACATTTCATTTTACTTTACTATTTTCTATAAGTATTTTCATCAATTCGGAAAATTTGGGCAGCGATCCGCCCTTATTTTACAGTTTCATTTTCACATTGCTATTTTTGTTAAGTATTTGAATTAATTTGGAAAATTTGAGCAGCATTCTGCCCTTACTTTTCAGTTTCATAATAATCTTATACCAACTATTGAGTCACATTTCACTTTTATTTTACTATTTTCTATAAGTGTTTTAGTTGATTCGGAAAATTTGAGCAGCGTTCCGCCTTTATTTTACGGTTTATGAGAATATTACACTAACAATCGAACGACAATTCGCTTTTGTTTTACTATTTTCTATAAGTATTTTAATCATTTCGGAAAATTTGAGCAGCGTTCCGCCCTTATTTTACAGTTTTTATGATAAATGTTTTAACTATTTCCAAACATTTGCGCAGCGTTCTGGCCATATTTTCCGTTTCAATTCAACATAATTTATTACATCCTTATATATTATTTTAAAACATTATTTTTCATAATTTTGGTCGTTCGGATTAATCTTTTTCCGATGGCTATTCATTTTAACTGTTGCAACGATTTCGCAATTTTCCCCGCTACCCATTCCCTCTTTTTGTCCTTAATATCTATTTATGTTCATATTATATTTAATGAGTGCCCACTGGACTACTCGGTGTTAGATATTTTGAGCCGATTGTTGTTAAAAATTTATGTTAATTTTACAGGAAACGGATGGTGAAGGGGCAGCCAAAGAACTACTCATTTACCCTCCAATTTCCTCTATGTACGGATAATATTGACGTTCCAGCTCCTACGTTCCGCACGCCGGAGCCTTCACGGACAAGAAATCATTGGCGATTGTACACGCACTTACACGATTTACGATAGTATGTTTTATTTTCTAACTTGCGTTATGTTTTGGCTGTGGGCCGAAAAAGGAGTGAATGAAAATTACCAGATCCATTGGGTAAAAGTCTCGAATGCATAAAATAATTATCGGAAATATAATAGAAATTATTAATCCATAATTCATCCTATATTGTAAATTCGTAATAGAATAATTCAACATCAAAAATCATATATTGAAAATTAACAATTTGTATCATAATTTACCATTAACAATTCACGGCATAATCCATAAAAATTTGCAACATAATCCCTTAAAAATTCTAATCCATTGATAATCCATTAAAATTTCGTAACATAATTCCATTGATAATTCGTTATATAATAAAAATTCATCAAAAATTCGTAACCTAATCTATCGATAATCCATCCATTAATAATTCGTAATGTAATCTAATAAAAATTAAAAATTCGTAACCTAATCCATTGATAATCCATTAAAATTTCCATCGATAATCCATCCATCAATAATCTAATAAAAATTTAATAAAAAATCGTAACCTAATCCATTGATAATCCATCCATTAATAAGTCTAATAAAAATCCCAATCAATAAGTGCTATAGTGCACACTAATACAACCGGTCTCCCAGTGAGACGGAAAATTGAAATTCTAACCAAGTTAGAAATAATACTGTCGAATAATATTTAGTTTAATTTTAGTTCTAGTACTTGTGCTTTTTATTTTGTGAAAACACGTCAGTATATATACCTACAATTTGGCCTTAACCTTGCGTGTTAATTTTATTGTGATTAAACAAAATTCGACCTTGAAATTATTTGTGTTATCTAAATTAAATTTTTATTTATTTCTTAATTTAAATTGGTAATTTATTTTTAACATTTTTAATTAAATTTATTTATCCAAAAATATTTTATTTTTATTCATTTAATTCATTAATAAATGGTCATTTTACGGTCGAATTTTCTTGTTATTATGTTATTTTTTATGTAAATTTCGTGCGGTTCTTGATGCATTTTGTATTTATTTTACTTTTATGTTTTTGATTTTATATTTATTTATATTCTCTCATATTTTAAAGTGTTTAGTTGGTGTTGTATATTATATTTTAAGTAATCTTGGTGCTGGGTTTTCGTGCTGTATTACTGATGCATTTAAACAATTCTCAAGGCTATCTGTGTGCTAACCCAACAATATATAATCAAATTTTTAATAAAAAAATTGGATTAATTATCTGGTATACAAATTAGAGAATTCATGATGGCTTCAGGAACCGATGCATGGAGTGATTCAGAATCTGATACCTTGTCTGAAATTAATGAAGATTATGAAATCATGTCGTATATAGTAGCTAAAATAAGAAAATCAACATAAACACATTTCTAATGAAGAGAATTATGAAATAAAAAAAACTAACAAAGAATCTATAATTAACTAATCCGAAAATAATCCTAAGCAATTAATTGATGAAAATCAATGTAATGAATATTAAACATGTATTGATTATATTGTTACAAATATCTTTAATTGTAAAGATGAAAGTTGTATGTGTGATAATTAATAAATATTTAGTTGATTTAACAATAAATATATATATATATATATATATATATATATAGATATATATTTATACATTTATTACAGTTTCTGATAAAGCTTTATACAAACAAATGTCATTGCTAATCCAGTCATTAGTTTCAACAAACTCTTTAGTTTTTCATATTTGGCATCAACTATTTTGCTTTTCTAGCGAGTTCATTCATCAAACTTATTATAATCAAATAATAATATACTTCTACTGACCGCTGAAAATAGTTTTCAAAGTCAATGTTTAATTTTTCTAAAATAGTTTTCATGACCATGAAACTTGTGATAATACGTAACCATTTACCTTCATCAAGTAATTCATAAAATATTTCCTTGAATAACGTTTTCCTTTATTCTTTTGTCTAGAACTTGAGAGTAATTTTATATTTAATTGGAATATCTTTAACTATATTTTCTGTGCTATTAACAAGAAATTGAAGATTATTAATTATTTGATCAGTTTCATTGTTTGGGATGAACTCATTTAACATGTTGATGAAATATTTTGTTTATGCCATTTATAAATAATTATTATTGAAATGTGCGTTTATCTATATTATTGGTGTTGAGAATATTTTTAATGTACGAATATGATTGGTTAAAATATATATATATAAAAATATATATATATGTATATATATATATATATATATATATAAGAGTATTCAAAGATTAATTTGTAAAATTTACAAACCTCCAAAGCATCTAGGCATTACGACCAATCGGCATGTAAATGTGAGCTCTCCAATTCACTTAATATGTGTGACGCTGCTGAGTTGCAAAATTGTATGCACATGATCCAGGTAGTAATTAAAGTGTGCCACAAGCTTATCAAAACCGTTTCTATGTAGCAACAACGTATGCACAAGAGGTTAAAGGTCAATAATAACTTAATGTTATATTATATGGCGTCAATATGGAGGTTATATCTGACAGTTACACACCATACAACTCATAAAATCTAGAAAATTCAGGAACTGTCTCTTCATAATTATTGCTACTCGATGGCTATAATAACTTTTAGTTTGAGCATTGAATTGAATATTTTCGGTTTTGAAAACAAAAAAGTCAACACAGAAGACTTGAAAAAACAACAAGTAAAATGTTTTAATTTATCTATTATTAATATTATTATTATTAGAAAATGATATTGAAAGAGAAATTAATAATGTAACTAAAAGGTTTAATTGTTATATTTAAAACAATTTAATATTTCCTTAATATTAAAATAATTTTTTATCCTTAATTTTTATCAAATTTTTATCGTTTTTTGAATTTTTTTTATTTGTTTGATATTGTCTATATATTGTAAAAGCATACAATGCCTAAAGTTTGTAATAAAACATCTGAGAGAATCAGTGATATTGAATTGGTCCATTTTTCATCATCAATGGAATCCAATTTGCACATCATTAAACAACGAATCATGGTTTGCATATTTTGATATTATCATCATTTTCCTTAATTATACTTTCCTAGAACTGCGATGCTCCATTTTATCAAATTGATCTTGGTAGCATTTTTCATCAATTTATGCGATGGAAAAGCCTTTTACCTCGCGTCCAACCGTTTTTTGCTGTAAAATGCCAGCCTGATCCAAAAGTCATATCGTTATTGGGAGTGCTTGGCGCTGGATTTGATTGTGCCAGCAAGCAAGAAATCAAATCAGTTATTGATACGATGTCCTTTGATACTACTCAAGCCGCTACAAGCATCATATTCGCTAATCCTTTTAAATTCAAAAAGGATATCTTATATGCCAGCAGCACTGGAGTCAACACTGTAACATTCGATACCGAAAGTGAACTTGTGAAACTATCTCAAGAATGGCCAAGCGTTCAATTAATCTTGCGCTTGTCTACTCAAAGAGCTTATGCTGCCACTTGTGTCCTTGGCAACAAATTCGGTGCTGATGCTGATGAAGTGCCATTCCTTCTTCAACGAGCAATGGAATTATCAATGAATGTTGTTGGATTGAGGTAATTTATTTTTATAATTAATTATTGTTACACTACAAACGTCAATTGAAAATCACCAAATATTGTGTGGCGATCAATTGGCATAATGTTGTCATTTACTCTTCGACAATATCCACAATTATCATATATAAAAATATTCAATATAAAAACTATTTTTAATAAAATTTATTTTTCTAGTTTTCATGTTGGAAGCGGTTGCAATGAAATGGATGCGTTCCCAGAAACTGTCATTTATTGTTCTCAAGTGATGGAATTAGCTCGGAAGATTGGCTTCAATCCTACAATTCTCGATATCGGAGGTGGATTTCCCGGGCTGAGCAGTATTAACTGTGATCTGGCTAAACAAATGCAATTCGAAGAAATGTGCACCAAGCTCAATCATGTTCTCGATACTTATTTTCCAGAGGAAGACAATTATCGTATAATTGCTGAACCGGGCCGATACTTCGTTTACGGAGCTTACACGCTTGTCACTCAAGTAATTGGCCTACGTAGTCTCGATGTGACTAATCCGATCTCGAACGTGAATAATATTGCGTGCCATAAAGATAATTACGAAGCATATGATAATGTAGAAACTTCGAGCCAAGGATCAATGCCAGAATATTTATTAGATAGCATGAGCGACGTCTCGGAAATTTCCAGCAGCGACTCACGTAAAAATAGCAAGCCTGAGTTATATATCGAAAAAGGCTACCGCTATGTTATCAATGATGGTGTTTATAATTCATTTAATTGTATTGTTTTCGATCATGCCAAACCAGTTCCTTTTGGAATTTTTGGTAATGAAGGATATTTTAGAGAGATGGCCTGTGAAACTGAAATGTACGTATCAACTATTTACGGGCCGACTTGTGATGGTTTCGACTGCATAATGCAACAAGAGCCCTTACCAAAAATGGAGATTGGAAATTGGATTGTATGGCCAAACATGGGAGCCTATACAATTGCCGCCAGTAGCTGTTTCAATGGAATCCCGATGGCAGAAACTCATTACTTTATGTATCAAGAAGACGCGTTGGAATTGGACAAAGTTTTATCCTGTGAACTAGGCAAGGATCAATTTAATGAAATTAATTCTTGTCAGATTATTGTGAAAGTCGTTTAAATATTTTTAAACTGCTTTTTGTAGTGTTAATAGAAATTTAACTTCTGTTTTTTTGTCCAGAATTCTTCGTAATAATTATTCTATATTTCAGTGTTTCTCAAGCGTTTTTAACCATCGCCCCCTTAAGACACAATTACATTTGCCACCTCTCCCTAAGATTATTTAATATATAAAAAATGAATTACATGTAAATAAATTTTAATGGTACAGAACATTGCTACCGGATAGCTCCAATAGCGTTATTTAACAGAAACCTGTTACAACTTGATTTCGTCCGGCGTGCGGGCTATCTGACAAAATCTATACTAAGTATTTTAAGTTTTTGTACCATCATTACAAGGTAGAAATAAACTAATTATTCGTTATTGTGTAGTAGGTAGGTTTTAATTTTAGTGAAATTTAAAATATAAAGTAAATGAATTACGATTCTACCATCGCCCTCTTAACCCACGTCAACGCCCCCATTTTTTTCTGGGACCTTTAACGCCAACAAGTATGCATTATCGCCCACTTTTAGAAAGACTGCTATATGTCATTATATGTAATATTATGCTATATAGAAGTGGTTCTCAAACTTTTCCGTTTGGCGGACCGGTAGAAAGTTTTTCGATAGCACCATGGACCAATGCCACATTTACTAATTTTTTTTTATTTAACCCTAAATGTAAATTCTGTAATTTTACGTTTATAGTTTTGTTGTAATATTTCATATGATTTATTTTATTTATTTTATGAGGGGTAAACAGTTTAACAATATTCTGACATTATTTTCCTCCTATTCAACTCACTTTGCGGACCGGTAATTTATGGTTCGCGGATCAGTGCTGGTCCACGGACCACTATAAACAATATTAAATATACGCCACTGATCTATGGGGAGGTAAGTATTTCCTAATTTGTAATTTAGTAAGGTAACAAACTTTGTTGACAAATGTCGGCTAAGGTGGTCTATGGGAAGTAATTATTTTTAATAATTTATTATGGCAGCAAATGTTGTTGACAATTGTCTGAAAACAGTCTGAGCAGGAGTATAAAAGGAAAAAGGAAAAACACGAAATGACCAGTGGTCGAAGCAAACGAGTAGTCTAGTCAGGTCAGTAAAAGAGTCTAAACGCAAGTAATGTCAAAAGTTATCTATCAGAAAAGGTGATTATTCATTGGATAACCAACCTTAAGGTAATCAAATTTATTCGGTGGTTGAAGGGTTCAAATAAATCACAAAATTGTAATTACAAAACATTGAAATAAATTGGATTGAGTTGTTACTGTGGTAAAGTGCAAATAAGATTATTCTGTGTTGGGTTTACTTATTTGATTCGAAAAGGACACGAGGAGTCAGAGGGAACCGACTTTCAATAATAATAACCCAATAATAATAATATAATAATAATAATAATAATGTTAACGAAAATTATAATTAATAATACTGATAATAACTATTAAATTTGCTTTTTGAGCCAATTCCCTTCGTCGGAAATTTTCTTTAATAATAAAGCAAATTAAATTTACATTAAAAATTAGATTTGCTTTTTGATATTACGATCAAAATTTCATTACTTTGAGAAAATAAATTTAACGTAAAATTAAATTAACGTAAAAATAAATTCATTTAAAATTCGTAGCATAATCCATTAAAATTTCGTAACACAATCCATTAAAAATTTGTAGCATAATCCATTAAAAATTCGTAGCATAATCCATTAAAATTCTAATCAACAAGTGCTATAGCGCACACTAATACAACCAGTCTCCAAGTTATATTTATTGATTTTATAATTATTTATTTTATGAGGCTTTGGAAATTTCAGTTAATTTCCAAATTTATAAAAACCTTTTCCATTTTCAATGGTATTAATGATTTGGTTTTTATACTTTATAAAATATATTATTTTTAAACTTAAGTTTTCAGAAAACCTATGTTTTCCGGTTTTTTAACTCCTCATTTGAAGGTTCTGGTTCCACTGCTCCTGGTAAATTGCAAATGAGATAAAAAATGAATTTATTTTAACTACAAATTAAATGTCACATTGATATTTCTTAATCTGCTCAAAAACCTAGAGTTTCGATGGATATTTTTGAAATATCTTAAATGTTGTAGTAATATTAAATTGATTGAATTTCATAAAATATCTTACGAAATTATTTCTTAATTTTCTCTACAACTCTAAGTACAGTTATTGGTATTTTTTTCAAACATTTTCGGCTTTAATTTAAAAAAATTGCCTAAAAATTTACTAAAAATAGTTTTATATAGAGTTTTAATTGATCTGAACATTTTGAAAGTTTGTATGCATTATTTACCATGTATTATGTTGTTGCGTTAAAAAATAATTTCTTCGAATTCCTTCCTTCCTATAATGTAAGATTTTATTCAATTGAACAAATTACATGCAGACACGGGTAAGTATATATGTCACTATATTATAACATTATTGATTTTTTTCATTTTAGTATAGCAGTTTGTAATGAACTGAAACAGGTGTAACTGTATTAAACTGAATTAGATATGCAGAGGTAGACCAGTTGTGCCGGTGTGCATGTAATGCATGTATACTTACTCGTTGGTGTGTGCCATTGTAGATAGAAATATACCTTATCAATATAAATGTACATCAATTTTTCCCTTTGTCTGAATATAGTATAGTATATGTACGTTTGTATGTATGTATGAATGTATTTATGTCTTCTATGAATTACTTCCCTGTTCATCCAATCGCCAAGAAACTCTAAGAAGACATTCAGTACAGTATTGCGAAGGTTTTAGGAATAAATATTTTTTAAATATCACCCCCTACTACTGACAAAAAATTCAGTAAGCTAAATTATTTAAATTTTACTAGATTGAAATTTTTTATAATTATTTAGTGTGTAATTATATACTAAATTTTGAAAATCAAATAAAGTAAATATTTATTTATTCATTTATGTGCATTTATTTACCGCCATGAATTGAAGCATTGTCGTGGATTAAACGATATCCGGTTCCATTCAATTTTACAGTTATTTCGTTGATGAAGATCTGGTAGGTATCCTTTTAATGGGATCCTACTACTAATTTTTGGTGGACTGGTCCATTGACTCCAATTGCGAGAGCCAAGGACATATTTCGCCCTCGGTTCGTTGGAAGTGTGGCGTATAATCGCTCACCTTTTTTATTTCTTCCAAGTTTTTGGCTTGTCCAAGTATTAAAGCCACATTCATCAATATATATTAATTGAGAATCCATCCATGCTTCTTCTAAATATCGCGTCGTGTATTCCATTCTGAGATCCAAGACGCGATCTGAATTTCTTTCAGCGACCGATGGTCTTATTTGCTTGGTGGTTATGAGGTGATTTCCACGAAAACGGGAAATAGTGTTTGTGGAAACACTTAAATTTTCGGAAATTAAGAAGTTCTTCATTTCCTCTAATGAAGCATAAACATTTTTCTCGACAAAATAAAGTAGTTTATTGCCATGTTCTTCAAAACTTTGGATTTTGCTGCCACCAATCTTGCCTTGTGACAATTTCCCAAATTTCCGGTATTTATATATTATTGTTTTGATGGAATTTCTGGATATTCCTAATAATTTTCCAAAATAGAAATAGTCTTCACCATTTTCCATTAATTCTAATTTTATCGATTTCGAAATCCTGTAAGAAGAAACATTTTTTATAACTTATAAATAAAATTTACAGTGTATGCTTTTTTGTTAGAGTCTCAGGTGTTGTTGAGGGCTTAGCAACTTCTAAAAGCCTATGGAAATATTAAATTTATTTAAATTTTGAAATAAATCTTACGAAGAAATTTCATCATTTTCATAAAATATTTGGATAAGTTTCCTCAACATTAAATTTTAAAAATTTTTCCGCCATTTTTTTTCTAAAAATATCTCAAAAATGTCTAAATTAATTTATTATAGGGGTTTTTCCAACTTCGGATGGCTACATGTTAAAATTAAGCATGCATGTTTTATAATAGGTTGTTAATGTGCATTATTTTATTTCTCTATCACTTTTTGTGTCTCTATAGTTTAGGGTTTGTCTCATTGACGATTTTACAAGCAACCTCAAGGTGAGTTAGTGTGTTTATATGCTATAAATTTATTGATTTTTGTTTTATATTATAAGTGATTTATCTCAACTTCGCTTGGTGTATTAAACTGAATTAGATATGCAGAGGTTGACCAGTTGTGCCGGTGTGCATGTAATGCATGTATACTTACTCGTTGGTGTGTGCCATTGTAGATAGAAATATACCTCATCAATATAAATGTACATCAATTTTTCCCTTTGTCTGAATATAATATAGTATATGTACGTTTGCATGTATGTATGAATGTATTTATGTCTTCTATGAATTACTCCCTGTACATCCAATCGCCAAGAAACTCTAAGAAGACATTCAGTACAGTATTGCGAAGGTTTTAGGAATAAATATTTTTTAAATATCACCCCCTACTACTGACAAAAAATGCAGTAAGCTAAATTATTTAAATTTTAATATTTATTTAAATTTTATTTGATTAAAATTTTATGTAGTGTGTAATTATATACTAAATTTTGAAAATCAAATAAAGTAAATATTTATTTATTCATTTATGTGCATTTATTTACCGATTAAAAATTAAAAATATTTATTTTAATTTCTGAAAAAGTTAAGTTAAGTTAGTTAAATAAAATTTACGCGTCTATTTATATTGAATTTCTGCATCTGTGTTTGTTACTATCTCGATCATCGCATATACGCCCATACCTTTCCATCATGCAAGCATTTATTTTATTCTTACTTTAATTTTGATGTATCTATTTTTAGTAACAGTGTTTTATTGAATTTCAATTTAATTTAATTTAATTAATTATGATAATATTTCTAATAGAAATTCATATTTTAAAATGTTATTAATTCTTTTCCATCTTTTTTTCGATATTCATCGTGGTAGATTTATTTATGGGTCTTTCGTTTCATAATTCAAGCCAAAATTAATTCATTTATTTCAGAATCATGGTTTTTTATTTGTTAATTAGACCATGATTTACGCTCTTTTGTGTTTATGATAACTTTGTTTTGTAGAATTATGGTCTTTCATTTGATAATATAACCATAATGTAAACTCTTATTTTATAATCATTTTTTTTCAGAACTACTGTCTTTCAATTGTTAATACAACTATAGGTTAACCTCTTCTTTATTTCGCCATGATTGATTTCCAATTTAAGATGGTGATAATTATGCACTATAGTGCTTTATCAGTTTTATTTTATTTCAAATAAATATTTTGTGTTTTCCTTGCGTTCTTCATTTTATTTAAATACGTATTATTTATTATCCAGTGTCTTGTGTTATTTTGTTTTAATTTGTGTAAGATAATGAATTTCAAATGACTTTGGTGATGTTTACATGTGTTGGGCCAAGACACGATTTTGTTTAAATTAATCGGTAATACACACGCAAATACAACATGCAGATTTAAAATCGGACCCATAAAACACCAACTAACCCTGCTAAAATATGAGAAAGAAAACAATTAAATATAAAATCAAAAAACACAAAAGTAAATTAAAATAATAACAAAGTGCAACAAGATCCGCACGAAATAAACATAAAAATAACATAAGAACATGAAAATTTGACCGAAATTTGACAATTTATTAAAAAATGGAAAAGTCCATAAAAAATGGAACAAAAATTAAATAATTTGAATTGGAAACAATTCAATTGAAAATTAAAAATAAAATTGTCAAATTAAATTACAAAAATAATAAAATTAAGATTAGAATATACTAGAAAATCACAAGGTCAAATTTTGTTTTACTAAATCAAATTTAACACGCAAGGTTAGGGTCGTACAATAGGTATATATACCGATTCATTTTCGCATAATTTTAATCAGTCTTGAAAAACTTGAATCAGTTTTAAAAACTCGAAGTAGTTCTCAGTCTTAATCAGTGAAAGAAACGACAATTTCAATGTGAGTGAAGAGATGTTTTTGGAAACTTCCTCCACGTTGCACCCAAACAACCTCATATGACCTCTGTTTGAGGTGCCGGCGTGGGGAAAGGTTTGAGTATGAAATATGAAACGATGAATGTCAATTATAATTCCAAACAATGTATATTATATTCAATAAAAGTTTTCATAAATGAACTCTTGTCGAAATATTTTTCCGGCCCACAGCCGACACATCACTTCAAGAAAATAAACTAGACATATCCCTATCGAATCGTGTAAGTGCGGTGTAAGTCCACCAATGATTCGTGCCCGTGAAGGCTACGGCGTGAGAACGCAGTACCTGAAACGTAAATTATCATTCTATATAGGGGAAATGGGTTGAAGGGGGAATAGTCTTTTAGTTATTTCGTCATCACTCAAATCCTGTAAATTCGATCTAAATTTTGTATTAATAAACGGCTAAAAATCATAACACCGAGTAGTCCAGTGGGCACTCATAAATTCCTAACATTGACATAACTCTATCCTAGGATCAATTAAGGGAAGGAGACAAGGATTTTAATGATAAAAAATCGTTGCTATAACTTACAAAAAGTTTAAAATATAAAGATTTTAAATGAAACTAAATCTCGAATTGCTATTTAAAATATAAAGATTTTAAATGAAACTAAATCTCGAATTACTATTGAAAATATAAAGATTGTAAACGAAACTAAATCTCGAATCGCAAATTAAAATATAAAGATTTTTAATGAAACCAGCTCTCAAATTGCTATAATTTCTAAATGTAAAGATTCTTAATGAAACTAATTCCTAAAGTAAAAATATAAAAATTTTTTTTAAGAAAAACTAAACCACAAATTGTTATAATTCCCAACGAAAAAATGTAAAGGTTTCAAGTGAAATTAACTCTTGACGTACTATAATTCACAAAAATTAAAATACAAAGGTTCTAAGAAACCCCAAATTCAACCGCCCGTCAACTTTCAGATTTTTGTTTTTCTCAAATAAATCCCATCGAGATAATCACCGCGATAAATCACGAAAACACATCCGTAACAATTTAAAATGCATAGATTTCGTCTTAAAGCCTAACATTACATGAAAGAAAAACTATCAGGAACCCCGTGAGAAAAACTTAACCCATAAGTAATTACAATAATTATCAGTCATGCCTACGAGATGATGACGAAAACTACTGAACAGAAAAGGTCGTACACTAAAGTATAATCGTGTTACTTATAATATATTTATATAAGAGGCATAAAAACGATTATACAAATTTATTAGACAAACATAAAAGAACTTACACAATAGCCGCAATCACACATAATAAGAGGAAAAGAAAAATAAATAAAAATCCACATAAATTTGTGTCACTGAAATTTCATAGTGACATAGGAACGATCCCAAGTTGCGCAGGCATTTAATTGTCCAGCTTCGTTAATTCTCTAGGAGGTTCAGAAATTGGATGAGAGACTTCCGAAGCGTAAATGGCCGACGAGTGCATGTGTGAATAAGCCCGACTAGAGCCGATCTAAGAATTAACTCCTTCACAATTAAGAATCATACCAAATATAATTTACCCACGTAGTACCAATGAGTCGATTCCGATAATAATTCTTGGAGGAGATTCAGTCACAACTGGTGTCATCTGGATAAATCTGATAAATGAATAAATTTCGCCAATGAATTTCCATATAACTATTAGCTGAGATGCCGCGACTATAAGAATCGATTGTCATGACCATGCACAAAAAAAATTGATTTGACGTTTTCCAAAATACCAACGGGAAAAGGTCAAACCGAAATCTGTGTGGTCTTTCCCCACGCTTACTTTCGATTAGTGACATCCTGGCATACGACTGTTACAGACCGAGTGTGTGCATACCGCAAATTTTTCCTATCCTCTTTGACACACCTACTCGATATAAATCACAACTTAGTGAAAATATTCATTTCTATCGACAAAATGGCAAAGAGAAATATACGGACTTCTAAGGCATTCAACAAACAAGAAGAAGGAGAAATTATTACCATGAAAGCTAACCGTACATCACATGAGAGTAAGTAGCTAGAATTTATTCGCTATGTTATTAATTGTTTTTCCGAGCACGAATATCCAAACGTGACCGGTAGCAATTCATCATTTGAGAGGACCCGATAAGGAAACTAACCAGGAGATTTTAAATGAGACCTTATTATATGACATAAATGCACCGTTTTATCCAATTGTGTTCGTCTTTTTTCGATGAATTCTCAAAATTTTCAATAAACAATTAAACCCCAAATAAATCTAAAGGAAATGAATTAATCGAGTGGCCATCCACAACCAGCCGCCAACCGAAATTAGTCACTACACTAAATATAAGGATCCCAACTCATTCTCGCAGATCGTTGGTGGAGGAAGGGAGTTTATATGAAAATAAATCTCGGGTGACAATTGATGTAAATCGTATGCCTAATTTCCATTTTCCCGAGCCAATAATCATCAAAGAAGGGTAAATTAAATTGATAGTGCATTTAGCTAGGTTCCTATTTGGAAATTTAATTTTGATTAAATCCTCGATAATGAATGTGATATCATTTCCTATTTTATTGTCTTATACGATTAAATTAAACCTCACACTAATTCGAGTAGCGATATGATTAACGACTGACCCTGTACCTGCATCAATATGTTACATATTGATCAATATGCTTTTAATGCAGAGAAGACGAGCATAATCACATGCATGATAACTGTTTTAATTCAATTTTACAATTCAATAAAGGACCGATCAAGCCGATTTGGAAGATCATGAAGTTTGAAGAAAAGTATAATGATGAACGTTGTACAAATTAATAAAATTTTATTTTTGACTTGAGTATTTAAGAAACATCTTTAATAATAATTATTATTATAAAAATAATAATATATATGTACAAACAAAAATTATTTGCATATTAAAATTATGAAGATAATGTCGGGAAAATGTAAAATGATAATATTGAAATCATTATAAAAGTTTTATTTAGAATATATAATCAAATTTTTAATAAAAAAAATTGGAATAATTATCTGATATAAAAATTAGAGAATTCATGATGGCTTCAGGAACCGATGCATGGAGTAATTCAGAATCTGATACCTTGTCTGAAATTAATGAAGATTCTGAAATCATGTCGTATATAGTAGCTAAAATAAGAAAATCAACATAAACACATTTCTAATGAAGAGAATTATAAAATAAAAAAACTAACAAAGAATCTATAATTAATGAATCCGAAAATAATCCTAAGCAATTAATTGATGAAAATCAATGTGATGAATATTAAACATGTATTGATTATATTGTTACAAATATCTTTAATTGTAAAGATGAAAGTTGTATGTGTGATAATTATTAAATCTTTAGTTGATTTAACAATATATATATTTATACATTTATTACAGTTTCTGATAAAGCTTAATAGAAACAAATGTCATTGCTAATCCAGTCATTAGTTTCAACAAACTCTTTAGTTTTTCATATTTGGCATCAACTATTTTGCTTTTCTAGCGAGTTCATTCAACAAACTTATTATAATCAAATAATAATATACTTTTTCTGACCGCTGAAAATATTTTTCAAAGTCAATGTTTAATTTTTCTAAAATAGTTTTCAAGACCATGAAACTTGTGATAATACGTAACCATTTAACTTCATCAAGTAATTCATAAAATATTTCCTTGAATAATGTTTTCTTTTGTTCTGTTGTCTAGAACTTGAGAGTAACTTTATATTTAATAGGAATATCTTTAACTATATTTTCTGTGCTATTAACAAGAAATTGAAGATTATTAATTATTTGATCAGTTTCATTGTTTGAGATGAACTCATTTAACATGTTGATGAAATATTTTGTTTATGCCATTTATAAATAATTATTATTGAAATGTGCGTCTATCTATATTATTGGTGTTGAGAATATTTTTAATGTACGAATATGATTGGTTAAAATATATAAAAGAATATTCAAAGATTAATTTGTAAAATTTACAAACTTCCAAACCCATGGAAAAGTTGAAACATGATAATATACCAATATATATATATATATATATATATATATATATATATATATATATAAAGTTTATTTGTTGATAAAGTAAATACTCAAGTAATAATGGAAATTTAAAAATATCTTGTATGTGTGAGAATTATTTTTCCGTGTATATGTGCTGACCTATATAAATTTGTCAAAAATTAGGATGTTTTTTAATACTTAGAAAAATTTTTCGTGACCTACTTAATTATGATTAACTCCCTAGGGAAAAGTATGTGTGTTAAATATTTTATATATATTTTCGTGACATACATATAAATTGGATTCTACCTAGATATTTTCTAGGGTGTGCGTACTGAACTGGAAGTGACACTTCTTTCTACATACTGTTTTGTTTATCTTGAAGAAGGAGATAGCTAGGAATTATCCTTTCAGGTTAGGGCTGATGAATGTTGAAGAAAAGCGTCGGGCGAGATAATTGGTAAAAATGTAAACCGTAAGTACTTTTATTGCCAGCTAGTAAATATGATGATGTGAATCGAGGAGTATCACAAAGTGGGATCACCTCCTTAGGTAGATCCACCCACATCATACAGTACCACGAATATGATTATGAATATCACTAGTCGTGTTTAGCATCTAGGCATTACGACCCATGGACTTAGTAAATCGGATCATCCAAAACCTAGTTCCTAACATCGGCATGTAAATGTGAGTTCTCCAATTCACTTAATATGTGTGACGCTGCTGAGTTGCAAAATTGTATGCACATGATCCAGGTAGTAATTAAAGTGTGCCACAAGCTTATCAAAACCGTTTCTATGTAGCAACAACGTATGCACAAGAGGTTAAAGGTCAATAATAACTTAATGTTATATTATATGGCGTCAATATGGAGGTTATATCTGACAGGTACACACCATACAACTCATAAAATCTAGAAAATTCAGGAACTGTCTCTTCATAATTATTGCTACTCGATGGCTATAATAACTTTTAGTTTGAGCATTGAATTGAATATTTTCGGTTTTGAAAACAAAAAAGTCAACACAGAAGACTTGAAAAAACAACAAGTAAAATGTTTTAATTTATCTATTATTAATATTATTATTATTAGAAAATGATATTGAAAGAGAAATTAAAAATGCAACTAAAAGGTTTAATTGTTATATTTAAAACAATTTAATATTTCCTTAATATTAAAATAATTTTTTATCCTTAATTTTTATCAAATTTTTATCGTTTTTTGAATTTTTTTTATTTGTTTGATATTGTCTATATATTGTAAAAGCATACAATGCCTAAAGTTTGTAATAAAACATCTGAGAGAATCAGTGATATTGAATTGGTCCATTTTTCATCATCAATGGAATCCAATTTGCACATCATTAAACAACGAATCATGGTTTGCATATTTTGATATTATCATCATTTTCCTTAATTATACTTTCCTAGAACTGCGATGCTCCATTTTATCAAATTGATCTTGGTAGCATTTTTCATCAATTTATGCGATGGAAAAGCCTTTTACCTCGCGTCCAACCGTTTTTTGCTGTAAAATGCCAGCCTGATCCAAAAGTCATATCGTTATTGGGAGTGCTTGGCGCTGGATTTGATTGTGCCAGCAAGCAAGAAATCAAATCAGTTATTGATACGATGTCCTTTGATACTACTCAAGCCGCTACAAGCATCATATTCGCTAATCCTTTTAAATTCAAAAAGGATATCTTATATGCCAGCAGCACTGGAGTCAACACTGTAACATTCGATACCGAAAGTGAACTTGTGAAACTATCTCAAGAATGGTCAAGCGTTCAATTAATCTTGCGCTTGTCTACTCAAAGAGCTTATGCTGCCACTTGTGTTCTTGGCAACAAATTCGGTGCTGATGCTGATGAAGTGCTATTCCTTCTTCAACGAGCAATGGAATTATCAATGAATGTTGTTGGATTGAGGTAATTTATTTTTATAATTAATTATTGTTACACAGCAAATGTCAATTGAAAATCACCAAATATTGTGTGGCGATCAATTGGCATAATGTTGTCATTTACTCTTCGACAATATCCACAATTATCATATATAAAAATATTCAATATAAAAACTATTTTTAATAAAATTTATTTTTCTAGTTTTCATGTTGGAAGCGGTTGCAATGAAATGGATGCGTTCCCAGAAACTGTCATTTATTGTTCTCAAGTGATGGAATTAGCTCGGAAGATTGGCTTCAATCCTACAATTCTCGATATCGGAGGTGGATTTCCCGGGCTGAGCAGTATTAACTGTGATCTGGCTAAACAAATGCAATTCGAAGAAATGTGCACCAAGCTCAATCATGTTCTCGATACTTATTTTCCAGAGGAAGACAATTATCGTATAATTGCTGAACCGGGCCGATACTTCGTTTACGGAGCTTACACGCTTGTCACTCAAGTAATTGGCCTACGTAGTCTCGATGTGACTAATCCGATCTCGAACGTGAATAATATTGCGTGCCATAAAGATAATTACGAAGCATATGATAATGTAGAAACTTCGAGCCAAGGATCAATGCCAGAATATTTATTAGATAGCATGAGCGACGTCTCGGAAATTTCCAGCAGCGACTCACGTAAAAATAGCAAGCCTGAGTTATATATCGAAAAAGGCTACCGCTATGTTATCAATGATGGTGTTTATAATTCATTTAATTGTATTGTTTTCGATCATGCCAAACCAGTTCCTTTTGGAATTTTTGGTAATGAAGGATATTTTAGAGAGATGGCCTGTGAAACTGAAATGTACGTATCAACTATTTACGGGCCGACTTGTGATGGTTTCGACTGCATAATGCAACAAGAGCCCTTACCAAAAATGGAGATTGGAAATTGGATTGTATGGCCAAACATGGGAGCCTATACAATTGCCGCCAGTAGCTGTTTCAATGGAATCCCGATGGCAGAAACTCATTACTTTATGTATCAAGAAGACGCGTTGGAATTGGACAAAGTTTTATCTTGTGAACTAGGCAAGGATCAATTTAATGAAATTAATTCTCATCAGATTATTGTGGAGGCCATTTAAATATTTTTAAACTGCTTTTTGTAGTGATAATAGAAATTTAACTTCTGTATTTTTGTCCAGAATTCTTCGTAATAATTATTCTATATTTCAGTGTTTCTCAATCGTTTTTAACCATCGCCCCCTTAAGACACAATTACATTTGCCACCTCTCCCTAAGATTATTTAATATATAAAAAATGAATTACATGTAAATAAATTCCGTTTGGCGGACCGGTAGAAAATTTTTCGATAGCACCATGGACCAATGCCACATTTACTTTTTTTTTTATTTAACCCTAAATGCAAATTCTGTAATTTTACGTTTATAGTTTTGTTGTAATATTTCATATGATTAATTTTATGAGGGGTAAACAGTTTAACAATATTCTGACATTATTTTCCTCTTATTCAACTCACCTTGCGGACCGGTAATTTATGGTTCGCGGACCGGTGTTGGTCCAGGGACCACAACTTTGAGAACCACTGCTATATAGTATATGATTATTTATTATCAATTAATTATCAATCACTAGCAGTGAGAAACTGAATACCTATTTATTTGCCAATTTTGCTGCTAAATGTCGTTAAAAACAACTGATCACAACTATCTACAATAGACTAACTGTCTATTGCCATTATCTTCTTCGTCGCGGACTCAAGGAATGTTGAACACAAAATTCCACGTGTCAGGTTACCAAATTGCCATCATGACAGGAAGCAGCACATATTAATCTAGAGAGATAGCTTAATTGCTTTAGAGCATTTAGTCAATGTCGTACTATCCAATGCAGCCACGCATGCCTTCCTCTTTATTATCATGGAATGTTACTACCAAAAGTATTTAATCTAATAGCCTATATTATAAATTTATATATATATATATATATATATATATATATATATATATATATATATATATGAATGAATGTGTAATTATTGATACGATGCTTGCTTGACTGGAAGACCTGAATGCTTCTGATGCCTCAATGTTGTCGTCTGATAGATATGTTGGGGTATTACGAAAAACGCACAGTAAAGTCAATAAAACACAAAAATATAAAAGTGCGACATTGATAAAAAAATTACATAAATTCGAAAGTAGGATTGATCGGGGGAAATTGATATGATTGAATGCCAAATCGAGAGACGAGTCCAGAAATAATAATAAAAAATAATTTAAGACAAAAAACAATTTAATTAAAAAATTTTATTACTAATGAAACGCCTGAGTCAATAGGAAGTCCGATGCAATGGGAAACCTGAGAGATGAGGAAAACCCAGTGTGTGAACGGAATAATAAAAAAGGGTTAATTGGCCTAAGCAATAAAAAATGGCCGCCACTGATCTATGGGGAGGTAATTATTTCCTAATTTGTAATTTAGTAAGGTAACAAACTTTGTTGACAAATGTCGGCTAAGGTGGTCTATGGGAAGTAATTATTTTTAATAATTTAGTATGGCAGAAAATGTTGTTGACAATTGTCTGAAAACAGTCTGAGCAGGAGTATAAAAGGAAAAGGGAAAAACACGAAATGACCAGTGGTCGAAGCAAACGAGTAGTCTAGTCAGGTCAGTAAAAGAGTCTAAACCCAAGTAAAGTCAAAATTTATCTATCAGAAAAGGTGATTATTCATTGGATAACCAACCTTAAGGTGATCAAATTTATTCGGTGGTTGAAGGGTTCAAATAAATCACAAAATTGTAATTACAAAACATTGAAGTAAATTGGATTGAGTTGTAACTGTGGTAAAGTGCAAATAAGATTATTCTGTGTTGGGTTTACTTATTTGATTCGAAAAGGACACGAGGAGTCAGAGGGAACCGACTTTCAATAATAATAACCAAATAATAATAATAATAATAATAATAATAATAATAATAATAATAATAATAATAATGATGATGATAATAATAATGTTAACGAAAGTTATAATTAATAATACTGATAATACTGATAATCACTATTAAATTTGCTTTTTGAGCCAATTCCCCTTCGTCGGAAATTTTCTTTAATAATAAAGCAAATTTAATTTACATAAAAAATTAGATTTGCTTTTGGATATTACGATCAAAATTTCATTACTTGGAGAAAATAAATTTAATGTATAATATAATGAGAATTTATCTCATCGCACTTTGGTGTACATCTGTTTCAGTTCATTAAAAACTTCTATAATTGAAGTTTTAATGAACATCCCACTACAATTACGATTAAGTTTATGAATGAGGCACTTTTAAAATGGCTGACAGGTAAAATTTTTTAATAAAGTATATTTTAAGGCTTGGATTGAGATCTCGTATATTTATGAGATCATTATTCAAGCTCTTAAATAATACTGTTCATCAACGTGTATTTTAAGTTTACTTTTATTAATTTTCTTTGGGTTTTTTTAGGAATTTATGGCAATTTAAGTAAATTAATGGAATTATTTTCGAATAAATGTAAGTCCGATTAATTGAAAACTAAAAGTTATTATTAAAAAATTTCTATATTCAAATAAACTATTTCTCTGTTCCTTGGAATTTCGTTTTGGCTGCCATCTCTTTTATCTTTTGACGAATCCAAATTTTTGATATTTATTGATTTTATAATTATTTATTTTATGAGGCTTTGGAAATTTCAGTTAATTTGCAAATTTATAAAAATCTTTCCCATTTTCAATGGTATTAATGATTTGGGTTTTATACTTTATAAAATATATTATTTTTAAACTTAAGTTTTCGGAAAACCTATGTTTTCCGGTTTTTTAACTCCTCATTTGAAGGTTCTGGTTCCATTGCTCCTGGTAAATTGCAAATGAGGTAGAAAATGAATTTATTTTAAGTACAAATTAAATGTCACATTGATATTTCTTCATCTCCTCAAAAACCTAGAGTTTCGATGGATATTTTTGAAATATCTTAAATGTTGTAGTAATATTAAATTGATTGAATTTCATAAAATATCTTACGAAATTATTTCTTAATTTTCTCTACAACGCTAAGTACAGTTATTGGTATTTTTTTCAAACATTTTCGGCTTTAATTTAAAAAAAATTGCCTAAAAAGTTACTAAAAATAGTTTTATATAGAGTTTGATCTGAACATTTCTATATTTTGAAAGTTTTTTTTTTCAAATTCCTTCCTTCCTATAATATAAGATTTTATTCAGTTGAACAAATTACATGTAAACAAAGGTAAGTATTATATGTCACTATATTATAACATTATTGATTTTTTTCATTTTATTATAGCAGTTTGTAATGAACTGAAACAGGTGTAACTGTATTAAACTGAATTAGATATGCAGAGGTAGACCAGTTGTGCCGGTGTGCATGTAATGCATGTATACTTACTCGTTGGTGTGTGCCATTGTAGATAGAAATATACCTTATCAATATAAATTTACATCAATTTTTCCCTTTGTCTGAATATAGTATAGTATATGTACGTTTGCATGTATGTATGAATGTATTTATGTCTTCTATGAATTACTTCCCTGTTCATCCAATCGCCAAGAAACTCTAAGAAGACATTCAGTACAGTATTGCGAAGGTTTTAGGAATAAATATTTTTTAAATATTACCCCCTACTACTGACAAAAAATGCAGTAAGCTAAATTATTTAAATTTTAATATTTATTTAAATTTTACTAGATTGAAATTTTTAATAATTATGTATTGTGTAATTATATACTAAATTTTGAAAATCAAATAAAGTAAATATTAATTTATTCATTTATGTGCATTTATTTACCGATTAAAAATTAAAAATATTTATTTTAATCATTCTTTTACTAAATTGAAAAATTTTAAAATTGTGTAGTTTGTAACATTTAGCAAAACAATTGTTGTATATTGGGAGTTGAATGATGGTAATCGACAGATCTACACAATGTATCACATCGCCAGAAAACCTTTGTAAGATGACATTGACTAAAGTCTAATTGTTTAAAGAATTGATTCATGTGTTCCAAAATACCACGCAAAATTACAAAAATCATCAGTAGTTGTGCAATATTAGCTGCTAAGAACAATGATGTGAATGCCATATATTTCAAAATTCAAAATGGAATACCAGGTGAAACGACAACATATAAGTCCATCGAAAAATCTTAAAACAAAATTCTCGAATTTCTCGTTTCTCTAGATGTGAAAAAAGGTAGAGAAATTAAAAGCTCTAATTACCAATTCTGCTAGCTCATTCTGAAAATCATTCTCTTTCAAACATTTGAGCAACGTTCGGCATTTATTTTATGGTAAATTTCCTATTTCATTTATTTAACCGCGGCTTCCAGCTGCATTTTCGTCCTTATTTACTACTTTTCTTTCCCGGTATTTTAAATTCGACAAACAGTTCTTAACTAGGGCGCACTTCCTTCATTTTATTTCTAACTACGCCAGTCGTCATTTCCCGTTTGAGCGCTTCGTATTGTATGACAATTTTCTGCTTGCAACATCAGCGCCACTAGGATGTGACCTATTCTGCGGCCATTGAAAAATTTAAATTAATCTAACCAGTGCTACCAACCCGTCAAAATTATCTGACGTGTCCATCACCGATCAACCACTTTTAAAGTCTATTCTGATACATAAATGTATAAACAAATTCATGAGGACTGTCTAGAATACTAAAAAGTATCTTCGACCATTCAAAATGATTAAAACTTTATTAAAGAGAGACATCTGAGCACTAAAAACTAATTAAAAAATATTTCCATATAAAGAAACATTTATTAACTTATAAAAATGACCATAGAAAATTAAAAAATACAAGTTAAACTAACTCACCACTGTAATTTCATTAGTAATTTCAGAGCTTGGTCTGAAATAAATGAAAAATTTCTGAACAAGTTAAGTTAAGTTAGTTAAATAAAATTTACGCGTCTATTTATATTGAATTTCTGCATCTGTGTTTGTTACTATCTCGATCATCGCATATACGCCCATACCTTTCCATCATGCAAGCATTTATTTTATTCTTACTTTAATTTTGATGTATCTATTTTTAGTAACAGTGTTTTATTGAATTTCAATTTAATTTAATTTAATTAATTATGATGAGATTTCTAATAGAAATTCATATTTTAAAGAGTTATTAATTCTTTTCCATCTTTTTTTCGATATTCATCGTGGTAGATTTATTTATGGGTCTTTCGTTTCATAATTCAAGCCAAAATTAATTCATTTATTTCAGAATCATGGTTTTTTATTTGTTAATTAGACCATGATTTACGCTCTTTTGTGTTTATGATAACTTTGTTTTGTAGAATTATGGTCTTTCATTTGATAATATAACCATAATGTAAACTCTTATTTTATAATCATTTTTTTTCAGAACTACTGTCTTTCAATTGTTAATACAACCATAGGTTAACCTCTTTTCTTTATTTCGCCATGATGGATTTCCAATTTAAGATGGTGATAATTATGCACTATAGTGCTTTATCAGTTTTATTTTATTTCAAATAAATATTTTGTATTTTCCTTGCGTTCTTCATTTTATTTAAATACGTATTATTTATTATTCTAGTGTCTTGTGTTATTTTGTTTTAATTTGTGTAAGATAATGAATTTCAAATGACTTTGGTGATGTTTACATGTGTTGGACCAAGACACGATTTTGTTTAAATGAATCGGTAATACACACGCAAATACATCATGCAGATTTAAAATCGGACCCATAAAACACCAACTAACCCTGCTAAAATATGAGAAAGAAAACAATTAAATATAAAATCAAAAAACACAAAAGTAAATTAAAATAATAACAAAGTGCAACAAGATCCGCACGAAATAAACATAAAAATAACATAAGAACATGAAAATTTGACCGAAATTTGACAATTTATCAAGAAATGGAAAAGTCCATAAAAAATGGAACAAAAATTAAATAATTTGAATTGGAAACAATTCAATTGAAAATTAAAAATAAAATTGTCAAATTAAATTACAAAAATAATAAAATTAAGATTAGAATATACTAGAAAATCACAAGGTCAAATTTTGTTTTACTAAATCAAATTTAACACGCAAGGTTAGGGTCGTACAATAGGTATATATACCGATTCATTTTCGCATAATTTTAATCAGTCTTGAAAAACTTGAATCAGTTTTAAAAACTCGAAGTAGTTCTCAGTCTTAATCAGTGAAAGAAACGACAATTTCAATGTGAGTGAAGAGATGTTTTTGGAAACTTCCTCCACGTTGCACCCAAACAACCTCATATGACCTCTGTTTGAGGTGCCGGCGTGGGGAAAGGTTTGAGTATGAGATATAAAACGATGAATGTCAATTATAATTCCAAACAATGTATATTATATTCAATAAAAGTTTTCATAAATGAACTCTTGTCGAAATTTTTTTCCGGCCCACAGCCGACACATCACTTCAAGAAAATTTTTATTATCCAGTGTCTTGTGTTATTTTGTTTTAATTTGTGTAAGTTAATGAATTTCAAATGACTTTGGTGATGTTTACATGTTTTGGGCCAGAACACAAACGACCTTGTAAATGTTTAAATGAATCGGTAACACACATGCAAATATAACATGCAGATTTAAATTCAAACCTATTTAAATACCAATTAACCCTATCAAAATGCGAGGAAGAAAACAATTAAATATAAAATTACAAACACAAAAATAAATTAAAATAATAACAAAGCGCAACAAGATCCGCACGAAATAAATATAAACATAACATAACACGAAAACCCAACGATTTTGACCGAAATTTGACAATTTATAAAATGTGCGAGATTTCATGAAAATCGAATAAAAATCAAATAATTTGAATTAGAAATAATTCAAATTAAAATCTAAAGAAAAATTGTCAAATAAAATCTCAAAATAATAAAATTTAAAGATTAGAATATACCAGAAAATTCCAAGGTCAAATTTTGTTTTAGTAAATCAAAAAGAACACGCAAGGTTAGGGTCGTAAAATAGGTATATATACCGATTTATTTTTACTCAATTTTAATCAGTTTTTAAAACTTGAAATCGTTTTCCTCATAATACAGTTTTTTCACGATGTAAGTGTGAGTTTTATTTGAAAACTCTCTCCACGTCGCATCCTCGCTACCTCAATGGAGGTCTGCTTGGATGTTGGCGTGGGGAGAGTGATGTTTTTATGATATTTTTGTTTATGTTGAATGGATCGGGTAACTTATAATTTTATTTTAATAAAATATTTATAATGCATAAAAACTTTGTTTTATATTGTCGAAATTTTTCCGGCTCACAGCCAAAACACACTACAAGTTATTAAAATCCAACATACTATTCGAATTCGTGTAAGTGCGTGGAAAATTGTCAATGATTCGTGCCCGTGAAGGCCCGGCGTGTGGAACGCAGGAGCTGGAACGTCAATATTATTCCGTATAGGGAAGCGAGGGATAAGGAAGTGGTCTTTTGGCTGTTTCCTCGTCGCTCAATTTCCATAAACTCGACCTAAACTATATTTACATACGGCTCAAAATCATCACACGAGTAGTCCAGTGGGCACTCATTAACTATAATATGAACACAATGCGCCTAAGATCAATTAGGGGAAGGATAACAGGGAAATAAAAAATGAAACCGTTGCTATGAACTTAAAATATAGGTTTTAATTCAAGTTTAGATGAAATGTAGTGATAAATTCGGAGATGTTGTTTCATACTAAAGCCAATAAAGTAATTATTGCAAACTTCTAATATCCGATTGAGAGTCAACCAAAACTATTTGAGTAAAGAATAAGTTAACGTAACTATCGTAAACCTCAGAAATAAACGTTTCGAGTCAAAATCTTCTTGAATCAAATATAGTAATCACTCCCAATTTAATACTTAAAATTAGATAAGAATGCAGAAGGAAAGGGTAAAAGAAAATTAATAGTTAAGGACTTCCACCCCACGTCTAAAGAATTTAGTAAAATTTAAATAGCGCAAAGCGAATGGGAAAATTTAAGAAAATTTTAGTTGACTTAGACACTATGGATGCTTAAAATAATGATGGAAATTCGTTAGATGCACAATAGCGATGAACAGATAGTAAGAACATTATAGTTTACCAAAATAATGCCTAAATTCAATAAAACTCAAGAAAATAGAGGATATATCGGGTTAAGGCGTACACTAAAATATCTTTAGTAAAAATTTAAATCCTTAAAAATAATCAAAAGGCACACAGAGACGATATACTTACAATAAACCTTGATTACAAATCAAAAAACTCCTGGTGAAAACCATAATAGTCCCGACTCTATTGTAGCATTGGGAAATTGGATAAATCAGAGCTCCGTCCATATTTATAAATACTGCAAACTTCCACCTCAAACGAACATTCGAACCAGCCGTTCATTAAATCCATTCCTTCTTGTTTATTAGACCTAATAACTAATAATAAATCAGAGAAATTTTATTTAAATAAAATGAATCGAAAGCACAATTGGGAATCTTGTTATTGAATAGCCTGTTCCAACGCCCATAAAATAATGTTCTAAAAGACCAAACAAGCAAAATCAATAAGTTAATAAAATAAAATCATACTAATACCTACCATAAGTTATTACGATCTACTAGTGGGAATGTGAATGACATAAGTCTAATGGAAGTCGGTAAATGAACCGCTAATTTGATAGTGGTGTCTTGACCGGTCGATAATAGTGTTTCCCTTGCGCATACCCTACTACGATTCCGGCAGCAATAGATAAAATCGATTACACATACATCGCACACATTTGTTAACGATATACTTAATGCCAGTAGTCGCGATCTGCACCACACACTCACCGTACCAACTGTTTCTATCTGGCGACGCGGGTAGACACACACGTGTTTTTCCTCAATCGACACCCCGAGCTATACAGGGAAGATCGACAGGTCGAGACTCATAGAATTTTTAGAAACAGTTAAAATGTATTACCGATCACAACACACTGATAAAATCTCGACGGCCAAAATACCGATGAGGTCATGGGCATGAACTTGGAATCCTGCAATTCAGGTAAACTTTGTTTTGGCTATGAATTGATTTGATTTTGCCTTTTTTTCGACCTAATTTTCGATAGATAAATGCCGATTTTAAAATTCACGTAATGAGCAGTTTTATTAAGTGTTTTTCGATTTTTAAATTCATGAAATAAACAGTTTTATTAATTAATTCTTGATTATTTACTTTTTTTATTTTTTCATTTAGTAAACGTTTTTTATCAATTATTACTCGATAGGTAAATCTTGTTTTTTTTTATAAGTATATGTATCGACTATTGCGTGACGAATGAATGTTGGCTTTTGATTTCATTTCATGAGTAGTGGTGGGTTACTGGGTTTCGCTATTTGTTTGAATCTTCTTATAGTTGCCCCGGTAACGCCATACAAATACTTCTAGCTACCACTCGGCACCCATTGCTGAGCAACGTTGGAACTGTGTTCGGGTGGGTGGATTGTCCGCAAAAAGTGAGCGTTATTACTAATGCTGTAATTGCTCGGACAACCCCTGGGTTCAACGAGTTGTCGATGGAAGACCTATGCTCGCTTTGTAAGTCCCTTGTGTGTGAGAGGTTTTCAAGATTAGAATCATTTTAGTGAGAGCTAAATTCGGTGACGGCGTTCCTAGAGATAGAACAATTACTACCTGACGAAGTGTGAATACTCATGAAATTACTGTAGGGTTTTTTAATATTCTTCAAGTCTTAAAATATCACTCTTAAATAATTGAACAATCTTTATAATCTAATTAAATTCACAAACGAAACAAGTTTAAATTAATTAAGTTTATTTGACAGGCGAGCGGCTCTACGCCTGGCGCGCTCTTTTCGCCGTGGCCTGTAACTGCTGGATGGTGTCGTAGAAGGAGTTACGGCGGGCGTTGGATTGCTCATTGAGTCTCGATAAGCCAATTGAGATGGGGCGAAGACAAGAGGGTAGGCTACTGCCTCTCCCTCCCGACTGGCGGACAAGGCAACTTCCAACCCCCTTATCTGCGTCCGGAGGTTTTGATTTAATTGTCGTTCATCGGCCCAGCCCTTTTGAGCGGCTGTGAGCCGGTGGCGGAGGTGCTTAACTTTGGCTGGATCCACCCATGTGGATTTTACTTGTTGGACTTCTCTGGTGAGCTGTATGATTTGCTCATACAGTACTCTGTTGGCTTGCTGGGCACGGGTCAGCTCTTTCTGTAGTAGTTGGACGGGTTCCATTACTATTAATACAGATATTTAAAAATTTGTTATTTTAAAGAAACTTTATTCGAATACGTTACATTAAACAAATAAGGAATTTTCTCATTAAGACTGAGATAAAACAATTAACAAAAACGACAACCGGTTTATTTACTGAAAAACCTTTACTAAACAATTAAAAAAAAAAAAAATTTCCTTAGATCCAAAATCAAAGGTAAAGAGGCATAATTTATTTACTAAAATCCATAAGGGATTTATAAACCAAAAATATTACGTCATTATGTTGATTATATAGTGTTACGCAGTTGTAAATAAAATTCCATTCAAATTAAAAAAAAAGATTTTAATTAGTGTGCTATTAGTTATTTAAGGATTGAATATTATCACAAGAAAACCTACCTGTTATATTGGGATTAAACTCCAAAAACTCGACGGGGTTGAATGGTCGGCTCGCCGGCACTCCTTCGTTAGTATTAATCTGGGTCGCCATTAATATAACTGTTAGAAAACTGAAATGGTATTCTCGGTATCTATATTTGTTTATAATGCTAGCGTGCCTGGTATAAATGTACTTCGTCATATTTCCTGCCCTTCAGGCATGTGGCAACATCCGATCGGTGTGTGACATCAGTTGTTTATTTAGTATTTCAGATTGTTAACCCGACGTGTGAGGTAAGAGTTGAAGTCTTATTAAATTTATTCATCGATTTTTAGACATTCAGGAACCTTTTGGGATTTATCATTAACTCGGGGCATTTCCACAAGGTAATTCAATAAACTGTTTGGAATAAACTCTTTCAACAAAACAAGTCGATATATATTTTGGAAATTTATTATTATCTCGGGGAATTTCGACACGATAATTCAATAATTGGTTTGGAATTTATTTATGTTGGAATTACTTTCTCATCGATGTGGTAATTTTATTGTTGAAATCTTATAGTTTAATAAAGTCCTATGTCTTTCTCATTTTATTTTGATGATTTTAAAATGAACTTAAGAAGGTAGTACTGGTAATGATACATTTGATATTAAAGTAATAATTTTGATGTGGTAATCGTACCAGCGATATTAATAACAATAATAATAACCTAATAATAATTATTATTTTAGTAATACAATAATAATTTTAGTATAGTAATGATATTAGTAATATCGATCTTAAGGGGATTAATACTCACGATAAGGGTGACGATGCTACCAATTTTAAGTTGATAATCGCAATAATAATAACAATAGTTTTACCGTTAATAATAATATCAAGTTAATAATAATAAAATTAGTTTCAAATCTTAGTAATAATGAGAACTATAATAATAATAATAATATCAATGGGGAATTAGTAATAAGATTAGTAACATTAAATATAAAAATAATGAATATAATAATAATAACAATAGTAATATTACGTATGAATAAATTTAAAGGGTAACTGTAAGAACGTTAGTAGTAATAATGATAACAATAAAATAATAATATTAATAATAATAATGGTAATAATAATAATAATAAGGTTAATAAATAGTGCTATTATAAGTAGTATTACTGTGGTTCAGGATTAAAATCGGGTTTTCTGGCTAAGGGTTAAATTTTGTAAGTAGATTTTGTAAGTAGTATTAATGTGGTTGACTTTTCTCAAATTTAATTTACTGGGATCTTTCTTTTGGGGGGTCGATTTTCATTAATTATTCGATTTAAAATTTCCAAGTATTTTCCTATTATCGACATGCGATCTCATCAATATTGGAAGGAAGCGTTAATATCATTTGAATAATTATGGCATGACATAAATATAAATTAAGCAGGTCTCAAAACGACAGTTATCTGGAAACCTTCTGCGAGGTCGAAATATAAATGAAACACTTTTTATGGTGGTGGAAGTTTTGGTCCTGTATATTAAGTTTTTGTCTATTCTACAATAAAGAAAATTCACCATGATTCGGTTATTGGTAGGGTTCACGATCGACGTCTTTATGTTCATAATTTTTAATTTATGACGATTACTGGAATCCGAAATTTAGATACGTGACTTTAGTTTAAAATTATTGACTTTCTACGTTTTCGGGGACTGCGTAATATTTACGGTTATCCTAAGTTCGTATTGGCAGTTTAATATTCATAATAATAATTTGGAGTTTTTAGTTCATAACAACGATTTCATTTTATAATTTCCTCGGTACCTTCCCTTGATTGACCTTAGGCGCATTATGTTCATATTATATTTAATGAGTGCCCACTGGACTACTCGGTGTGGTGATTTTGAGCCGTGTGTAGAGTAATTTAGGTCGAATTTAAAGAAAAACGAGAAATGAGGAAGTGGCCAAAAGACCCCTTTCTTATTTCTCCTTTCTTCTATACGGAATAATATTGACGTTCCAATCCCTGCGTTCCGCACGCCTGATCTTCACTGGCACAGATCATCGGCGATATTCCACGCACTTACACGAATCTGAATAATATGTGGATTTTACTAACTTGTGATGTGTCTTGGCTGTGGGCCGGAAAAATTTCGACAATAAAATAATTAAAATAAATTGATCTTTGGTTTTATAAATATTTATTAATATATTAAAAAAACAATATAACAAATTACTTGCTAGTGCCATACATCATACCAAAATAAAAATACTACTCTCCCCACGCCGACATCCAAGCAGAGCTCCAATGAGGTTGCAAGGATGAGACGTGGAGAGAGAGTTTCCAAATAAAACTCTCACTCACCTAAAATAGATATCAAGTGATTTCAAAATATAATTTTCAAAAACGATTCTAACGATTTAAAAAATGGTTTTAAAAGTGGTTCAAAACTTTGTTTTAAAATTGGTTCAATTTTATGTGAAAATTCATCGGTATATATGCATATTTTCTGTCCTTAACCTCGCGTGTTCTTTTTGATTTAGTAAAACAAAATTCGACCTTGCTATTTTCTAGTGTATTCTAATCTTAATTTTTATTATTTTCTAATTTATTTTGATAACTTTTTATTTGAAATTTTTATTGAATTATTTCTAATTCAAATTCTTTGATTTAAATTTCATTTTCATGAAATTTTCCATTTTTGTTAAATTATCAAATTTTGGTCGAATTTGTTGGGTTTTCATGTTATGTTTATATTTATATCGTGCGAATCTTGTTGCATTTTGTTATTATTTTAATTTATTTTTATGTTTATTATTTTATATGTAATTGCTTTTCTCTCATATTTTGCTAGGTTTAATTGATGTTTTCATAGGTTTGAATTTAAAACTGCATGTTATATTTGCATGTGTGTTACCGATTCATTTAAACATTTTACAAGGCCGTTTGTGTTCTGGCCCAACAGTAGGTTATTAATTGTTGTTGGATAGATGGAGTTTTCTGTTGAATAAGTAAACTTTTGGAATATCTCACCAAGACCTGTGCAAACCACCACCTAAATTAGGCTGCCATTAGCTATTACTTTCAAGTTTTAAAAAACCCATTTACAATGTTAACTTTACTCTTTGAAAAAGCGTATATATAAGAAAAATAATTCTGCTTTGATTAATAATATTTACACACGGATGTTTCCAAAATTACTGGTAATTTTTCATTTCAATTGAGATATAATTATTTTGATTTTGCCTACATAACCAATTTTTAAACCCTAAAAGAAAATTACTTCTCCATTAGGAAAACATTCACGAGGGAATCCAATTACTTTTGCTTCACATTCACTATTTCAGTGATCCGATTTAAACAATAAGAAATCTTCTTTTAAATTAAATGAATTCATTAATAAGCAAAAGTGGAAGTTTGAAAGTATTAATAAGTAAAAGTTAGAATAATTATTATGACGTGAATTTAAATTAGGTTTGTGCCACTATCCAATAGTTAATTAGAGTGGACAACCTTTCGGTGGCAATCGCTTCGTGAATAAAAATTTGTTTTTGAAGAGTAATAGACAGCCAATTGGTCTAGAATAACGGAATTGTTAACAAATTGACGAATTCAAAGTAAATATAACGACATAAAATTATAAGTATTCTGATCTACATTGATCATGTAAGGTGAAGAATAAGGATATAGAAATTATTATCAGGACGTCATCGAGTGGCAACAGGTATTCTAATATTAATAGTATGAGTTCCAGTAAGACAAGGAACATGAGATTTATTAATCCAGAGAGCTTAAATGATTCATTTAATCAAATCCTGTTTAGGAGAATCGGAGGCCATTATCCGTATCCCCACGCAGGTTGCTGACCGTTGGCGAAAAGCCTGGCGAACGCGTACAGCACCGCGCCCAAACCGAGAGAGCCCCGATGGAAGGCCTTTCAATCAGTAGAAGATAATGAGATACCGTTTGTGTCGGGCAGAAGAAAATGTGGTCAGAATCCGGACCAGGAAATACACGAACAGGCCCGGTTTCTCCTCTCTCGGCTCGAGGACCACCAGCGCCAAGTCAATCTCCAAATAGCCAGGGCCAGGCGATATCTTTCAAATGTGGAAGAGGACATAGCGACTGGTAGAATTGCGGATACCGATGATTACACACCGCCGCACAACCCCACTCGTGATCATGCTGATGGGCGAATGGAAGCTAATGTCGTCGTTCCTCCAATGACCCGTGCCAGCCGTGCCCGGAACACCAAATGACCGGTTTTTGTGTATCGTGAGCGCTCTCACGCTCAGCCGGTCCCTGACGAATGTGTTGAGAGACATCATCCAGGTCCTCAATTCAGTTAATGATTCGACCACGGATTTACAATAACATTAGTGAAATTAGATTTAACGTTAAATAAATACTTAGTTACTTTCCACGATTTTTTGTTTGTTTGGTTAATACTATAAATATTTGTATGATTAATTAAATAACTCAAGATTAGTAGACCAAAATTGATAACATTATTTACAGAGATGGAACCCCTAAAAATTCTACAGAAGGAATTGGAGAACACGAGGACAATCAACAAAAACTTTTACGAACAAATTATCCAGTTTTCCAAAGAAGTTCAGCAGACAAAAGCCACATGGGAGGAACCAAAGAAAGCAAAGTTGCTTTACCAAAGGCTCACGGCAGCACAAAAGGACTGGATGGAAGAGAGGCAATTGAACCAAAGCCTGAGGACCCAGATAAAGGGGTTAGAAGTAGCACTGTCAGCCTGCCAAGAGGGTGCGGCAGTGACATATCCCCTAGATTTTGCCCCTGCCCAACTGGCCTACCGAGAGACGGCAACGACTCCAAAAACTACGCCAACGGCAAGCGGCTATCGACCCGGACGTAAAGAGCGAGCCAAGCACCAAGCCGCTCGAATATTAAATAACACGCAGCCGACTCATTAAAAATGTATTGCTTCTTCCACAAAACATATAGTTGCACGTATCGAATGCGTTGTTTCCTTTTAAAATATATATTTGTCGTTATTTAAACGTTATTTAAAGATTTTGATGGACACGAATGATAAAATTAACGACATAAGGGGACCTGATAATCAAAAGCGAGCACAAGTCTTCTATCGACAGCTCATTGGACCAAGAAATCGTTCGGTCAATTACAGCATTAGCAATAGCGCTCACTTTTTGCGTACGATCTACCCACTCGAACACAGTTCCAAAGTTGCCTAACAACGGGTGCCGAGTGGTAAATGAATGACATTTATATGGGGTTGTCTGGGTAAACACAACATAATTTAACCAAACATTAACACCCAGTAACTCACCACATGATATGTATCTTGACGCCCTTTAAAAGTTGATGAATAAAAATTAATTGATTATTTAAAATTTTGACCTCTATCCCAACATTCGCCTAGTTTTATTCTACCATATTTTAATTTTATGTTTCGTTACTTTATTCCGCTTGTTTCACAAATAAATTCATTCTGTTTAATTGTTATTTTATGTGAGATGATAAATTCGTTTATTGTGAGTGTTTTTATGATATGTTTTATCGCAGCAAGGAATAACCACCATTCACTAAATTCTAAGTCAATTTTTGTCTAACAAACTGGATTCGATATTTCGTCAATTAGACACATAACAAATTTTATCATTATTGTTTTAAAATTAACTTTAAAAACTTAGATTTTTCTTATATTACACACTAGCAAGCTTAAAATTTTATATAATTTGATTATTATTTATTTTCAGTGTGAAATCCAAATATTCAATAACTGTTTATGTATTTGTTTAAATATTATTTCATTAATATAAATATCAGCTGATCATAAAATTATTTCACTGAAATTGTAAAATATTATTCTATTCGATCATACATATTTAATTTAAAGACAGTGACACAATATTATTATTATTGTGATTTCTGAAAATGCTTTACTATTTTTTGATGAAATCTGGCAATTTATGCTCATTGGATATCGATCCATTAAAAGTGGAGTTAGTGGAATATTTTATTAATATTTATTAAAATTTACTTCTTTATTTAATTAATTTTGTTAACCACTTTAGAGTTTCGTATTTGAAAAGTATCTTAAGTAAGGAAATATGCGCTAATGAGCAAAGCATAATACTAATTGCTAATGGTGGTTTATGTATTCAAGATGGCATTTTAGGAAATTATAATTGTGCAGATGTAATATTTATAATATTTATATATTTATTTGTGTTAAAGAACAAAGAAAATCCGGTTTTTGTATATATACACCAGGAGAAACGAACGGCTATTAATTTTGTTGAGAATAATGAATTAAACACAGGTAGGTTTTATTTTGAAAGATTTCTAAAATTTACTTTAACTTTTACATCTTTTTAAATATTATCAATATATTAACTTTTAAAAATTAACTCTATTTTTATCTTAGTTGTTTTTAGTCGTTAAAATTTCATCATAGTTCAAATGTTAATTTACTGAATGATAGATGTTGTGTCACGTGACGGTCTTTGACTTTTTATTGCTATTTTAGAATATTTCAATTTAATGGAACGACTTAAAACGATTCTAAATAAACCGGGAAACAATTTCGCCGCGTTACAAGAAAATGAGTCACTGAGCTCATTGATTCTGCATTCGAGTAAAAGAATGCAAAATAAAATTGAAATCGACATTCGTAATCAATTTCTCCTTGTCGAGGGATGGAGTGCCGCATTGGCGAATTTGTACGACAGTCTTTCGTCACTGGAAAAGCGTATTGATGCAATGAAATTGAATTTGGATAAATTCTTTGCCAACGGATTGGTAGAGGGCTATGAAATAATGAAGAAGTGTGTAACATTGTTGGAACATACAATAAATTTATCATGATTTGTACAGATTTAATGAGAGCAAATCAGAATTGGAAAATGTTCCCCTTCATTCTGCATTGTTCGAAGGATTAAAAGTAGAAAATGAAAACCAAAAGGTACTTTTCTAGTTTTTAAGTTTATTAAATGTATTAAATAATATTTATTATTAATTAATGAAAAAAGTTATTGTAATTTATATTATTAAATCAAAATTTATATTTAAAAAATAGCATTATTTAAAGTTTTTATTTTTCATTATTAATTTATGCCATTGGTTATTATTAATTGTATATTATTGTTATTTGTTGTTATTATTATTTATTATTATTATTATTTTTATTTATTATTAATATTATTTATTATTATTAATTATTAATAATTTAATTATTGTTTATTATTATAGTTATTATTAATTATTATTATTAATTGTATTATTATTAATTATTATCATTAATTATTATTATTTATCATTATTTATTATTATTAATTGTATTATTATTTATTATTATTAATTGTATTATTATTTATTATTATTAATTATTATTATTATTATTATTTTAATTATTATTTTTTATTATTAATTGTATTATTATTATTTATCATTATTAATTATTATTGTTTGTTATTTTTAATTATTATTAATATTATTTATTATTATTAATATTAATTTTATTATTATATATTATTATTATTTTTATTATTATTATTATTATTATTTATTGACATTATTTTATTTATTATTTTTAATTATTATTATTAATTATTAATATTAATTTAATTATTATTTATTATTATTTTTATTATTATTATTTTTATTATTAATAATTATTAATTATAAAGTCTGATGAATACAATAAGGTTTATTTTTAAATACATTACAATAATCCCCCATAAGGGTATTCAGTTCTTTCATAGCCTGAAAGAGGACATATTTTTCCCCTAGGTGCCACTGCCTTCTGAATTTTTTATAACACCTTTCTCTTTCTTTCCCGGACCGGGTTAGATATCATTTGTTTCAAATAACTCCATATATATGACTTTGACATGAAATACTGATTTTATACAAAGCTTGGTTTCCCGGTGGTGAGTTGGTCGAACACTATGATTAGGGCAAGTCACCATACAACTTTGAACAGGATATCAGTTAAAATCCTTTCTGTAATTACTTGATAAGAGAATCTAAACTGAAATAGGAGAAAGGCTTCTTAATCCAGTACACATATGGCACCGGAGAAACCATACCAGTTGTGGGGATCTAACCCACAACCCCGAGACCTAAAGTCCCAAGCTCTACCGACTGAGCTATACGGGAATTGTCACATTACTTTCATGTTGCCATTTCTTCTTAGCAATGTTCAACAATGTCCATTCAATCAAAATCAATTGATTTTCACAGTTGAAAGCTAATCAATTTTCTGTCAAAACGATAACGAGTAGCAAATTTGAATTTTAGACATTTTCTTCAACTTTCTTGATGATGACAATTGTGAATTGTGATACTGTGAATTGATTTGCCAAGTACGAAAATTGAAATTTAAAATATTCAATTCAATTTCGCACAATATTAGTTTGGTTGTTATTGTAATTTGTTGATATTACAAAAATTTCTTGAAATGGTCAAATAGTTGTGAATTGTGTTGATAAATTAAATGTGGAAATAAAGTTACTGTTGTAAATCTGCTCCCACATAAATAAGTGGAAGAAAATGGGAGAATAGTTTGAAATGCTTTGTCACTTAAAACCTTGTACTCGCAATTAATTTGGATAAAAAACTTAACATGTGATGAATTTTCTTTTACATTTTCCAACGTCACGTCTGATAAGAGATCAGCTAATAAATCTTCTTCAACTATAGATAGGAAATTTCTTGTATTTGGGAAATTGAATGGAAGTAAAACTGGAAAATATTCCTCAAATTTGATAAAGTTTTTAAATAATTAACTATAATTATAAATAATTTATTGGAATTGTAATATTTGTTTCTATTTTTAGCTTCAATCATTTGATCCGTTAAGCAGCTAAATTATTATATTAAATATTAATTATTAAAATATTAAATAAAATAAAATTTAAATTCCGTTGTTAACTTTGTTTAAATACTCGGAAATATGATAGAGATAAATATGATTTGAATAAATTTTGAACTTTGAATGAATACAAATTTTGAATTAAACGAACATGTTTTCATAGCATCTAAAATGGATAAAGCAATCATCGTGTCCGTTAAAGGTGTTTGTTTTGCATCATTCTCTTGGTATTTCTCGTGAAACGGTTTGTCGTGAATTAAGGAATCAAATCTTCGTAGTCAGTGTCCTATCACAAAACTGACCACATTTTATGGAAATTAAACCATCTAAATATTGACATCAAGAATTGGATTTTTTTCAAACGAGTCAAGTTTTCAATTCAGCTACTGTTCCATGCCTCATACACCTAATGTACATAGTGCATTTTACGAAAGTTGCGCTGAATGCTGTGTTTCGCAAGTACTTATTAGTTGCCGCCAGTATTAAATGGTACGGGCTGGTTTATTCTGCAATTGGCAAGTATCTTTGGCTTTGGTCAATGACAATATTAACACTGAGAAATATGTTGAGTATTCCCATAAAATTGAATTAAATAATAGGGAAAAGGTAAAAAATAAAGGCTATATTGCTCTAGAATTTATGGAAGTAGAAGTGAATGGAAGCAATGAAAAAAATGTAAATAACAAAGAATTGAAAAAAAATCAAACAACGAAATTCGACAAGGTCATATATATATATATATATATATATATATATATGAGACTTGTCGTCATTTCTATACTGAAGTTCTTCAGCATTGTTCATTGAAGGAATTGACCAATATCATTGAGCACAATAAGTAAAATAAGCATGTCTGATATTATAATTTTAATAATGGGAACGTGTTATGCGTGAAGCATGATAGATAATAGAATTGAATCCAAAGATTAATATGCAAAATGCTGAGTACGGATGTTTTCAAATAGTTTGAATATGTAAAATTGTTATAAAATTTGTGTTTAAAAATTTTTTTTTATTATTATTTTGTTTTAAATATATATATCTAATGATAACCAATTCAATTCAAAATATTTATTTATAATTTTGAAATTGATTTACTGCTTCTTGTTTGTTGTTGGACTTCTATTAATTGAACTTCTGTAATAACTTTTGCTTATTCGACTTATAAGTAGCTTTAGTGTGTTGCATCTCAGTAACAACTTCAGTGACTTCGTTAGACATGAAGTTAAAAAATGTTCATATAAACAAATATATTTTATTTACTAAATAATGTATAATTTTTAATATCTTATAAATAATAATTAATTTTGTATAATAATAATATTGTGACTAGAATTATTTTTAATATTTTTATAGGAGTGTCATTTGAATTAGTAAATTATTTATTAACTGGTTTTAATTGAATTCCACAATCCGAATTTCGTAATTTATAATTGTTATAAATTATTCAAATTAAATTTTTTCAGAAAATATTTATAATGAAAATCATTTTCTAATTTGTTATTCGTAATTCATTATGAATTGAAAATCACGCAATTATAACAGTTGAAATTGTTTATTACAATTTGTTTAATTAAATTTGCTAATATATTGAAATAAACAATTTGTAAATATTTAGTCTTGAAATTTTACTTCAAAATTTTCGCTCAAACATTTTTGTAAATCAAACAATCCTATTTTTGAGTTTTATGATAAACCTCCAGATTTTATTATAGTAAAATTTTAAGCTAGAAATTGATGTTTTCGTTACATACTATAAATAATAAATTATGATAACTTATCCTTAAATAATTAATTTTTTTTCTTAATTTACAGTCAATGGAATTTTTAATTAAAAATTCTTAGACATTTAAAAAATAATTTTTAAAGTTTTGGAGTACGATTGATAAAGTATCGCAATTAGGACAGTTTTATTACAAGTTTTTAATGATTAAAATGCTGAGATTACTCGCACACAATAGGCATAGTTGGCCGTATTTGTGTATAACCCCTGAGCTCGCTGACGCGGTGAGACGTCGATGCCTTACGATCCTTTACATATATAGTAGAGCGCGGCCCAGCTACCGAAAATTAAATCATAGCGCAAGTGGTTAAAATAAATTTTGCTTTTTTAATTTTTTTTATGGATGGGTTTTTACACGTATTCTTTCGGTGATTTTTATTTCACGAAAATATAGAGATTTTTTAGTTTATAAAATAAATCATTTTTTATCAAATTTCTCAACGAAGTAAAAATTTACAAAACTTTAAAAGTGCTATAACATTGAACTGTTGTTTATGTTAAAATTATAACATAACTTATGTCAATAAATTCCAAATATAATTAAAAAGCTATATCGTCTTTTCTGACTGACATAACAGAAATCATAAATGTGACAAGTCAATACAATATACTCTATGTATCACACTATTCTCTTCTATATTGTTATGACGTATAATTCATAGTAAAATGAAATTTCAAGACTAAATAACGCAAATAAGCATTGAGAAAATAGTAATATGGTACCCTTTTATTTGACAATGGGGTTATTTTTATTATTTTTCAGAATCCTAATAAAACTAGGTTTAGCCCATAGAAAATCACATGATGTACGGACTTAGTTATATCAGTATATATGCGTAATTGCTTTACATAAATATGGCAACATTGTCAAAAGTTACGGACGTACTGAGGTAATTATTATGTTGATTACAATACGTACTGAAGTCGTCATGATAAAGTAGATTTTCGAGATTACATAAATTTCCAAACCTTGACTTAGAAGCATTCTAATACAAACAATAAACAAAAACTTCAATTTTATATAATTTAGAATCCCAAAATTATTTACTCTAGTACATTTTAGTTCCTGTGGAATTTTTTGAGTTTAGGTGGTATTAGTATTCCCCTTCTATTAATAAAGGCCTCCCTCTTCTTGTTTTCGATATAACAACCATAATTAAAGGGCGCAAAAATAATTTTTTTTAGACATAAGCAACGGATTTTATAACAGCAAAATCAATGTGCTTTGTGTAATAAATTTTATGTGTAACGCCTGTGGATCATTAAAACTTTCTTCTTAATTTCAATTTAATAAAATCATAAAAAATTGTTTTCGTTTTTTAAAAAAAATATTTATAAACAATCGTTTGCTTCTCAATTCAAATTTTTTTTTAATTTATAAAATATTTCTGTAAGTTTTCAAAACATAAACATAAATTAGAGAACAAAAAAAAATTAGGCTCATCAAAAATATTTTAGTTTATAAAAATTTTATTGAAATTTATTTTATTGAAATTGAAAATAAAAACTATATAAATATGTCAAATAATAAATTAAAATATTTTTTGCGCCTTAGGTAATTGCCTAAAGGTAAATCCGGAACTGTATGAAAGCTATAATGAGTACTGTACCACAATCAAACTGCCACTTTTACCTAAAGAACTATGATATTTGATTATTTTTATAAGTAATTAAATTTAATATACAAAAGTTAATTTTGTAACATTATTATGTTAACCCTTAAATGCATCGTGTTGCCATTTGGCAACATACCAATATTGAAGCTCATACATTGCACAGAAATAAAATATTGATGCAATACATGTTACAGTGGACAGGCTACATAGTTCTGCGCATGCGCATGATGTGACCAGCGTGAATATATCTGTAGTTGTAGTTACTTTATTACAAAGCGTCAAATTAAAAAAAACGAAAAAAATTAAGTCATGCATTTAAGGGTTAAGATATTTAATTTTGTTATTTTCTTGTTGTTTCCAGGGACCTAGAAAAATTTAATATCAAAGTGTTCAGACACATTGATTAAATTTACTATTCCATTGTTACGTTCATAGACCGATGCCTCCTTTATTCCATCATTTATTTGAATATCGTTTAGGTTATAAATAAATGTTAAATAGAAAACAAAAATTTATCTTAAGTGGGACAGAAAGGAATGAAGATAAACGAAACTATAACATGAAAACAGATCTAAGATAAATAGTATTGTTTAATTGTATAATAAAAGTTTAGTCTCAACCTACTTAGTTATGAACAATCACATAAATTCTATTTTTAAAGTTGCGTTTTTAGATAGTGTTTACCATTGCTCACTTATAATTAATACTTATAATATTATGGTTATTAATATAATAATATGATAAAGACAATTTCAAATGCACACTTCAATCTAAATTACAAATTAATTGAAAGAATGTAATTAATGCAATTTTTGATTACGGTTTTGTTGACGCAAAAAGTATTATTGCATTTTGATATCGGCTGCTTCATTTTACTTACTTTAAAAAAATGATCACTTATCAAAATGTCATGGTTACTAATTGGAATCGGTTTAAATAAGTAGTTAGCTTTCTGTGAAATTTAATACACAATTAATGAGTTGTTTTGACTTTTGTGAGGTTATTATTTTCTCAACTCTTTTAGCTCTAAGACTGAATATTTTCATAAATTATTAACTGGATAAATGTTGTTCGCTGCAGTTTAATGCGTAAAATATGCTTATTATTATACCCGTTGGTCAGATTATTTATCATGAAGGCCATATTAAACGGTGCGTTAGTCATTTATAATTTATAAAATAGTCCGTGCCGAAAGGGTTAATGTGAAATCGATTAATTTTCAATGTATATTAATTGATTTTCTTTTTATCATGTTTTACCGTTTATAGCATCCAACCAATTTACTTCAATGGGTGCTTGCACATGACAGCCGAATCAAGCATCAGGTAACCGTTCAATTCTTGATTTCGGACTCACATCAAGCATATGGTGAGCTCTTAGGAATTTCTGACGATGTCTGTACATCGTTAGAGTTTCTGAAAGAAAACTGGGGTAAATTGGGTTTGATTGGAAAAGTCTATGAGTAATTAAATATATTTTCTGTTAAATATTTGTTTCTTTAAAATTAGAAATATTGACATTGGTAAGGCATTGGTTAGTGAAGGCAAACCCCTTCAATCGATAATTGATGAAGATATTGAAGAAATGGAGAGGGTTGTTGAAAAAAATTCACACACAAGTACAAAAGATTTTGTAAATAGATTGGATTGTTTAAATCGATTTCGTGAACGGTGTGAAAATTTGGTGAATCTAATACAAACACACAAAGAATATATGGAACAAACTGTCAGGTGAATAGTGAAATTATTGAAGTCATAGAATTAGACTACAATTAGGCAATGCAGAGATAATCCAGGCCAGGCGGTTTTGTTGGATCATTGTGGTAGTGCAAAGGCTCACCTGGAAAATGTCATTAAAAATTTCACTGACCTACGAGAAACTCTTCATAAAATCGAAAGAAGCAAGCATGAACTAACGAATAATATCGATATTAGGAAAACGTAATTTATTTATCAATCCAAATCGATTTTCACATTTCTCGATATCATACGAATAGATGGTTGCAAAAGTTCCAGACAAAAATCTGTGAAGTCGATGATTCAATTTTTGTCGTTAAAGAAAAAATCAAACGAGTACGAACCGGATTACGAGTTCTGGAACAGATACAGACCGCTCCAAAAATCTATGTGAAAGGTGTAACGGAAATTGTTCGTAGGCAACATTTTCTCGATTTCTGGTACAGCTGGGGAATCCAGAATTCAAAACTGGCACAAGAAATAAGAAGAAAAGATCACGAAGCTCGCATGGCATTAGAGCAGGACATTTGTAAATATTTTGCCTATACTTATTATTATTATTACATTTATTTATTTGTTTCAGCATCTCATTTTATACAAACTTTATTCAATTCTCTTTTTTCTTTCTCGTTGCCGAAAGTGAGTTTAAATATTGTTTTTTAATAGCTATTATGAACACAAATAATTATTTGGAATTTGTTAAATGAAAAATATCATTGAATCCAAAGATTAATGTACAAAATGCTATGAATATTTGAATGCTTTGAATGCTTTTAAATCGTCTGATTATGTAAAATTGTGACAAAAAGATGTTTTTTGTGTTTTAATTTTTAATATTATTTTTATCATGAGTAAAATGTTTTAAATTTTAATATTAATTTGAGATTTTTTTAAAGTAGTGAATTTATATAAATTTTAAAGTAAAACTATACTTTAAAAACAAAATATTTAAAAATTAATAATTTGTTCAAAATATATAATTTAAATCAATATTATTTTGGATGGTTATTTAGCTATTGATGACAGTTAATTTGTTGAAATTAATAGTAAAACATGTGTTTTAATAACGCTTTCTTTTAATAATAATAATTAATAAACGCCAACTGTATATTCTATATAACATTTCACTATATATTTCGACCGTTTATTAGTCTTCTTCAGGCTAGAAATCATATTAACAAAATCTAAATGAAAATATGAAAATTGAAACCAATTAATCAATAATAATCGTATTCAACTCGTATTACAAAATTTAATTTTAATTTAAAACATAAAAATCAAATATTCTTTTAAAGATATAATAATAATAATTTGGATAAATTTTCCATCATTTGATACAGAAAAGTAGATTTTTAGACGATATTGGAATAACAATAATATGTTTTTCTATTATGTAATAAATAAAACAAAGTTACGCAAATGAAATCAAAATATTTTTATGATTTTTATAAAAATGAAAACATCTCTTATTTCCCCAAAATCACCTTTAATTGTAACCATGAAATTCGTTTAAAACAGGCTGGTATTTTAAGATAGCAACGATATGTATGTACTTCCATAAATTTCTAATCAGATTGAACTATTCCCTTAACATTTTTCATCCTCGCCGATGATCAACAAGAAAATAGAAATATTGCATATAGTCAAGTTTTGAAATAAATTTTTAATAACAGGATGAATAAAAGCAATTTTTGTTGTTGGTGTTCTTAGTTGATTTACTAAATTCTTTATCTTTAATTGAAACTCGATGTTAAATTTGACAAAATTTCATTTTGAAAAAAAACTTTGCATAGCTTTGCATTTCTGAGAAAACATAATATTCTCAAATTTAGAAAATCTGTTCTTGTAATATACTTTTTATAGAATTCCAGTTTTCCAATGTAGTCAAATTTTTTTTAATTCTGTATTATCCTACAGCTCAATTTCTTTCATTTGTAAAATTTCAAACTCATAATCACGTAACTTTCTTCAAACTGTGAAAGTTGTTGAATATTCCTTTTTACAAATTTCTACACATTTTTGCCGTATATTTGTACTCTTACCATTTCCTGGTAGCTTTTCCCATAATTTTAATGTAATTCAATTAAACATTTAAAATATGATCAAGAACCAGTTTTATACATGAATATATCGATCTAGTTTATTAAATCCAAAATCCTTCGTAGGGATTTTTAAGAGTCAAGTCGAAATGTTTTTCTTCCGTACTCGAAATTATTCTTCGAGGGACATGCGGATTATGAGGAATCTTTTTTCAACCCACATGCTAATTATGATCTGCTGGTTGACTAGGCCTGATGTGTTGAATAAACATCTTAGCTAAAAATTAATTTTTTATATGAAAACCTTTTATTTTTTATATTAATCATTAATTGTAATTTTGGTTTCAGATAGGAACTCCTTTACTTCAATCAAGTCGACCGGTTTTACCTTCGATATCGGAACAAGACATAATTGAGCTTGCTGAATATTTACCACAGTTTAGATCCATGCTAAAAATCGACAAAATTGAACCGAATTCATTAATGATTAATTCTTTTATCATTGATGCTGTAAATGTTGAACCGTTCTCCGAATCCGCTCCAACAGAGTAAGCTATATATATATATATATACAAATGTATTTTACATATGCTTACAAAATTTGAACTACTATTCACATTTATTTTATTACTTTTTTAATTATTTAACGATTTTCATTGCGATTGCCAGCAAAATTGATGTTTTTTCCGTTTTTTATTTAGGTAAAATCTTTTTGAAACCAATCTCTAAAATATCGTACGTTTTCCCTTACAATAAAAAACATTTTAATATTTATTTTATAGCAATAAGTATATTAATAATTCAAAATACGGTTGCATGAATGTTCTTTACGTGAATGTCAAAGTTCCATTTCGAAATATTTTTCTACACATCTGGTTATCAAATTTTTATTCTCGCAACACACTAGAACATTTTTATTTTATAAATCATAATAATTTTATAAGATGCTTAAAGTACTTTTGAAATTTTCGAAATTTTATTTTATTTTAATACTTCATTTTGAGAAAATAATCCATTTGTTTCTAAGAAACGCATAAATTATTTTTTTCTAAATATCTTTTTAGTTTATCTGCTATAATCAACCCATTTTATTGAATATTTTTGAAAATTAATTAATTATATTGAATTTTTATATTTATAATTATTAATTATCAATATATGATTGTAATGTGTGATGAATGAATAAATTATGATGAATTTCTCAAAATTTGAAAGAATATTTTTCTAATAATTTATAATGTTATGGTGAGTAATGGTTATTTTACCAGGACCATTGAAGCAATTAATTAAATATCTAATAGAGAAAGCGAATTAGAAAATTTTATAGAAGTTGAAAAATTGATCGAACGTTTGTGAAATTGTTTTATAAATAAAAGCATTGAACAAATATGAAGAGTTAGAAACAGCAAATGATTATAAGAAAAGCTTAGAAACTTTGAAAATTTAGGCTCAGATTGAGCGCTGCATTATCGTATTACAAAGCTAACAGTTCATTAGTCGAATTTTTTAGAAAAAATTGACGAGTTGGCCAGAAATATTGTTAGGCATGACTTAAAGGACCGCCTTTTAAATGCATTTATATTTATAAAATCTTTAAATGATCAAGAACCGAATAAAGATATAAATATATAAAGTTTAAAAAATATGTCAAAACTCAAAGAAAGAATATAACGAACTGAAGCAGTAAAGAAGGAAATCAAAATGGATGAAGATTTGATATAAACACATCTAGGTAAGATAAAGAGACCAGGCGTTACGTATTTCGTGGGACTGTCCGTTTAATTAATTTACTAGAAATAAATTTTATTTTTTATTTTTATAGTAATTAATGCTTTAGTAAATATGTTAACGCACGAACAAATAATCCAAGAAATTCTGTCCGTTAATGTGCTGAGCGTTTTTTAAAATGTTTATTTAAAAGTTCCCAGCATTCCTATAAAAAATATCTGGTCCCTTTAAGCCACAAGCAAGCTATGCAGCTGCAGTAAAATTTAAAAGAACAGTAATGGACAACTCAAATAAATAATAGACAATTCTATTATCACCCAATATTGTCTCAAGAATCCGCTGCATTAGCAAATATCAAGAGGATAAACCTATACAGGAGCTTTTGAATTGTCTTTGAAAGTTTTGAAATAATTGAATTATTAAAATATTTAAATTAAATTCTTTATTTTTCATAATTTTTAGTGGTGCAATTTAATTATTCTCTGTTTTATAGCACAAATGTGGCAGATTAAATGAAACTTCTGTTAACTAAATTACGATTTGATTTTTTCCACAGGACAACTTTGATTGCGGTGTTTACTGAGAAGCATGTGTTGCTTATACAAGGCAGAGATTTAGTTATATAAACTACCTAATCAAAATTTAAAATGTTTGCCCTTTATATGAAAATTTTATTCGAAATAGCAGAAATATTATTTAAAAATTCAATATTTTTTTAATATTTAGATTTGAAAACGATAGAGAGGATCCTGTTTCATTATTACCTGCCCCTTTTGATCTTAATATACCACCAATCCATGAATTATGTTTGTCCCAACCAAAACAAGGCAGTAGTGAATCTTTGAGTAATTCTAGCAGCAAACTTGTTAAATCCATAAATTCATCAGGTATCTGTCAGTGAAAGGTCTATAATTATTTCTCCATAGATTATCAGTTAACTGATGATGTGACTGCTGAAAACAAAAAAGATTTTGTATGTGTTCCCCGTGCAGCTGTAGAATCTCTTTACGAAGAAATTAATGAATTCAAAAGTTTTTTTAACGAAATAAGATCGGATATTGTAAAATCTGCTGTTGAAAAACGTTTATCGACTGATGAAGTAAGTGAAAAATGCTTTTATTACGGGGTTTTACAGTGATTATATTCATTCAATTTTCATTCAATACAATCATAAATTAATAATTAATATAGATTTACTATTCAATATAGTCTCAATAATTATAATTAAAATATTAAATAGCTAAAATTAAGATTTCATTTCTATGTTATTCATATAATTTTACATTTATAAAGAAATAATTCACATTTTATTTATTACAAAAAAGTTCATAAACTATCCAGTTTTATAAAGGTCATAAAATCTTTTCACATTTATAATAGTGGTTTACAAGTTACTCAGTGCATGATGGAACAATTAGTTTCATAGATTGATACTGTGATACATATATAATGAATAGTGAAATGCATAGCTGTCATTACACCCAAAATTTCATAATTTTTTGTCTACTGAAATTTCGTCCCTCGTCTAAAACTCGGCCTTCTATAATAAATTTAATTTTCATATTATAATTAGTAATATATAATACCAACAAAATAATGTACATCTATGTACCTATGTTACGATTCATTATATAAATATTGCTTATTACGTTTTACTACTTATAAATGTCAGTAGTATATTTTTATTATTAGATTTATTCCCCTAAACTTGAAGCCAGTTCTTAACGATCGTAGACCCACGTTGTTATTAAATACTATAATTAGTATTAGATTTTCTTTTAATATTAATATATTTCTTTAAATATATATTTACTAAAAAGTGCAATATTTAATTACTATTGTGACTTAATTGTGTTTGAATATTTGATTTCCTTATCACCTATATGTTAATCCTTATAACCAGGCCCGGCTCGTGGACTTTTTTGTGTGTGCGAGGAATGTTTGGCGCCTTTGGTTTTTTTCTCAATAATTTACTAAAATGCTATATATCAACAAAAACCAGCCACTATAGTTTTATATTATTATCGTTTAAAAGTAAAGCGAAGCCATTGTCAATATTTTTTATGTTTGATAATTTATATAATTGTCAGTTTATTCGGTTTGTAGTCTATAAGCTATAATATTTTGATTATAATTTTAAGGCAAATCAAATTCATTTATGACAAAAAAACTGATCAACAACAGTTTTGATTAAAACTTTATTAATCAAAAATTAAATAATCCAAGTAATAACAAAACAAAAACGTAACAAAATTCATTAGAATAACATAACAGAATATTAAAAAAATAATTAAATAAAACATGACTACTTACTAAAAGGGATTCGTCTGGCTTTGATTTTAGCGAAATCTTTACTCAACACATCAAGATTAATAGATTTGGCAGTTTCAGATTCTATGGAGATTATTGGCAAACCATTCAATTTTTCTTGCCCCCCATAGTCGATCGCTGGTAATTTTTAATCATTTTTAATTTAGAAAAAGTTCTTTCACCTTTAGCAACTGAAACGGGTAAAGTTAATAGCACTCTTAATGTAATCAGTGCATTTGGAAAGAGTTCTTCAACGTTATTGCTACAAATCCATTTCAAAATGTTCTCTGGGTTAGTATCATCTTCAATTTTTCGAGACAACAATTTCAGCTCAATTTGTAATTCGTTTGATTCAAGATCTTTGCTTTCTTTATAAGTTAATGCTGTTTCTAATAATTTACATTTGTCAAAGGGTTTCATAACACTTGAAAACGATTCAAAACGTTCTTTCTTTAAAGCAATTGCTATTGTAAATAGTACATCGAAAAATTTCTTTTTGAATTTTATTTTAGGATTATTGGACTCTGGTACTTCTTGGACTCTGTCTCCTCTCCAAAAAAAAGCATTCTTTTTCGGATCCGATTTTCTACCTCAGGCCTAAAATCATCAGACAAGTCCGCATCTATTGCGCATACTTTAGCTTGTGAAATATATTTCTCGTAAGAGACTTCGGAATTACGAGAAATCAAAAATTCAGTTGTTTTTTTCAACACACTAGCTGTTGATTTCACATCCATGCTCTGCGATTGTAAAAATTTACTCGTACAATTTATTTCTCGTATGTCTAAAAATAGGTATAAATATAAAAAATCGTTACAAATTAATTGTCTTAGAGGCGCTTTTTCATTTGAAAAATAAAAAAACTTGTGTTTAAAAACTTTAAAAAATTGTTATTTGTCAATACTTTTTGTTAAAATTAAAATTTCATATTGTCTTGTAGGCGCCTTTTACTTTTTTGCGCCTGTGTGCATTGCACGCTTCGAACACGCTACGAGCCGGGCCTGCTTATAATTAATCTGTATGACTACCTGCATGTTGATTGATTATATTGATTATATTGGTCCTCGGATTGTACGCAAATATGTAGGATTTATATTGCCTGCCATTCATTAATAAACATCTTTGACATATTGCTTTTTAATCTTATTAGTAATAAGTTATTACAAATATATTTTAAAAACGCCAACTGTTTATTCTATAAAATAATATTTCACTATATATTTCGACCGTTTATCAGTCTTCTTCAGGCTAGAAATCACATTTACAAAATCTAAATGAAAATATGAAAATGGAAACAAATTAATCAATAATAATCGTATTCAACTTGTATTACAAAATTTAATTTTAATTTAAAAAAAATTAATTCAATTTAGAATCGCAAAATAAAAGTTTAAATTTAAAAATTATTTTTACAAAACATCAAAAACATCATATACAGAATTTACATTCAATTACTAAAATACATTCAAAATACATGTAGACTGAACATTTTGAACATTAATTATAGGATTAAAAGATTTTATCAACAACGCCTCGTAAAATATTTTTTCCCAATAATTACTCAGATTTTTTTCAATAATCTTAAAGTCGGGCATACCTATTTTCTTACTCGTACATTTCCTAAAATGATCACTAATGTGAGTCAATTCATTCGGATGACAATGCTCAAGAACTCGAGTACAGAGATGACGGGCAGTCTCTCCAATGTATGTGGTATTACACCCAAGGCATAAATATTTATAACCAAGATCTGAATACTATCTAAGTAAGACTTGAAATCTACCAATGAATACGATGACGATCCTATAATGTAAACTACAATCTCAAAAACAAACCTCGCTATTTAAATTAAACACAGCTAATTCAATCATTGTCAGTTTTTCATTCATTAAATTTCTACCATTCTTCCTCATTGATAAAACAGAAAATTTTATTTAAATTTTGTTAAAGTCTCGGTTTTGTAAAATTTAAAAAAAAATTTTTTTAACATTTTGTAGAATTTGATTTTAAAAAAAAGCAAAATTTTTAATTTTTGATAAAATGTTTTGAGAATTTGAAAGCAGAAATTTGTTTAAATAACAATGATTTACTCCAAATTGTTTAAAGTTCAAGACTACCTGACGAAGACTGTTATTCAGTCGAAATATATTGTAGCTAAATATATATTTTGAATTGCTGTTGTTATTCTTTAATTGAACAAACTATTAATGATTTGCATTAACGAAAATCATTGATTGGTCAACTAAGGATACGAATGTCAGATTTTATGGAAAATTAAATGTAACCTTAGTAGTGAAGAAAAAATATTGCAATGTTTGCTTTTATAATATAATACAAAACATGGCACAAGTTACTAGACAACATACTTTTCTGATACAAATCCAGATAAACCGAAAATTCACATTTGCGATCATTTTTAAATACCACACTAAAATAAAATAATCATTGTCTTCAAATATAACATGTATTATTGGAATAAGCCGGTTACATCTACCAATATCTGTATAAGTTCGAACTGTCTGTTTTCTTACAACAAAAAATCTGAAAGTTTAGTAGTCATTTTTATAAATAATCAGATTTTATAGCTACAATAATATATTTTAATATTCTTAATATTTATTTCTATTTTAATGCTATCAAGAGTACAAATTAAATATAAAACAAAATATTGTTCGATTGACTCAAATATAAATGATGATGATAAAGGAAATCGGCAAAAAAGATAAATGATGAAAAATGAGGGATTTCTAAAATATCAATAAATGAATAAAATTATGAGTAAATCATTTTCGTTTTTCCAGATAAAAAAGCTGGTCATAGATGTCAGTAATTTGTCAGAAAAATTGCTATTGCAATCTCAAAGTGACATTTGCTCGACAGATATTAAGTAAATATTATGGAAAATATCTATTTTTTATTAACATTATAAATAGAAAAATGGATAAATCTTCAAACACAAATATTCCTGCCATAAATAACTCCTCAAAATCATTTCAGATCACTCACAAAGAGTAAAGGAAATACTTTTGTTTGGAGTTTTGAGAACTTTCTTTAGATTTATTCATGGGGATTTGGTTTTTTTCTTCGGGTGCATGGTAAATGGTGCTATGCAATGGCGGATGATTAGTTCTGATAACAGAATATATTTTTTGCACGACAACAGTTTTTCAGATTCGCCCAATTTCAAGCGTCAGCGAAGAGAAAGTGCTACTGGTCAACGTGTAGCAGGTTTGACGTTTGCTTATTGCGTTCCGAAATTCAATTTTCGTAGATCTGAATCAAAGTGAATTGTCTTGTATGTCCCAATCTCAATTACCCCTTAATTCTAATCAAATGGATTTTCCTTCCACTTCCATGCCAGTTATGAAAGGAGTTTTTTTATCAAAAGAAGAATATTTGTGTAAAAAAGTAAAATTATTCCGTCGACTTTTTGCATTATTTACATATTTTCCTACACAGACTTCTAATCGCTACGGTCTACCAATCAACACAAAATTTTTCAGAGTTACGGCAGCCATTGATTGGATGTCAAGATCCGCAAACAATTGATAATAGTGATGAAGATTAAATATATTCCTGTATTTTTCATTGTATTTATTTTCGATTCAAAATGAAGAATTTCCCCCATGGGCCGGAAACAAATTTAGTGTTTAAATAGTTAATTTGATTATTAACTTGCTTTCCATATCTACACTAAATGCTCGAATAATTCCGAATCGTAAAATAAAATGAACTTCGTTGTGTAAAATAAATTAAGTTTTTTTCTCGATTTTTTATATGAAAATAATTAATTTATTATTTTTGGTTATTTAAGTTATTTAGGAAATCAAAATAATTAATTATATAAATCAATTTTAAATAATATTCAAATATAAAAATTTAACATATTTTTTGATTAAATTATTTTATTTCTCATTTCTATAAATGATATATTTTAGCATTTACCAGGTATGTTTGATTCGGAAACATTTTATTCGTTTTCTGTTGATGTTCGCTGGATTTTTTATAGCTTAATTAAATGTAATCTTAAATTTGCTGAATGCAACTCATCTCAATTTGGTTGTAGAAAACACAGATATTAATGAATTTGATAAAATAAAGTATCCTTTATTGCTACAATCCGAAATGATTTGAGTAGTATTTTAAATTACCGATTTTATGACAATATTGAAGCTTTACAAATTACAAATAAATTTTAATCATCTCTTGTGAAATGCTACAAATTTTATCCCAAGGAATTTTGCAATAAGTTGAATATTAAATATAATATTCCGAAACTCTCTGTCATGACTAATCAGTCGCCACGTGCAGCAATTACGACTCAGAGAGTTGAATATGATTGAATGATAACAGAAACCCACATAAATGGTGTCAGAAGTAAACGAAAACCTAAAGGATTCTTATTTTCAAAGCATGAACTTTGAGTATAATAATATGAATTTAAAGTTAAATTATATTTTTGATGAAATTTATGTCAATGTTTATATATGCATTTACAATAAGCCAAAGCTTTAAGGTGAGTCGCTCATGATGACACGGGTGACCTTGAGTAATCCATGCATACAATATGTGACCTAAAGTTGATAACTAATAAGGGTTGTGCGTCTGCCAAAGTTCAGATTCGTCGCCAAGAAAAAATTAAAATTTTATTCATATAAAACAAACCCAATAGGGGTGGATGTAGAGACAATTCTCAATCCTTTGTTGTAGTTTGTAGTTAGTTCATCTACATAATCAAACAGCAGACGCATGTCTTACTATTTCGTGATTCCTAGGCTCTATATTGTGACATGCTTTCTGAAAATATAATAGCTCACTCGTACATCAGCAACCGAGACTTTCTTTGCAAGTGCTTTGAGTTCCATTTCAGTCAATCCAATTTTCTTCATAACTGAGTCATTATGGTGGTCCCAGGATTCAAGTGTCTCCACTACAAGTCCAGAAATAGTAGTACCGCATTTATAGTGTTCTCCAATCTCCATGGCAAGATCCTTGCATTTAACATAATTGTCGGATCTTACGTTATCGAAGTTTTTCTTAAGGTCATATGGGACCTTGATATCCAGGACATGGATCAATTTGTTTCGTTTGGATTTTATCAGGAGATCAGGGATCAATCTGGGGTTGATCTCCTCAGGTGGTCTTTCAACATCCACTTGAAAACCTTTCTCGATTAGGTACGCGACCACTGTTTCAAGCACACGAGCATGTTTATTTCGTTTGGCATTGCTCTTGTCTTCACATTGATTAAACATAACGAATCCAATGCCGATTATAGAGTACTCGGATACTCAGTATTTTTAAACTTATTTCGAGTACTCAACTAATTGGTGGGTTACAGGGTTTTGAATCTTGCTTATCCTTCTAGTTGCCCTCGTAACGCCATACAAAATGATGCTAATCGCCACTTGGCACCCGTTGCTAGGCAACGTTGGTAATGTGTTCAAGTGGTGGATTGCCCGCAAAAATTGAGTACCATGTGCTAGTACTATAGTTGCTCGGACAACCCTCGGGTTCACGAGCTGTCGATAGAAGACCTGTGCTCGCTTTTGATTCTTAGGTCCCATTATTCTCCTATCTCCTTCAAATGTTAACCTATACTCTCAAATCATTCATTGTTATGTCTATTCTCATAGTCCTTCTTCTTGTTGTCCATGTCGAAGATTATTCTTTGGCCTGTACTCTCTTTGTTATGTTAAATACACCCACATTATATCTTTCACCCTTATCCCTATTATAACTACAGTGTTTCCTATTATCATTACTAGCATTATCATTGTTGCTATTATATATATTACCCTTATTAATTGTTACTACTACTACCATTATTAATATTTTTATAACTATAACTACCATTATATTTATTGTTAATACTACTACGATTATTACTACTATTATTATTATCATCATAATTATTATCATCATTACTACAAATACCATGATTATCATTATCATTATTATTATTATTATTATCATAATTATTATTATTATTATAGTTAAAATTACTCTTATCATTATCGTTATTATTATTAAGATTTTGTAGGGATCCTTCCTTATTCCTCAGCGTTGAAATCTTTTATTGATATACAACATTAGTTGTAGTCCATCTATATTTTTTTTTTGGTTTTTGATAAAGTATTTTTGTAAATTCGAAAATTTTAGCAGCGTTCCGCCCTTATTTTACGGTCCATCCCTATTCTACCGTTTTCGACAAAGTATTTTCATTGACTCGGAAAATTTGAGCAGCGTTCCGCCCTTATTTTACGCATTCCATTTTTACGTTACTATTTTTGTTAAGTATTTGAATTAGTTCGGAAAATTTGAGCAGCGTCCCGCCCATATTTTCCGCCTCAACTCAAATTAATTTATTTAATTCTTATTTAAAAACATTATTTTTCATGATTTTAGTCGTTCGGATTAATCTTTTTCCGATGGCTATTCATTTTAACTGTTGCAACGATTTCGCAATTTTCCCCGCTACCCATTCCCTATTTTTATCCTTAAGATCTATTTATGTTCATTTCATAGTTAATGAGTGCCCACTGGACTACTCGGTGTTAGAGATTTTGAGCCGATTGTTGTTAAAAATTTATGTCAATTTTACAGGAAACGGATGGTGAAGGAGTAGCCAAGGGACTACTCATTTACCCTCCAATTTCCCCTATGTACGGATAATATTGACGTTCCAACTCCTGCGTTCCGCACGCTGAGTCTTCACGGGTACATATCATTGGCGATTTTCCACGCTCTTACACAAATCTGTACTATGTAGATTTTGCTTTCTTGCGTTATGTGTTGGCTGTGGGCCGGAAAAGGAATAACAAATAATAATTTACCATAGCATTTGGAATAAAAGTTTCGATGCACTAAGGCTGTAGATATAAAATATTTATTCAGCATATTACATCGGCTACATACATTTGAAATTCATTGTATCCATTCCATAAAATTTACTTCAAAATCCCATAAATTTAATTCGATAAATCATCTATAAATTCAATTGGAAAAACAAAATTATCCATAAATTTAATCTGAAAGATCATCCATAAATTCAATTGAGAAATTACCCATAAATTTGATTCAAAAAATCATCCATAAATTCAATTGGAAAAACAAAATTATCCATAAATTCAATTTGAAAAACAAAAATCATTCATTAATTCGATCTGAAAAGTCATACATAAATTCAATTGAAAAATTACCCATCAATTCTCTTCGAAAAAATCAACTATAATATTGCACCAGTTGAGAGTGATCGTGTTCAGGCAAAACACTTACCCGTGTTAATTGCCTGAATGCACGGCTCTCAACCAGCCATACAACCAGTTATACAGTTCTATAATGAAATTTTTCTCCGAAAAATAAGACTGAAAATTTGTGAAAACACAGCGTTATTTATACCTATTTTTCTCGCGTGTGAAATTTGATGCAGTAAAACAAAATTCGACCTTGTTATTTTCTAGTAAATTCTATTCGTTAATTTTATTATTTTTTTGATTTATTTTTATAATTTTTTATTTAAGATTTTTATTGAATTATTACTAATTCAAATTTTCGATTTAAATTTCATTTTAATGAACTTTTATTAATTTTTCAATTTCGTCGAATTTGTTGTGTTTTCTTGTTATATTTGTGTAGGTATCGTGCGAATCTTGGTGCATTTTGTTATTATTTTAATTTTATTTTTATGTTTTTGATTTTATATTTATTTATATTCTCTCAGATTTTAAAGTGTTTAATTGGTGTTGTATATTGTATTTTAAGTTATCTTGGTGCTGGGTTTTCGTGCTGTATTACTGATGCATTTAAACAATTCTCAAGGCTATTGGTATGCTGGCCCAACATAATCGACATAAATTAAACCCTATATCGAGTATCTATTTTGGAAAAAACACACTAGTGTTATTCAAAATATAACTAAAAAACGCAGAAGACGACGTGATAAAACTGTATTTCTATGATGATTTCTAGTTTTTGTTTCTTCTTTGATAAATATAATAAATTTCGAGTTTTTTTTGTTTTCCGTTTCCAATAGTTTTTACTAGTTTTTCTTTATGCAATAAAGTTTAATTTGAAAAAATAAATTGGTGAAAAAATTATTTGGTAAAATTATTTTTTGATATATTATATATATATATATATATATTGGTGGGTTTCTGGGTGTTGATATTTTGAAACTATATGGTTGTTACCCAGACAACCCCATACAAATATCTTTCGCTTACCACTCGGCACCCGTTGCTAAGCAACGTTGGAACTGTGTTCGAGTGGGTAGATCGTCCGCAAAAAGTGAGCGCTATTACTAATGCTATAATTGACCGAACGATCCATGGGTCCAATGAGCTGCCGATAGAAGGCCTGTGCTCGATTTCGATATTTAGGTCCCATTATTCTCCTATCTCTTTCAAAAATTAATCCATACTGTTATATCATTTATCATTACGTCTATTCGATTAGACCTTCTTATCGTTGTCCGTGTTGGTGATTTTTCTATGACCTGTAAACCCTCTGTTATATTAAATATCCACACAGTATCTCTCTTACCCTTATCCATATTATTACTACTATGTTCCCTATTATTGTTACTAGTATTATCATTGTTACTATTATATATTAACTTTATTAATTGTTACCGCTATTACATTTATTATTATTCTTATTACCACCATTACCATTATATTTATTATTATTATTATTATTATTATTATTATTATTATTATTATTATTATTATTATTATTATTATTATTATTATTATTATTATTATTATTATTATTATTATTATTATTATTATTATTATTATTATTATTATTATTATAATTATCATTATCCTTACTATTATCATTATTATTATCATCAAACATTTTGTGTAGGGATTCGTCCTTATTCCTCAGCAAAAAAAAATACTTTACTTATGTAAAAATTTAGCCGTAATCCATCCGTATTTTACAGTTTTCGATAAAGTATTGTTAATTCGAAAAATTTTAGCAGCGTTCCGCCCTTATTTTACGGTTTTATCCGGACATCCTCTCAATTTTTGAGACGTATTATACTTTTACTTTACTATTTTTGATAAGTATTTTAACTGATTCGGAAAATTTGAGCAGCGTTCCGCCATTATCTTTTAGTTTTATGATAAATGTTTTAATTATTTCTGAAAAATTTTCGCAGCGTTCTGCCCATATTTTTCGTCTAAATTCAACATAGTTTATTTAATTCGTAAATATTATTTAAAACATTATTTTTCCTGATTTTTGTCGTTCGGATTAATCTTTTTCCGATGGCTATTCATTTTTACTGTTGCAACGATTTCGCTATTTTCCCCCCTACCCTTTCCCTTTTTTTATCCTTATGATCTATTTATGTTCATGTTACATTTAATGAGTGCCCACTGGACTACTCGGTGTTAGAGATTTTGAGCCGATTGTTGTTAAAAATTTTTATGTCCATTTTTCAGGAAACGGATGATGAAGGAGCAGCCAAAGGACTACTCCTTTACCCTCCAATTTCCCCTATATACGGATAATATTGACGTTCCAGCTACTGCGTTCTCACGTCGTAGCCTTCACGGCCCGAACTATTGGCGGACTTACACCGCACTTACACAGTTCGATAGTGTGTTTTATTTTACTGTCTTGCGATATGTTTTGGCTGTGAGCAGAAAAACAAATAGTAAATAAGTTTTACCATATCAGTTGAGTAAAAGTTTCAATGCACAAAATTGTTGGCTTTAAAATATTTATTTGGCATACATCGTCCATATATTCATCCGGCAAATTGGCATAAAATCATCTTGATCATAATTCATGTCATTAATTCATAACACTTCGTAAATTCGCATAGTAGCAATCATATAAATGAATACCCGTGCACTATCTGAGAATTAACTTGTTCAGTCAAAACACTTATCAGTGTTAATTGGCTGAATGCACGGCTCTCAGCTAGTTATGCACACTAACTCAATGTATACTAAAAAATATTTTCTCTGAAAAATAAGACTGAAATTAAGTTGGCACCAAATTTAAGTTGAAAATTTATCAAAACACATCAGCATACATACCTATAATTTGGCCTTAACCTTGCGTGTTAATTTTATTGCGATTAAACAAAATTCGACCTTGAAATTATTTGTGTTATCTAAATTAAATTTTTATTAATTTCTTAATTTAAATTGGTAATTTATTTTTAACATTTTTAATTAAATTTATTCAGCCAAAAATATTTTATTTTTATTCATTTAATTCATTAATTTTTACTTTTATATAAATGGTCATTTTACGGTCAAATTTTCTTGTTATTATGTTATTTTTTATGTAAATTTCGTGCGGTTCTTGATGCATTTTGTATTTATTTTATTTTTATGGTTTTTTGATTTTATATTTATTTATGTTCTCTCAGATTTTAAAGTGTTTAGTTATTGTTGTATATTGTATTTTAAGTTATCTTGGTGCAAGGTTTTTGTGCTGTATTACTGATGCATTTATATATATATATATATATATATATATATATATATATATATATATATATATATTGTAACATAATTTATTTTAACTTTTTTATATCCGAATAAAAAAATATTGTGTTTATTCTGTTTTAACCCAATAATTTTTAAAATCATTGCTTGTTTATGTGCTATTCTATATCTTCGAACTTGGAATTACGTTTTAGTAGCAATAATTAAATGCTTATACATAATCATAACTATTTGCTATTAACATAGTAATTTTCATTAAGGTATATTTTTAAACATAAGCAAAAATGTCATCGAATAAATCACCAGTGTGGGAGTATTTTGAAAAAAAGGGAAATCAGAATCAATATGCAGTCCAGGCAAAACTTTTCTCCAGCGCCATTGATCTAACACAACTGGAGTGATTAACCACTTGAAATAGCACAACATTTCTTTTTCAAAAAAGAAAAATGATGATTTCGACCAATTTGTTTCAAAAAAAATTAAAAGTGGATGGTACTGGTATGCTAAACTTTGTCAGACGAGAAACACTTAATGAAATATTGGCAAAATGTGCTGCCAAAGACGGTTTTAGCATAAAAGGATTAACTTTTTCTGAAGCCATCAAGGGTTTTGTACATAGTTGCGGATACAACATGCCGAAAAATGAAACAGCATTTATCAAATACATAATGCAGTTTTATGAAGAAAACAAAGCTGAAATGAAAACTTATTTACTGCTTCAAATCAAATCTGGGAAAAGATTTAGTATAACTGTAGACGAAAGGAGTGAGAAGGTATAAGAATGTCACTGTCCACTAGTTGGCTGCATCATATATTCTTGGACTTGTTCCTATCATAGAGCCTTGTGATTCAAGTGCCACTATTACGTTAGTAACAAAAAAGCTCAAAGAATTCGGTATTAATTTAGCTTCTGATATTGTAGCCTCTACTAGTGATGGAGCTGAGGTAATGGTCAAATATGGTAGGAATTATGTATGAATCATGGAATTCATCTTGGTGTAATTGATGTTTTTTTTAAGAAAATAAATCATGCAATAGGAGATGAAGATGATGAAATAATAATTATGATGATGACGAATATGAAGATGATGGTTTGGATTATGATGAAGATGAGAGTACCATCGATGAAAATAACAATTCTGTAGTAGATGACAATTTAAATATTGAAATAAAAATTGAGTTACTGGTGACGCTAATACGTAAAGATATTGGGTTGGAATCGTTCTTTGTGAGACAAGAAAAATTATAATTTTTTTTAAAAGATATTGCTTTGGGAGCTGCGTTATGCAAAAACGCATTATAGAACAAGAAGGTAAAAGGTTACAGTTACTTTTTGACGTCAGAACTCGTTGGAATTCTATTATTCCTATGGTTAACCTCTTCCTAAAATTGAGTAATTGCATTAACAAAGCTTTAGAAGTATCGAGAAAAATATATTAATGTTTTTCAGGACTTATCTGAAGTTTTACGACCTATAGAGCTAGCGGTAAATGAGTTGAACAAAGAAGGCAGTAATTTACTGAAAGCTGATGGAGTTTGTACATTTCTTTTAAATAAGCTACAAGAAGCAAATAATGATCTTGCCACTAAAATGCAGAATGCCTTAAAAACGCGAATTGATCAAAGAAGAAACAAAAATATAGTCTCTTTAATGTTGTTTTTGTAAACGGGGTCTTATCCACAATACAATGAACATTTTACTTATTCATCAAAATATATAATCAAATTATTGGCAAAAAAAGTTTTGAAAGGTTATTTATTAATGATGATGAAGGTGAGAAGAGCCAATACCAGGAATAATTACAAGATGATGATTCGAATGTGCAAATTCAAAATTCTGTCTACGATGAACTTCAAAAAACCATAAAAACTATTATGACGGTTCAGAAAATTACTGTATTGTTGGGCCAGAACACAAACGGCCTTGAGAATCGTTTAAATGAATCGGTAATACACACGCAAATACAACATGCTGATTTAAAATCAGACCCATAAAACACCAACTAACCTTTCTAAAATATGAGAAACAAAACAATTAAATATAAAATCAAGAAACACAAAAATAAATTAACAAAGTGCAACAAGATCCGCACGAAATAAACATAAAAATAACATGAGAACATGAAAATTTGACCGAAATTTGACAATTTACCGAAAAATGCGAGAATCCATGAAAATGGAACAAAAATTAAATAATTTGAATTGGAAACAATTCATTTAAAAAATTAAAAAGAAAATTGTCAAATAAAATTACAAAAATAATAAAATTAAGAATAGAATATACTAGAAAATCACAAGGTCAAATTTTGTTTTACTAAATCAAATTTAACACACAAGGTTAGGGTCGTACAACCTGTATATATACCGAATCATTTTAAACTCATTTTAACTCATTTTAACTCATTTTAACTCAAACTAACTCGAACTAACTCGTAAAACCTCAAAAAACTCATATTCAGTTTTGTAAACTTGGAGCAGATTTTTTTAACCGGAACTTTAATGTGAGGGAAGAAATGTTCGGAAGCTTTCTCCAAGTCGCGCACAGCTCTGTTTGAGGCGTCAGCGTGGGGAAAGGTTTGTGTATGTAATGTGTCGAACCACGTATGCCAATTATGAATCTGTATTTATACCAGTTATATGTCAATAAATGCTTGATTTAGAAAAACTCATGTCGAAATTTTTTCCGGCCCACAGCCGACACATCACCGCAAATCAATAAAATCTACACACCCCAACCAAACTGTGTAAGTGCGGTGTAAGTCCGCCAATAGTTTGTGCCCGTGAAGGCTGCGGCGTGAGAACGCAGTAGCTGGAACATCAATATTGTCCGTTATAGGGGAAATTGGGAAGTGGTGAGGTAGTCTTTTGGCTGCCCATCCGCATCCCATTTCCTGAAAATTCGACCTAAAATCTAGATTGACAATCGGCTCAAAATCAGCACACCGAGTAGTCCAGTGGACACTCGTAACGTTCTAATATCAACATATTTAGTCCTAAGATCAATTAAAAGGGAATGACTGGAAGGGGCGTCGTAAATCAGTGCTATCGTCTCAAATTTTATTCAAATAATAAAAATATAATAATGAAAAAGTCATGAATAGTATAGCTATAGCCTCAATCATAATCAAAGAATAAAATCATGATAGAATAAAGATCGTAAAAGCATTACTATAGTCTCATTTTTAGTCAAATAATAACATTAGACATAAAAGTAAGGATCATAAATTTCATTTTTATAACCTCGATTCTTAATCAAATAACAAAATCAATCATAGTAAAATAAAGATCATGAATTTCACTGCTATAATCACGCTTTTATAAAAATCTTGAGTAACCGAAAACAAAGCTTAAAGTCACGATTTGTAATTAGGAAAAACCCAAGAACTAAAAATTTCATTGCTATATCCACGACGGGGTACTTAAAGGATGAAATCAGTAAGAGTAAATGATAAGAAATAAGCTCCTTCACCACAACTATAACGGGCAGAATGTATAATAAAATTGGTAAAGATAAACTCCCACTACTATAATCGCATGCGAATATTAAACAACCGTGACGGTAGGATTAAATACTGAGATCACAATTAAATGAAGGAAAGGTAGACGTAATAAGGGAGGGAACAAACTAAGGTAGGTCTCGATAGTTACATCCCCGAATATATATACTTAAATGACTGCATTAGAAATAGTTGATAACAATTCTAAATTAATGCAACGTTAATTAAATACAAACTAAGCAACCATAATATTTACCGAAATTAAAAGCACGACGAAAGATACACGCCCAAAAGAATTATTAAAAAATTAATTAATACCATAACACGTGATCAATTAAATCGACTGCAAAATTACAATGGTTCATAGGCCGACGAGGACCGTAAAATAGACAGGATATAGGAGGATAAGTTCCACGAATTTCATAATTAATCTTCTCGGTAATAACAAATAATATCTTCATTAGGACATTAGCTAGATCCACTAAAAAATGAATAGATCCTAGGCTACGTAAAACATCAATGGAGTAGGCAATCATTTGAGAATGAAACTTTCACGCCAGCTATTTGAGATCGACCAATTTGCCGACAAGAAACTGGATCCGTGCCTTCTGTAGGTTGAGTATTCCTGAGATAGCCACAACTAAAGTCCAAATCTAATTAAAAATAAAGAAAATAAAGAGTTATTAGTTATCTAACTTCGTCCGACGACGTATGGGATTTAAAATCAGACTAAAAATGAATGTTGACGCACTCCCACTCAAGTCAAATAGGAATTAAGAAAATCGTCTCGACAAATTTCCTATCACACCACTAGTTGAATGTCGACGGGCATTAATGTAAATACCCACTAGTGGAGAAGCAAAAAATCAATAGAGACATGACAAGAAACAATCTAGACAGGAAAAGAAGCGTGGCAAAATCGATTGGAAATATTAAGAAAATGTGACATTAATCCTGATTATCAAGAATAATTGAACGGACGTGGAATTTATTGAAGTCGTCAAAGCGAAAATATGACTACGTGGCGCTTCCCTGGAGCTTAATATAAATTCGAACGCAGTAATGAATTAATTTAATGTATAATTGAGTTGAACCACTATGAATCCACGAGATAAATGGCAAAGAAATGGAGGAGCCAGCGAGTTTCGAGGAGAACCTAACGTTACGATGGAAAAGAAGCGATCCATGCCACAAGATGGTAAGCATTTTCCTTATATTATCAGATCTATTTAATTTGTACATTCATGCAAGAGCCATCGGGGAAGATAGAACCGACCAAATTTCGCTTGATTTCTGGAGAAAATTCGCTACCGGTAAATGCAGTAGTATCTCATTAAGTGCTCCGTAGGATCTCAAGAATTTTGTTGTCACATCAAATAAAAATTACTAATTATGTTATGGAGTTATTTCTATTAATTGATCACTTAAAATGTTCACCTCTTGGCTCGTCCGCCTGACAAATGCCCAGTAATTAGTTAAATCAAAAGTGGACCGCGTAGTCACTGAGTGACTAACCTGGAGCATTCAGTGAAGGCTACCGATTACAATACTGATGACATCACATCCCATCATAGACGACCAAGATTACCGCGAGAGTCCAAATAACTCTGACCACGAGCGTTTTCCCAACACCGAGTGACAGCGAACATGCCTAGTAGCACAAAGACACCGTAAGAAATTATCAGACAGTGGCAAACCTTCATGAGTTCTGAAGTGTCCCTAGGAAGACTATGAATAGCCGACTAAGTCGAGCAGGTATGATAAATGATGCAATTAAGGTAAATGAATATTTGCTAAAATATGACGGATAGGAAATAGTTTACCCGGAGATGAACATTCGTGCCAATACTCTTCCGAGAATCCAACAGTCATACTTAACTAGTTCACCATCTTATAAACCTCTAACTACTAGCACATACAATTGCCACTCATAAGTTAAATTTGTAGTAAATGATCGTAATAAAAGGCGCATGTATATGACTTATTTAATAACGTAATGATTAACATCTTGCAGATCATTCTTGGATAGACGCGTCCCGCGTCACCGTGCGATTTCCTGCACAATCGGCCGCCAGATGTCGACAGGCCCTATGGGACGCGGGATTCTCAGTCTCGCCAGTGAGGGAATCCCGCGCGAGCACACAAAGAGAAGACGAAGAAGTTGAGCTCCCAAGAAATTCGAAGGCAAGCGGAATTCTTATTAGCGCGTTTGGAGGAACACCAACGTCAAACCAACCAACAAGTGGACCGAGCCAGACGACATCTATCTGAGATCAATAAGGCCATAGCAACAGGATATATTCCTAGTACGGATGGGTAGGCCCCTCCGTACAATGTATTCTACAATCTTGATGACCCGAACTTAGCAAGAGAGACAGAAGCGATGAACGTGGTGGTTTCACGAAGAATGTTGACCAGCGAGATGAGAGATGCAGACAGACGTCCTTACCAGGACCAGGAACACTCCTATGCTCATGAAATCCCGAGGCGATTCAGGGACCAAAGACGTGTGAAATATAATTAACAGGCATGAATTGTAAATAAAAATTGGACTTCATGTTAATGTTCTTTTATTTTTCATTTGTTGCTCATAAGGATCGATAAATGAGGTTATAGTGCATTTAAAATCGGTTTTGTTTGTAATTAAAAGCTAGGAACTAATGAGAAGGCCCTTATAATGAAGGAGAGTTTAATGCTTTATTCCATTTTTCAGATATGAAATCCCACAAAATTCTACAAGAAGAATTGGCCAAAGCCCAAAAATTAAATCGAGAATTGCACCAGCAAATTGTACAACTGACGACAGAAATCCAGCGTATCAAATCTAGTTGGGTAGAGCCAAAGAAAATAAAGTTTCTATATCAAAAAATGACGGCCGCCCAACGGGGTTGGGCCGAAGAAAAGCAATTGAATCAGAATCAGAAGACCCAAATCCGCGGGTTGGAAGTGGCTTTGTCTGCATGCCATGAAGGCAATGCAGTGACTTACCCGCTGTTTTTTGCTCCAGCCCAATTGGCCTACAAAAAAGCCACATCAAACTCTAAACCTGCAAGTAAACCGCCCCGACACCGACCTGGTCGAAATGAGCGCGCCAAACGTCGAGCCACTCAACCAGCAGATTAGGACATTTTTCTCTTGTTATTTCTAAATAAATTTGTGTTGATTAAATTGTTGATCTCAGTCAAGATTTATAATGTCAAGATTTAGACAGTGTAAGTATAAATTAAAAGAAAATTATCTTACGTGACAAGACCAACCAAGGTATGCAGATGGGACGAGAATAAGTAAAGCGCACGCAGACCTTCTACCGGTAGTGCGTTGAACCAGCTTTGAGGTCAGGCCAGAGTAGTTCTTTCGTGGCGCTCACCTTTGGCGACCTCAAAAACCAATGGTTGCATTTACAACGTTTCCTACCAATGGGTAGCCATTGGGGGCAAGAAAAAATTATTATGTGTGGGGTCAAGGTCACATCAACCAGAAACCCCACGGTATCTAAATTGTCAATAGTATATTGTTGGCGTACTGGGTAGAACTAATTTTGTTTTAATCGATACGCATTTGTTAACTCCACTTCCCCAATCACTCTTGCATTTCTAGGGTTTCTCTCCCAGACGCCCCACAATTTGTACATCACCACTGTATACCCATGAGCAAGCCCATGTTTGGTACTGTATACAGCAGCCGAGATTCCACAAGCAGGTGAGCCTCGTTTCCAAGACTACTCCTTGTGATAATCTCGCTTTCGGGTTCCTGACGGCCGATAGAAGGACTTAAGTCTATTTCACCTGTCTATTTCTCTCGATATTGGCACCCACTTTCCCATCTATTATCATCGATTATATGTATACGTCCGAATCAGAATTCCTTTAAGGTCTCATTTAAGTTATTGGCGAGTCTTAGCACACCTTACTGCCGGAAATGTACTCCTTTGCGACCTGGCCGCTTATCTATCTTTGGTCCGTTAAATTTGATTAGCATTAAATTTAAATAATTAATAAATTAATTTTAACTTCTAAAATATAGAATATTTTCCAAAGAAAAATTGGATTAATAGCTTTTGAAAAATTCTGATCCTTAAATTATCTAAAATTTCCGATTTACCTCTGAATTAATGATTAAAAGTTTGAAACAATATTAGTAACCTCGAATTTTGTTTTAATTTGGAAAATCTTTTCCTTAAGTAATTGGCGAAAATTCAATTTATTAAATAATTAATTACAATTTGCTGTTAAATCAGCTGTTTTTAAGATTGAGAAAATCTCCTGGTTACTTTCAAAAGAAAATAAAATCCTTTTAACATCTACAATTTTCCTTTCGCTCACCTCTACCCTCTCGTTTCTCAACATATTCTTTTTAAAGGTTTAAAATCAATTTTTCAACAATCATAATTATTTCAATTTTCAATATTTTAAATTAATTACAACTTTCCAATCATCTCATTCGCATACATCAAGCTTCACCAATCTTATTTTATGCTCAGGCAAACCTCCATACATCTTTTTCTCATCTGTGTCAAACATATTGAAACTTATTTAAGAAATTTAACAAATAAAAATTCTATTTTACAATGATAACAACAAAAAGAAAATAAACGAAAATAAAGATAGGATATAATCAGTCATAAATAATAGTTAATTAGTTTGTCGACGCGAAACTTGGTTATCCACAAGAATCGGCTTTTATTCGTCGATGTCGACGGGAAATCTTCGTTTTCTATCGATTCTTAGTTCGTTGGATCCGACTTGGGGAACCGAGTGACAGAGCTCGTCCCCAAATTCGTCCGTCCAATACCCGATTGAAGTAGAGGGCTTGTGATTTTCGTCCGTTTCGCCGGCACAGATTTGGATGGCAACTTCTCCGGATTCAATCGTTTCTGGCAGGCTTTCAGTATTTCTAGTTAGTTGTGCCTGTTGTTCGGCGACTAACATCGCCGCTTCTTCCAGTTTCTGGGCTGCATTTTTTAGCAGGGTGACTCCCTCAGCCCGACGTCGTTCACGGCGACGTCGGTTTTTACTGGGGTTATGTTTCTTGTTAATTTTCGGCATTTGTGGAGGGCCAGTTGTGGCCGTTTCGGGTACGTGTTCTGCAGGGATTATATTCAGTTTGATCGCCAGATCACGGCCGGCCAGACGTTTTTTCAGTTCAGTTTCGTTGAAAGAGGCTGTTAGGGCGGCGCTCTGGTTGTTGATCACGATCCGTTGCGCTCGGTTCTCGGCAATGAGATCTTCACGACACCTGGTGAGTCGGTGAATTTGTTTGTCGAGGGCTTTCACAGCCTCGGGGGCGAACCACGTACCGAGCGTACGTTCGTGTTCTATGACCAACTGATCATATTTCCTTCGGCATTCCTGGTGGGATTTGTCATCGTTATTGAGAATTGATGGGTTAGATTTTTCCGATCTCTGCGACGTTAATTTCGGGATTTTATATCCTGGCTGCATGATGTCAAAGTTCTTCTTAAAAAAAAACAAAATTAAAGAAACTGAAAAGGAATATTCTAGTAAAAAGAAAATTTTTATCAAAATCAATACTAAAGATAATAAGAGAAAATAATTAATTAGAATGTCACATCACACATTCCTACACCAAACTCATATTTAATATTAATTTCTACGATGCCGATTTCCGCGTAAACATCTATTGTTGGTCTGCTGACAATAATTCGGTGCAAAAGAAAATGAAAAATATTGATGCTCCGGTCATTGCGATTCACGTTAAAATATTTTTTAATCTTTTCGTTTTGTTGAATTCGTTTCGGTTTATTGTGTTATGCATTTATTCCTATACTTAACCCTAGTCGTCCCCTTTGTTATAATCGATTTCTCGACAGGCATTTTAAAAAAAAAATTATTATATCCCTACTTAGACATCTTACAAATGTCAACCCCCTAGGTATGGCGATCTACCCGCATTTTACTCATACCGCTCCAACCAACATTGAAAATGGCCGCCTCGGTGAATTACGACGGTGTCCTACCCCGTGATCAGTGTAACGAGACCTGACCAGACTAGGCAGACACCGAAGGGTGGTTTGTGACTAAGTAACACGTCGACGTCCTGCCAACTTAACGGCCGGAATCGAATATTACTTTGCCATTCCCACAATTAAAGCATCAATATATAAAATTAAATTTAGGGGGACCTGTCGCAGATACTAAAAAGTATCGCGGCCATCCATGATAATGAAAACAATTAAAGTACATATCAAAAATATATTCAACATAACAATACAATAAACAAAAATTACCTACTGCTAAAGTGCGAATTGATTTCAAAAAAATGAGATTTTATAAAAATTTTTAAGGGTTAATAATTGTGACAATGGCTATTGTATTAATACTGTTTTCGTGCGTGTGTGCGACCAATCAGCTAATTTCGAATCTTTTTTGGCCATTTTTTCTGGTTTTTTGATGGCTTTTATTTAATTTTATATTTTTCTCTTTTGTTATTTATTTTTCTTAATTTTTTTGTATTAATTTTATTAAATTTGCATTTTTATTTTTTGCTGATTCTTATTCTGGTCGCCTCCTCCGCCTGTGTATTTTCTAAACCTGGTTTTGTAAGGTTTTGGCGGTTTTATATTTTTACTTTATTTTTCCATGTATATTGCATGCGGAATTTATTAATTATTTGTTTTACTTAATTATGTTATTTTTTTATTTTGTTTTATTTAATGTTTTTATTATATTTTAATTTCTGTTTGCGGTGCGTGCTTGTGTTACAAATAGCCATTCTCACAATTTTTCGACATGACTTTTTCCTAGTCATTTTGTTTTGTTTTAATGATGGCTTATAGCCCAACAATATAAATAGCTTAAGTTATTTAATAGTGATGACTGTAAACGAGGGGAGCGCACCGAAAAATTATTCCAACCATCACTTACAATTCCGACAACTTCAACAGCCAGCGAGTGAGTCTTTTCCGTAGCTTCTAATTTCATAACGAAAATACATTCCCGATTGAAAGTAACACGCTAAATGGGCTTATATTTCTTAAATACTATTTTTTAAACAATAAATGAAATACTAATAAATAAATAATATTTTTCATTAACAATAAATTAAATGAAAACAAATTTTTTTAAAATTAATGTTACTATATTTCTTTTTCAATATTTTTTACCCGGGTAGTTTACCTATGAAGTATTCGTATACCCGGGTAATCTAAAACCCGAGTTATTTGGATTCCCTAGTTAAATACATGTGTCTGTGTCTCGGGATGAAGTCTACACTGTCGGTAAATAACATTAGCTTTAACTTTTAAATGATTGATGTTGTACTTCAACTGGAGTAGATTTTTACATCAAATACACCAGCTGTTACTGAGATAAATCACCTATAATATAAAAGAAAATCAATAAATTTATAGCATATAAACACACCAACTCACCTTGAGGTTGCTTGTAAAATCGTCAATGAGACAAACCCTAAACTATAGAGACACAAAAAGTGAGAGAGAAATAAAATAATGCACATTAACTCAACCTATAATAAAACATGCATGCTAACTTTTAACATGTAGCCATCCGAAGTTGAAAAAATACCTATAATAAATAATTTTATAGACATTTTTGAGATAATTTTAGAAAGAAAAATGGCGGGAAAAATTTTTAATTTAAATTTTGAGGTTTTTGCTAGGAAATTTCGAGTAAATGAGGATGTATCTTCATAAGATTTACCCTTAAAACTAAAATTAATCTAATATTTCAGATATTTCTGTAGAAAAAAGCAAAACCTGAAATCCGAAAAAAAGCATAAATTTTTAAATTATTTTTGTAAGTTTTAAAAAATAATCATAAACCAAATTATTTCGTGTACATAATCGATGATTTTTTACAAAATATTTATAAAAAATATAATTATTTAATGCACATAATAATTTTTATAAGTTCAAAAATAATTTAACTCACATTTTTTGAATAATAATATCCGAAAAAAAATACATATTTTTGCAGAATAGTAGTTGTTACTAATTTTCCTAAATATTATTTATAATAATATATATGAAATAGTTGATCAAAGTTATATTTAAGAGCTTGAATTATGATCATATTTCCTTATGAAATCATAATTCAACTCTTAAAATTTAACTTTAAGTTATATAACAATATAAAAAACAACTTACTTAGCAGCCATTTAAAAAATGGCTGAAATCCATTCACAAAAAATAAATTCCGCTAAGTTTATTTATTTATCAACTTGAATTATAGCGGAATTTATCTCAGCGACAGCTGGTGTACTGTGCATCAGTAAGGACATCGGACTGGATTAGGTATGCTGTTGTACTGGTTTCTCGGATTAATGACATGATATGCCTTTGGCACTTTTTTTTCGAACCAACGCATGAAAGGCTTCCTAAATTTTCTGAAAACACTGTCTAATGGATAATGTCTTTTGATAGCAGCGTTAAACACAAAAGAGCAGCTTTAGGGTCTCCATCTCTTCTAGCATCAGTCAACTCAGTTCTTTGACTCATGTTCATTTTATTGGCTTTTAGTATGTAGTGGCTGTGGCCCGGAAATGTTTCTACTGGATGAAAAGCATATTAGTCAAATTCAAAACATATGATAATATAACAGTGCTGAGTACTGAGAGAAGAGAAAGTATAAATTAATGTCAACAAGCATATTTAACAGACTATATCTATGACCCTATCATGCTTGCCCAGGTCTAGCTTTCAGAGGCGGTGGTCATTTTCATTATTTTTCCTCCTATGATCATTACAAATATCTTAATAAAATATCTTAAAATATCTTAATAATTTGAACGAAAACTTGAATTTGAATGTTCCGGTTTCCTCGATAATATCACCACCGCATCGAAATATGGGTTGATGGATTCTGGTATTATCGTTGACACTTTAAAATCTCATTAAATTATAAAATAATTTTTATTACAGTTATCATCATGTCTCCCCTTGCCTTGCGAAAAGTGGAATTTTCAGATAAAATTTCTTTTGTTAAATAAATTTATAAAAATTACATTAACCAGAATGACTAAAAATTTAGGATAAACATAAATTTTCTTTAGTTGATCAACATCAAGCATTGTCAGAGAGGTTTAGGAAAGATGTCGCCAAATATCAAAAAGAAGCGATCACTCAAAATCTAGTGCGTCGATGTAGACGCATGGAACAGGCTTGGATGCGTTCAGAGGAAGTGAAACGACTATAGCAAACGATAGATGAAATTAGTCAAAGATTAGACTGTGAAAGAAAGATGTCAGACCAATTAAGGGCGATGCTACAGGAAAATGACGCAGAAATATTGCAGTTGTGCTTGAGAGATGAGATTAGGTTGAGACTCGTACAACGAGGATAACAACTCTCTTCAGAGCAGGAAAAGATCATTGCACGGAATCTTCAGAAAAGAAATGATGAGGTGAAAGCGACAACTTCCCACTCCACAGAGGTTATCCCAAAAACTTCTACAAATCGACAAAAACCCCGTCCTGGAAAACACGAGCATGAGCATAGAAATAAACTGAGAGCCGCTGGTTTGTTAGGTCATATCCGAAAAGCCGTCGGATTTTGATTCACTAACTTACCAACTGAACAATTTCAGAATTGATTTTAATTTTAATTTTCAGTTTATTTTGATTATTGACTTAATAATATTATTATTGATTTTAATTTTTGATTAAATTATAATTTTGTAATTTAATTAGTTATAAAAAGGGGACCAGGGAAAAATTGAGCACAATACCTTCTACGGTAGCTCATGAACCCATGGTGCATCAGGCTATTAACAGTCAAAGCGATGTGGCTCACCTTTTACTGACGGCCAATCGGGTGCCAAATGGTTATTTTTTCATATGTGCGTACCTGGTGGGAATCCGCTTAAACGTGGGAGCATCAATAAAACTTAAATTTTTCTTTTTTTCCTCATAAATTACCCAGCAGCGTATTAACACTAAATTTCTCTCGCAATTCTCATTTCAGTTCATCCCATTTCATTACCAAAATGCCGGAATAACATTATTTTCAATGCAGCTGTCAAAACCGTTGATTACGAATTGTCAATTTGGATTTCATTTGACCGGTTTTCTTCCTACATTTTCCCTGGTAAATTAATCATTACGATTCTTATATCAGTTCGTAATTATATTTTAAAATTTATTAAAAAAATAATATAAAATATTATATATATGTTAGGGTATTACGAAAAAGCACGGTAAAATCAATAAAACACCAAAATGATAAAAGTGCAATATTAATTAAAAAATTTACAAATATTCGAAAGTAGTATTGATCCGGGGAAATTAGTATGGTTGAACGCCAAATTGAGAAATTTAGTGAGGAATCCCTAGAAAATAATATAAGACAAAAACAAATTAATTAAAAAAATTAATTGCTAATGGGAAGCTCGAGTCAATGGGAAACCCGAGAGATGAGGAAAACCCAGCGTGTAGACGGAATAATAAAAAAGGGTAAATTGGCCTAAACAATATTAAATGGGTGCCACTGATCTATGGGGAGGTAATTATTTCTTAATTTGTAATTTAGTAAGGTAACAAACGTTGTTGACAAATGTGTGCTAATGTGGTCTGTGGGAAGTAATTATTTTTAATAATTTAGTATGGCAGCAAATGTTGTTGACAATTGTCTGAAAACAGTCTGAGTATAAAAAGAAAAGGGATAAACACAAAATGGTCAGTGGTCGAAGCAAACGAGTAGTCTAGTCATGTCAGTAAGAGTCTAAACCCAAGTAAAGTCAAAAGTTACCGATCAGAAAAGGTGATTATCCATTGGATAACCTATCTTAAGGTAATCAAATTTATTCGGTGGTTGAAGGGTGTAAATAAATCACAAATTGTAATTACAAAACATTGAAATAAATTGGATTGAGTTGTAACTGTGGTAAAGTGCAAATAAGATTATTCTATGCTTGGCTTACTTATTTGATTCGAAAAGGACACGAGGAGTCAGAGGGAACCGACTTTCAATAATAATAACCTAACATACATACATATATTTATTTCAATGAGCTGCATGGTCTGGAGTGTGAAATTGGTTGGGTCTCACAAAGATAGCTTTGAATGGCTATTTATGGTTACATACATCATATTAATTTAGTAAAATAATTTTATAACATGAAAGTAACAACTAAATCTATTAATTTGATTACAACCATTAGAAAGTAGTCAATATTTTCCAAAAAATTAAAGAGATTTCTTCATATCATAATGCTGGTAGGAGATCTATCTATATCCATTACACGATTGGCAATTCCTTTACTACGTACCTGATTGGTGTATGCAAAATCGATTACCTGTGTGAGCAAATGGGATTGAACCAGACACACGAAATGAAAATGAAAATATAAACATATTTTTGCGACTTTACTATGAAGAATTGTCAACTTAATTTAGGTGTTAAAATATTTGTGAGTAGTATAAAGCTGGTTGTGTGTGAAAAAAATTTGTGTGAATAAAGCCTAATAACTTGAAACCATACTGAATAATATTAAAATTAACAAATATATTTATTATTTAACAAATCACCCCCGAAACCAAATTTTAAAAATCAAATTCCTGGTGGCCAAGACAGTTTTTGACCCCCATAAACATGTATATGAAGATGAGGCACATCTTGTAAAGCATCTGGACCGTTATTAATTACTAATCGATATCCATTATTTGCACCTTGTTCACGAGCTATTTTACTAGCAACTAACATTAAATGACCTAATAAATTTGCATCACACTCTTGAGCTTCTTCTAAAGTTGCTATTTGTTTTAATGGAACGACAAGAAACTAATTGATTCTTTACTATAATTTCAAAATAATTCAAGTTTACTTTGACTTTAGTAGGACGGCTTAAACTTAGAAAGGCTATGCATTTGTCGTCTTCATACAATAT